>SNQJ01S0012501.1:0-33657 GCA_010110895.2 Picea sitchensis
CTCGTCTCGTCAGTCTTGCCACCTTCAAAACGTCTCTCTTGCCACCTCTGAAACGTCTCTCTTTCCACCTTAAGAACGTCTCTTTTGCCACCTTTTAAACGTCTCTCTTTCCATGTCTGAAACATCTCACTTGCCACGTTTGCAACGTCTCACTTGCCACGTTTGCAATGTCTCACTTGCCATGTTTGAAACGTCGGTCTTGCCACGTTTAAAACGTCTCACTTGCCATGTTTGAAACGTCGGTCTTGCCACATTTGAAACGTCTCACTTGCCACATTTGAAACATTGGTCTTTCCACGTTTGAAACGTCGGTCTTATGACGTCAATATGGGGCTAGACAATCCAATTTATGATGACACGTGGTGTCATATAACGTCGCAATACAGACAAAAACTAGGTCGTTGGAGAAACGACGTCCTATGAAATGACGTTTGAGGGGGTCCGAGGTTTGTCGTTCTTTCGACAATAGAAAGTGGCAATTGCGTCGAACGCGCCGTCGGAATTTGACCCAAATGCAGTAGTGTGGTTATCAGTGTTGGGCTCATATTCTTGATGAAAGATAGAAGAAGCTAGATCCCAAATATCATAAATACATATTTTTTGATTATCATTGAGATTCTAAATCATACATGTTATTTTATCCTTCTATTCAAGATGTTATCATTCATATATATGTACAATTACATGAAATCTATATGCCATTAGATTCTATAGAACCTCATGTTACCTTGAATGTACCTAAGTATTAAGTTGATTATATGACTGTAAATAATTCTTCAAGTGATGTGGAAGTACTATATTCTATTTCTACTATCGATTCTAGTAATCCACCTGAATCTTCTAAAGATACATTTGTTCACCATACTACTAGCTATCTTCTTGTTTGGGCATGGAAAACACATGAATTTGCAATTTTTTATGTTAGTATTCCATCCAACACTCGTATAACTAGATTATAATTTGCTTGTAACACTTGAGTTGATCATGTGACTGTAAATAATTCTTTAAGTGATGTGGAAGTACTAGATCTTGTTTCTACTATTGATTCTAGTGATCCACTTGAATCTTATAGAGATGCTAGGTGTTCATCATACTACTAACTATCTTCTTGTTTGGGCACAAAAAACACTTGAATTTGCAAGTTTTGATGTTAGTATTCTATCCAACACTCGTAGAACTAGATTAGAATTGGCTTGTATGGAAAAACAATTAGACACAAATGGTCCTTCCAATTATAAAGAGGCTAAAGGGAAGATATAATGGGAGAAAACAATAGCTACTAAATATGATTCTTTAATTAAGAATCATGTTTGGGATTTAATTCCAATTCCTCTTGGGATTAATATTTTTGGATTCAAATGGATCTATAAAACAAAATTTATTGCAAATGGACCGATTGAAAATCATAAGGCTTGGTCAATGTCCAAATTATTTATATAGAAAGAAGTATTTATTACACCAAAACCTTTTCTCCAATTGCTAAAATGAACACCATAAGAATAATTATTTCTCTTGCTACATATTTTCAATGTGAAATTCACCAAATAGATGTCATGAGTGCCTTCTTTGAAGAAATTTATATACAACAATCACTTGGTTTCATTCTAATACTTAAAGCTTGGTTTTCAAGTTGAAAAAGTCCTTGTATGGTCTTAAATGCACCTAGGGATTGGTATGATAAAATTGATACTCATTTCTTAAATAGTGGTTTCAAGCAGTGTTGGTTTGATCCAAATCTATATGTTTGTTTCTTTAAAAATGATGTCCTCATAGTTGTTGTTTATGTGTACGATTTAATTCTCAAGGGAAAAACTATTTTATTAATCCAATAATTGAAGAATTATCTAAGGTAGACTTTTGAGATGATGGACTTAGGCCTTTTGCATTATTTTTTGAGTCTTCGGGTCTGGCATATGGTTGATGGGATCTTCCTTTCTCAACTTAAGTATGCTTTAGATTTTCTTTTGCTTGGTTTCACATGAGTGATTGTAAGCCTTCACCAACACCATTTCAGTCAAGAGTCAAATTAAGAGTTGATTGTGAATCACCTCTTGATGATGCCACACTATATCATCAACTTGTTGGTATTTTGATTTATTTGACTCATAGTAGGTTTGATATCTCATTTATTATTAGTATGGTTTCCAAGTTCTTGAAAAATACTCATGAAAACCATTGGAAAACAACTAAAATGATTTTGGGATATCTTCCAAGAACTCACAATCAGGTTGTTTTCTATTCTTAGAAGGCTTCTATTTCACTTCGTGGTTATACCAATTATAATTAGGTAAGAGATGCTACTAAAAAATGCTTTACTGTAGGATATGTATTTCATCTTGTTTCATGTCCAATTTATTGGTCCAATAAGAAGTTGAGAACAATTCCTCTTTCTTGTGAATCAGAGGATAGGATAACTGAGGAAGTAGCTAAATAAACTATGTGGACTCGACATGTCCTTGCTAAGATTGGATTGGTTCATAATGAACCTACTAAGTTGAGATGTGACCATTGGAGTGATATTTAGATTTCATAAAATATAGTGTATCACTCTAAAACCAAACATAAAGGCCATGATGCACATTACAATTGGGAATTGGTTGCAGGTGGTGTTATTAATTTGGAGTATTTCCCCATGAAATGATAAGCTATTGATATATTCACCAAGGCCATGATAGAGGCGAAGTTTATTTATCTTTGCAACTTATTGGGGATGCATGAAGTTGTCATCATGGGGGAATGTTAACCATAATGACATATTCCTCCAAATATGTTTCATCCCTCTAGTAAACTTTAAAGGGGAATGTAAGAATGCATTGAATGTTTGTCTATTGGCCACATTTACTTTTGTATAGCCTATCATCATGATAATAATTCTACATACACAATGAGACATTATTATGCTATTGGGAAAATTATTCTTGAATCATCAATTGATTGATTTATAAAGTGAGTTTATCCCACATTCATTATGGGATATGATATCCTATCCCTCTAATCTATATAGTAGAGGCAAAGGAGGATCAATAGTAATGTGCTTGTGTGATGCTTGAGAGTTTTATGGATACCATATGAATTCCGTACTTGAGTGTTCTCTAGATATTGTAATTAGGATAATTATGAAGAATATAAATCTTACTTCTATGGATGTTTCCCCACTCTATAGTTTTACCATGTAAATGTCTTGTATCCTCTCTATTGTATTTGATCTATTTTTGTTAATTTGATGTTTTCCATGGGAGTTTAGATAGGCTATATCTTTGATTATATGTTTATGCATATGTTCCTATTTGTTTAGGAACAAAGGTAGTATGTATTCACAACCTAATGTGTAATCCCAAATTTCCTTTTAAGGAGTTAACTATAGAGTGTTGTAATAATCAAAGGACAATACAAATATCTAAAAACCTTGTTACTCAAAAAAATCGAGCATGTGGAGCTTCATGCCCATTATTTGAGATAGTTAGTAAATAAACATGTTGTGTCTTTTGTTTATTGTAGGACACATGATTAGGTTTTTGATATATTTATGAAGCCATTAACATAAGCTATGTTTTTGTAATTCATTTCTCTTAACTTTTGCAATTCCCTTGTTGTCCAACAATCATGTCCATGTCTAGTAATTGGTAGTCCTCATAGGAAATACATCAAAATTCTCTCCCATGGTTGACTTGATATAGGAAAATGAATATATAAATCCAATTTCTTACATGTATGATTTGACATACAACAAAACACACATAAGATGATAAATTTAGCAATATTGATTGACATGTTTGGCCAATACACATAACTTTCTAAGTTTAACAAGATTTATCTAGATCCAAATGTCCATCAACTTTGGAAATATGGGATTCTATTAACAACATAGTTCTACATTTTCTAGTGGGTATCTACAACTTGTCATCTTTATATAATAAGCCATATTTTAAATGGTAGTTGGGTTTCATCACTCCCCATTGTAATTCAACCGAAATTGGATGAAATCCTCTCTCTTCATACGGAATTTACATGTCTTCAAGTGGAAAACATCGTCATTGCATGATGGTCATGAACACACTACAATTGAATGAAATTCTCTCTCTTCATATTTAATTTACATGTCTTCGAGTGGAAAATATTGCCATTGCATGACGGTCATGATCATTGTTTCTAAGAGTGGTGATATACATAAGAAATCAACAATAGTATGCATAACCCCCATATTATGCTTAATGATAAGGTTAAATATTTGAAAACAACACATCTACTTGGTATGCCTTGCTAGCTACAACTTTCTTTGCATTTGTCAAAATTGCAAAGGTTTGTGGTTGGTATGGATCATTATCTCTTTTCTTATAATGTAAGCTCTTTAGTGATTTGTTTATTGATGTAAACCCATTAGCTCCTTGTCGTAGGTATGATATCTTAACATTGCTTCATTGAAAGTTTCCTAAGGTTAATAAATTGATCTTTCCACTACACCTATATCATAACTAAATGCATCAAGCCTCAAAGTTAAAACGCTTCTCTAGATTTGGAAGTCCCAATACTACTTCAAAAATCTTCTTCTCTAATATGTTGAAGGATTTTTATTGTTCTTTTGTCCAAAGAAACTAAGTATCTCCTATTCTCAATGGATGCAAAAGTGAAACAATATCTCATAAATTCTAAATAAAATTTTGCAAACATTGTCAAGAACCAACAAAACTTATTGCCTCTATGAGATTCACAAGCTTGTGCCAATTATGAATAGATTTCACTTTGGACTTTTCAATTCTTAGTCAATATCCAAAAACCATGAATCCTAAGTAAATAATTACATGTAATGAAATATCACACTTCCACCAATCATGATTACTAAGGAAGTACATGTCTCAAAAAATCACACTTCTTCATGTTAAACCGCAACTTCTTTTCTTTGAGAGTTTCCAATGCTTGTATCAAATGACTTTCTCTCAAGTCTTGTTTAATACTACGATTTCATCCAAATAACCATTACAAAAGAATAAATCAATGGTCTTTGAGCTACCTTCATCAACCTTATAAGTGTTATTGGTGCATTGGTAAGCCCAAATGGCATTACAAACCAAAAAAAATAACCCCATTTTATTTTAAAAGTTGCATTCATTGAATGTTTTCCTCCTTAATTTATTCCTAATGGTATCACATCATAAGCTTTGGCTTGGAAAATAATTTTCTCATTGTAATTTTTCTAGGAAGTTGTCGATCCTTGGCAATGGTCATTGTAATTTTTCTAGGAAGTTGTCGATCCTTGGAAATGGGTAATGGTTCTTGATGGTAATCTTATTAGTTCCCTAAAGACGACACACATTCACCAAGTTTTGTCCTTCATTCAAACAAACACAATAGATATACAAAATGGGGAAACACTAGGCTTGATAACCCATGACCCAACAATTCATGTATTTTCCTCCTAATCACATCACTCCTCATCAAATAAGTTTTATATAGACCAATATTTGGTAATGGTGATTTTAGTATCAATTTAATTGAGTTAAATCAACATTGTTGGTGGAAACCCTTTTCATTATACAAAAATAACCTCATACTTGCACTCAAATATTCTCTTTGGTTAACTATGATATCGTATCCTTTTCACTTTATCTCTGCAACATTATCCTCCTTGGGTCTTACAATCAATATTACAAATTTCTTATTGTTATTAATCAAATTTTATATTATAATATGCTCAAATTTGAAAGAAATATTGAATGAGTGTTAGCTTTGTTACCCCCTCATTTCTAGGGGTAACCATAGGAGAATTTTTTCTCCATGATCAACATTTTAGATAGTAGATCCGATGATGTTATTCTAGACTCTCCAGAGAAAATTTCCCACATATTCCTTCCATTACATTCTCAACTCAGTGCACTCATATGACATGGTGCATTTACATACTCAGGTACATCATTCTGATGCTTCATATTGAGGGATAATTTTATACGTAAGGCATGAAAATGGGGATCGTGGGTTGATTTGGATAATGAATCATGATTCTTTGGAGTTATTCCTTTTTCCTTGTCTCACCTTGGTGGTCATTATAATTTTCTAGTCAAGTGTTGTCACTATTGGGCAAAGTTGTACATCTGGTGGACCTTAATAGGGGTACCATGTCCATATCCCTTACCATTAATAATGTATTCCATCTATCACTTATTTTTTTCCCTTTATTTTGGGTTGGTTGTTACATGTACCCCGAAAAGGATTGTTCCTCATAATCCCATGAGAAGAAGGGGATTGAAAGCCCGAGGTTGATGCAAATTTATAAAATAAAAATGATCTAGAAAGAGAAAAATATCTAATTCAAAATGTAGGGAATAGAAACAAAGAAGAAAAACCAAGTATTAAAAACCAATAAGAGAAAGAAACATGAGCTCAAACCCCTCGCTAAGATGCCATCACCCTAAGTTCTATGTAATGAATGCACATATTATGAAAGTAATTAGCAAATTAAATGTCAAACCCATAAAATCTTAAAGCTATAAAGAAAAAGGAAAATAGGGATTTGGAAAGACACGATGTTGAGGAAAGGGTACCTCATTTCCTAAGTTCTCCATCTACAAAGGCCCTCATGAGGATGACTATTATACATGCACCTGCATGTCAATGACATCCACCCCATGAAGTAAAACCAAATCCATACCACTACTATTGCACATATTCATTGATGGGTTCCTGGGACATACATCTTGGTCTTGGTACTGGCACACCTAATAGGGGTAATTATGACCCCCCCACACCTATACTTGTAAAATTGTATAATTTTGTAAGCTAGTGTGAAGTTTGAAGATGATATTTTGTGAGATCTATCTAATGGATTTGTGTTAACATGGCTCACTTTATACGTTGTCTTTGGATTGTGTACCTTGTCTTCATTCTTCATGATGTGTTTGGACCGCATGAGCCCCTCCTTGAATGATGGTTTCACATAGCCACATGCTTGGTTGACACTTGGATCCTTTGGAGGATGTTGAGGGGATACTACCTCACTTGTATGCAAGTTGTCCCCACCACATGAGGGAGGTCATTTGACACTCCTAGGAGGATGTTTGACACTCTTAGGAGGATGTTGGGGCTCTTGATCACATGACTCTATTTGCAATATATCCTAGCACATATGGGTATGACCTTGAGCTCATTGATGTTGGGGTGTTGTATGCATGATGATGATGGCTCAATGAGATGTTTAACCTTATATGGAGGATGTTGGACCCTTTCTTGAGAATGTTTCACTTGGAAATATGATGTGTCACCTTTTCATGGATGATAATACCCTTTCATGATGGGACCTTTCACTTTGATGATGGGATGTTGCACTTTTTGATGATAGGCCACCTTGATGTAATGTTTGGGGATTCTTGGTGATGATATGTCACCTTTTGATGAGACATCACACCCCTTGGAGGCACAGGGCATCTTGATGTGACATTTTGGGGATTCTAAGCACCTTTTGATGAAGTGTCACACCCTTTGGATGATGAGGCCCCTCTTGAGATGAAAAGTTGCACCCTTTCATGGAAACGTTTCACTTAGATCTCTTATATAAATAGATAATCATTTCTCATTTTGCAAATCATTGCTACTTGTGGATATTTATCACTCTTGTCTACTTCTACTTGTTCTCTCTAATGAAGAATGCTATGGATGGTTAACTAGGGTGACTTTTTTTGGGAGCTATGTTTGTGGATCTTCTACTACTACTTGGATGACCTGGAAATTAGGGTTTTGATAGATGAGATATGTTTTGAGTAAGTGTTCTCTTTTCATCTTATGGTTATGTTTATAAATAAATTTTTATATTGATTTTGTTTCTCTAGTGGTGGTTCTTCATCCTCTTGGATCATTCTTGAACAAACCCTCTTGCCAAAGTTCTTGTAAGGTTTACTAGTGGAGGAATCTTCCCTTAATATTTTAGGAGGATTGCCTAGGGTTAGTAGTTAACAACCTATAATCCTCACCCTAAAATAATTAACTTCATTCTCCCAATGAAGAATCTTTATTTGAACCCATATGCCCAAAATAATAGGCACTAGTCTTATTCTCCAAAATAGTCAATCATTACTATTAAATTTTACTACTTTAGGGTTAGGTTTAGGGTTTATTTTTCTGAAATTTTTCATTTCCAGCCATAGAAAACAAGACGTCTAGGGTGTTTAGGCACACTATTAACCTAAAATACATTACCAAAACCCTAATTTATTTTTTTGAACTATTATGACAACCATCTAAGGAAAAACGTTTAGGGTTTTAGGGCTGATTTTTATTGTTTCATTTTTTTTTATTTTGTTAGCAATTAAAACCCTAATTTAACCTAATATTTAGCCCTCTTATTTACTAGATCATTTCATGATCAAAGGGATATTATTTATACTAATGTAATTATTTATTTACTTCTATAATAATTGATTTTAATGTTGAAAATAATCAATCTCACTGTTGTAATATTTTTTACTACTATAGAAAAACATTTATTTCACTACTAAAATATTATCTATACTTTTGGAAGTCATTCATTTCATCGCTATAATAATTTCTTTGTTGTTGTAGACACTTACCTTGTTGTTGTAATTTCATATATTTCTTGCAAGTTTTACTACAACCTTAGACATTTTCTTTATGTCTAGTGTTTAAGAACCCTACTTAACCTATACTTGACTTGGTGAGTCTTTTTGTTTGGCTTGAATCCTCAAAACATTAAATCTAGAAATTGTCTTGTTCCACCACCTCTCTATTACTTTGCATATTCTTATCTTAGTGGTAGTGTGAGTAGTTACCCCAGTGGTCCCTTGACTTGATTTTGTTTTTCCTAGGGATTCTTGGAGGTTACAATGGAAGCCTCCCTTGTGTTGGATACTATTCATCCACTAAAAAGAGGGAAGTTGTTTCCTAGGTGACAATGGTGACATTTTCCATGTTCCACTAGTCTTAGTGCCTTGTGAAGTTTTTGCAGTTGATGATAGAATGTGTGGTAACTAGCTCCTTGTTCTCTATCATGGATATGCAATTAGTTGTAAAACACAATGGGAAATTTCCCTAACCTTTAGTGTCAATAGTTTCTCGATGTTGATTAGATGACGCTAGTAATAATTTTTTTGTTTTCTAGCACTTGATGAAAGCAAGTTACATGTATTAAGGGTTCAATAAAGATGGTGGATCAACCACACATTGAAAATATTGTGTTATAAGAGTATTATGTGGTTTCCCACTTGATTAAGGTCAAATGGGTTAGCCAAGATTAAAAAAAGGGTTTTCCTAGTATTTCCCCATCCGTTTAAGGTCAAGTGTGTTAGCCCAGATTAAAAAAAAAGGTTTACCTTGTTATGTATCCCCTTTGATTTAAACCTTGATTTCGTGTTCCCTCATAAACTGAACCTCCATTCATTGCATTCACCCATCAAAATGGAGCCTACTTTTCTATAGATTACCCTCAATTGAAACCCCAATTACCCATGTTCTTCCTCTCAACTTAGAACCAAATTCCCTACATGACCCCTCAATGGGGACCTTATTTAGTTTCAATACACTTCTCTTCCTAACCTTCTACTCCCTCCCATCCACTAAGACCACCTAGCTTAACTAATCCACCCACACATATGTTTCAAAAATAATTCCTTTTACTATTAATGCAATACCTTTGATTTTTTCCCCAAAATTATAGTTAAATACATGTTTCTATATGTAAAAGTTGTATGCAATAGTGGTGATTTTCAAAGTAATGTCACTCATTTCCATATATCTCAAAATAATACAATACTACCATAGGAACAAGAGAAATTGAATAGGATATATATTTTCATATCTTTCATCGAGGGATGATAAACCCCAATGTAGGCCATGTTATCCTATCAAACAGGAAGAAAATAGTTTGAATATGATTGATCTTTTCTCATTTTTTATTGAGGAAAACAAATCACTATTATAGGTCAAGTTTTTTTTTGTAAGTGAGTTTAAGAACCTGTATTACTAAAGGGGGGTTATTATACAAAAAAGGGGAGCTCCCTGGCCTGCCAAAAAGGAAACCAGGCTAGAGGTTCCCAAGTTGTGTCTTCTGAAATAGGCAAGGGGTAGGGTTGGACACTCACCCTGGGAAACCAACCTAGTCCTACCATATCCAGTTTTTGACTGTATAAGCGCAACATACATGAAAAGTATAAACAAAATAATAGTAACAGAAGATGAGATTGACATAAGACTGACCCGACTGACTTGACAATAGACTAACCAGACACTAGTCCAGAGTGATGACATGTTTCTTTCCTTCATCTGTCGGGCCCTTGTTCTCCTCCTTTTGGGGGACTGTGCGAGTCTTTCTGATATGTGCTGGCGCTTCTTTCCCGTCAGCTGGTGTGATGTACATGTGATGGACATAGTGTAGGTAGAGATGGAATTGAGCATTCAATCGTTCCCACTTGGATTTCTAGTTCATATCGACCTCAATGAGCAGTCTGGTAGTGGTCTCCAAACTGCTGAGGCGCCTCAAGATTTCATTCATCAGTTTCGTTTGTTTCTTGTTGTTCTCTCGTTTGGCATCCTCCCTCTCTGAGCTCACTTTTCAGATTATCATATTTGTTTTCCATTCCATCTCCATAATTTTGTGGTAGAGGGTTTCCCTGGGCTGCGTAGCTCCTGGGTCAATTACCCAGCCTACTTCCTAAGCCAGGGAATCCCAGGTTTTTCCCTTGCACTTTTCATTGATTGCCTTCTCCAGCCGGGTAATGGTTTCCTTTACTTTCGGTGAAACTAGAGAATGAAAGGTTCCCTCGGCATCTTTTATCATTTTCTCCATCCTTGAAAGTCACCGAGGATTGTTCGAAGTTCCCTTCCCCTGGGGGTTTCTTTTACTATTCATTCACTTCATTCGCACCATCCTGTCTAGCCTATGGTTGCTCCTTTGTTGTGTTCTTAACCTGTTCCTATCTACTCGGGGGTTCCTCCTTTCCCTATCCTTGTGTCTTTTGGAATCCTCTGTAATTGCGCTCTTCTGTTTTCCTATCTTCTTGTTGTTTGGTCTCTTATTGAACTTTCCCTATTGCGGGCTTGTCCTTCCAATCATGGTCTGCCGGTAGAGGTGAAACTTCCCATCCTTTTTCCTGATCACGGTTCATGTGGTCATGATGAATCGACCATTATTTATATACTATCCCTTTCCCCTGCTCGCTTGATATCCTACTTGGCCACTCCCCGTACCTGGTCCTTGGAATGGTGTATCGATACTGGTTCGTGTCAATCCTTCTTGCCTTACGTCATTAGCTCTGTGTTGATTGTCGTCGATGCTTTCCCATGGGATTTCCCCGCAAATCTTACTATTGACATGATCTTGTTGTCATACCCTCACCTATTGTATGATTTGATCTTTCATTGTGATTGGTGGTCGAGTGTTGGGAAGTCATATCCTTCCTAGGTCCTTCGAGCCTTTCGCTGCCCTCCTCGATGCGACCTTCCTTTCTTAAGATGTTGTCCTAATGTTTTGTCACTGGTTGGATGCAGTCCATTCTAAATTGTCCTTGCGGTATGTTGGTCTAGGTAGTATCTAGTTCCGGTCCTTCCTTGATAACCCCCCCATTGGAAATTATGTCCGCTAGGCCATTTGCTGACCTGCATACCCAACGCAACTCCACGGTGTTAATCATTTGCATATTCTCCTAGATTTTTTGTAGGGAGTGTGCCAAGCGCTAGTGTTTCTGAACCCTTCCCACTCTGGTGTCATTTTGGAGTCTCTTCATCGTGTTGATAAACAGGGTGGAGTCACCTTCCATGATAGTGTTGGTCATCCTTTCTCGTCTTAGAATTTTGAGATCGAGCTCTAGGGTTCTGAATTCCGCTGCGTTGTTGGTTGCATTTCCCAGGATCCTAGCGTACAACCTGATTATGTTAACCCCACTATCTCTGATCACCCCTCCCATTCCATTCATTCCTGGGTTTCGTTTTACCGCACAGTCAAAATTTAACTTGAGTAACCCTGCTGAAGGAGGTGTCCTGTTGCGCGCTCCTAATTGGAGTTACGGTGGCCACCCTACTGGTGTGATGTTGTGCCCATAGTTTAGATGGAAATTTTCCAAGATTCAAGAGTCCTATCCTGTGATTTTCACTCTTTCTGTCTGGCAATTGCAGATCTGCACCATTTCTCATATTTGTGAGATTATTGCTTCCTTCAGTTTCCCTTCCAGGAGGATTTCATTCCTGAAGATGTGTTGGTTCCTTTCTTTCCATATTTCCCATATGATCATCCCTAGCATGAAGTTCTAGTAGAGGTTTACCATTTCATTTTTGCTACAACTTTGATACTAGTTGTTGATGGTTGCGCTGATGTTACCACGCATCCTATTGGACCGGCAGAAGATGTCTGCCACCTAGTCCCACACCTCTATTGTGAAATTACATTCATTAAGGAGGTGATTCATTATTTATTCTTTAGCTTGACAGATGTGGCATCATGATGGGCCTATGAAACCTATTTTCCTTAGGTTTTCCTAGGTTAGAATTCGGTTGTGAAGTACTAGCCATTTGAACATTTTGATTTTTGGCCACTAGGGGCTGCCCCAAATCTTTCCCTACTGTTGCGCTGAGTCTTCTTGGTCCTGGTCTGCAATGTAATTCTGGGCTTCTTTTAAGTTGAATTCCCATCAATTTTTCCTTCCCCATCTTAGTTGGTCCTCTTCTTATGAGACTACAATTTTCCTTTTCCCCAATTCCTCCACCTCTTTCGTTATTATTGCGATATGATCTTTGTTTTGTGGATTGATTTTGTCCCAGATCCTCCATCTGTGCTGGTCATTTTCTTGTTTCCAGTAGTGATGGATTCTGGTTTTGCCTTGCACAATCATCTCCTGTTGGAATTCCTCCCTATCCGGATTTTCCATTCTGGGTTCATGTTTCCACATGTCTTCCTATAATCTGGTTGTTTTACCATTCCTCACTTCCCCAAAACTATGTTTCTGGATCCAGGTTTTGTTGCACCAGGCTAGATTCCAGATGGTTGATCCTTCTCTTGTGCTTGTAAAAAGAATTTGATCATGGCCGTAGATGTCCGGGGCATACTTGGCCTTCTAGAGGGTTTCCCACGGTGTTGAATTTTCTTTGACCCATCTCCACCAAAGTTTCTTCCTGTAGGCTTCGTTGGTTACTTGTGGGTCTTGTAACCCCAGGCCTCCTTTGAATTTTGGTTTGTAAACCTTCTCCCAGGACATAAGGGCCCATTTTTTCTTTCCTTCCACTCCACGCCATAGGAATTCCCTTTGGATGGCTCTTATTTTTTGGAGTATTCATTTGGGAGCGGGAAACACTGACATCATATAGTTCGGAATTGATTGCAGAACCGCTTTGGTCAGGACAAGTCTCCCCAAAAGATTGAGGGATATGTAAGTCTAGTTTTTCACCCTCTCCTGTAGCTTGTTGATCACTCCTTCCCATGTTTCCATTTTGCATGCTCTATGCATCAGGGGAATTCCCAAATATTTCGTTGGGAGATTTTTGCGTTCACACCCCAAAATATTTGCTAGGTTCCTTTGGATTGCTGGGTTGGTATTGAAGAAATGTATCATGGATTTGGAGTGATTGATATTCGCTCCCTAGGCTTCCCCAAACTCTTCTAATATTCTTTTGTAGGTTTTTTCTTCCTTGACCGTGGGTGTGCCATGGAGTAAGGTGTCATCAACGAATTGTTGGTGCGTGGAGGTAGAGCAGTTTTCGAAGGGTTTAATGCTTGTTATTTCACCTACTGTAGTTTCACTTTTTATGCTTCTATTGAGTCCTTCCATCATCAGAATGAACATGAAAGGTGATAGCGGGTCTCCTTGTCTGATGCCTCTTGAAGGCTAGAAGGGTTTGGTCGGGGCTCCATTTATTAGCAGCGAGTAGCTAGTCGTTGACACTAGGTTGACAATCCAATTGATCCAGTGTTGTGCAAATCCAAAAGCTTCCAAATTCTTGACCATATAGTGCCAATTGATTTTGTCATAAGCCTTTGCTAGATCAAGTTGGATTATCATCCCCCCTCTCTGTTGGGTTTTCAACATGTGTATCAGTTCATGGGCATGGATGATGTTGTCCAAAATTCATCGCCCTTCTACAAAACCCACTTGTTCCTAGGAAATCACTGAGGTTAGGATAGGTTTCAGTCTGTTGGCTATGACTTTGAAGATTATCTTGTAAACCACATTGCATAGTCTTATGGGTCTGTAGCGGTCTGGGGTCCTAGCTTCATTTTATTTGGGTATTAGAGTTATCATTGTGGCATTTAGCGCTTTCAGAATAGAGGTTGAGTGTCTGGAGTCTTCCACTACCCCATAGATGTCATGTTTGAGCACTTCCCAACAAGCTTTGAATAATTCCACTATGAAACCATCTGGACCTAGGGCCTTTCCATTGGGCATCTCCTGGACCACTTGGTTAATTTCTTCCTTAGAGATGGGTTTGTTTAGGTTGATATTTTGTTCCTTGGTAGCTAGCCTAGGGATGTGCCGAGTTATCCTTTGTATGTCCTCCGTTCGATCTTAGTTGGGTTTCTGGGCTATCCCATGGAAATGGTTTACCAATATATTTTCAATCTCCATGTGGGACTCTCTCTCAATCCCATCCTGATCCTGAATTTTTAGGATTTTTTTGTGGGTTCTTCTAGCAATGGTGGTTCGATCAAAAAACCTTGTATTTCATTCACCTTCCTTTAGCCACCTAATTCTATACTTTTGGTGTCATAGAGTCTCTTCCTGCTGGCATCTTGCTTCCCATTTCTAGGTTAGTTGGATCTCTTCCTTTTTTCGGTCCTCTGTATAGCCCATGTCTATGCATAGTTTCTAGAGGTTCCTCATTCTATCTTCAATAATTATTTTTTCTTGGTTTGTGTTTCCAAATATTTCCTTGTTCCATTACTTGAGTTTATGTTTGATGTACCTGAGTTTCTTATAAATTTTGAACATCCTTATCCCTTGTTTAGGTTGTGGCTCCCACCACCATTGGCTGATGTTCTCCTTGAAGGTGGGATGTTCGATCCATAATTTCTTGAATCTGAAAGGTCTGTTTTTTTGTGTGGTTTGGAAGTTTGCATCCAGTTGGACTGGCCAGTGGTCTGAACCCCCCTAGGGAAGGATTTTGCAATCTAAATTTAAACCCTGTAGGATGATGGACTCCGACACCAAGAATTTGTCTATCCTCATCACTATATGATGTTGATTTATCCATTTGTTGTTCCATGTGAACTGGTCATTACTGGTTTTGATGTCCACCATCTCCACTGTGTCAATGAAAGATGAAAAGTCTTCTGCCTCTCTATCTAGTCTCCCAGTGCCTCCTTTTTTCTCCACAAGTGTCGTGATGATGTTGAAGTCCTTGACCAGGACCCAATGGAGGTTGTTGGAATGGGATTTTAGGTTTTCTAGGTCTAGGAGCATTCTTCTCTTCTCTTCCAACATCTGGGGACCATACACATTAGTGCATAGAATCACCTCCATGTTACCTATGATTTTCATGTTAACCGAAAGTGTGTATTTGGTGGCTTTGACTGCTAGTATATTCATCACTTGTGGGTTCCACAGAGTGAGAATACTACCTGCCATCTGTTGTCCTTCGACAACCAACATATTGTACTTGCTCCATTGTTTTTTGTTGATTGTTTCCATTCTATCTACAATACATTTTGTCTCTTGGATGAAACAAAGGTCTAATTGTTCCTTCCTCAGTTTGTTTTTAAGGATTCAATGTTTTCGTAGGTTGTTTAGGCATCTAATATTCCATGTTATAATCTTCATTTAAACATGTGGGGGGGATTTTGGAAAGAGCTTCTTGATCTTACCTGAATTTATCAGTAAGGCTCCTAGTTCCTGTAGAGCTATGTTGTTTGATTTTTTGCCTTTCTTCTTTCACGTCTGCTTGGGTGAGAGCTTTGGATGTCCCTCACCTACTTTGATTCCTAGGTGTCCTATCTCCCTGTGCATGCACTTGAGCCCTCTGGATTTTTATTCCTCCCTTAGGAGGAATAGGTATTGGATACAGTCTAGTTTCCCTATTAGTACATTGTTTATGCCCTACCTTTTCCATTGCTCCAGTATGTTTGGGAGATCTATTCCTTCCCTTTACACAATATATCTGAGGTCAGGATCTTTTGTACCTACCTCACTTGGTTTCATTTCCATGTCTCTGTATGCCTCCTGCATGGGTGTGTTGGCATCTCTAGTTTCTTCGTCCATAGGAGTTGTGCTACTCCCCTGCTCCATCTGATTGCTTGGGTTATTTGTGTTCTCATTTGTGGCTTGGTCCTTATATTCTTTGGATTTTTATTTTTCCTTTCCTCCTTATTCCCCTTTGTAGGTTTTGTCACTCCCTTCCATTCTAGTCCTAGCTTCCAGATTTCTTCCTGCTGGGGTTTTACTTGGTTTCTTGTTTGTTCTATTTCTGTGAATCGACTTGATAAACCCTTCCTCATCCTACTGTATTTTGGTGTTTTCGCTTCTTCTTTTTTATTGAGAGGGCATTCTCTGAATAGGTGTCCATGTTCATGGCATMTTCTGCATCTGAATGGGATCTTCTCATAATCAATGCTTTGTATCCATTCCTCATCCCTAAATTCCAGGCTTATGGCTTCTGGGAGTGCGCTGATAATCCATCTCTATGCAAATCCTTGCATAGGAGCTATATCTCCCTTTTAGGGTTTCTTCTGATGTCATCACATATTTTCCCATTTTGTTACCAATTGCTTCGAAGGTAGAGGGTAGCCAACAGTCTAGTGGCAGATAGTAAATCTGCAACCAAACAAGTATGTTCTTGAAGGTTTATTTCTCTGGGGAGAAGTTTTCCTTCCATGGCCACATGTATAGTCATGTTGAGGCATGAAAGTATGACCCCCCCTCAAATAATTTGTCCCTATCCTCCAAATTCATCAATACTGTTCTGAAGAAGCCTTTCGAACCTAGGTGGAGTTCCACTTCCTCACTTGGCTTCCAATGATATTTTGTCCAGTTGTGTAGTGTTCTTTCTGTGGGCCACAAACCCATGAACTTGTAGATTAGTGCATGCATCTTCATGTGGTCTCGGTACAATTGTGTTTGTGGGTCTTCCAGTATTACCTTGGGCATCAATGTTGTTTTTGGTTTACACGGGTTGCGCCCTTCTACCCCATTGGGGTTCTCTGGTTCTTATGCTTCATTCTAGGTTTCTTTGGCTTCTTCCCCCGTGTGATCCCTTTTTTTCGAGTTTCTTTCCTGATTCTTTTCCAGTATTGAAACAGAGGTGCTCATCATTGGTTTCTTGAACCCTCCACCTCATGGTCATTTCCCCCCTGTCCACCACTACCTGCTTGTATGAGGGGGTTCCATTACTACCCCCTTTGGTAACCATGTTGCGCTCTGTTGTGTTTGTGACTGTCAAACCCTAGCTTGCTTCGAGAAACGTATTTCAACTCCCAGTGCCCAAAGAAAAAAAAATAACACCACTATTCCACCCTATGTTATGTTAAGCTTCAAGTCCTATTATAGGTCAAGTTATGAAATGTAAAGGTTATGATTTCTTCTTATTCATCATAAAAAAAATATAATCCACTAAGTTCTTACATCACAACAAAATACTTCTATAGAAGAGATATCTTATGACTCTTCATGACCATTTGACATTTTCCCACTTGGATTTATTTACTCTTTGTGGATACTTGCATTTTAGCACCCAGATTTACAAAATTCTTAGAAGACCATAAAATTGTTATAGCTCATTTTCAATAAATATAAGAACGTACCATTATACATATTTCATATACATGATTGGGGCCTAAAATTCGACCAAAACTATCAAAAAGAGATTTTTTTTTATAGAGTTCTAAGATCAAATAATAAGGTGAAAATAGAAGACTCCCAACTTTACACCAATCTATACGACCCCGAAGAGAGTCATACATAAAGGAAATAATAATAGTCCTCCATAGGGGTGTGAGGACCAATCAAGATAGTGCATGAGACTCCACCTATAATGGAAACATTGGAACCTAGGAATTCATATCCCATTATTTCCCCTATCTTGGAGTTACTTGTTGGAGTTAGGTAGATATGAGGCTCGAGGAATAAAATAAAAACAGTTTTCGTTATGCCCAAAAAGATAAATGTCCTATAAAGGATGAACATAGTCAAACCCTTAATAAGTATAAACTATACGTCAAAGAGAAGATGAGAACGATGACCATATTTGAGAAGAATCCACTCAATAACCTTTGACAAGGATGAATAATCTAGAGACAAAACAACAACATGAAGCAACTAACAATCCATATTGAAACCTCCAATGGAAAACTCTGAAAACATGACACTACAATCGTAACAATTTATTACCAAAAAAAATTCACATTCGCAATATTTTGAGAAGGCTCACATAAGAAGTCAATTTTTTGGAGAATCAATCCTAACAATAGTAGATCAAATCTCTCCTTCAATCAAGCCAACAACTCTTGCACCTCCTGCTATATTATTTGAGTTTTAATTATCTACCCACCTACTAGGTCCACCAGCAAAGGAATTTAACTTATAGATTTTGCCTTTCATTAACCTTTATCATCCTTCCATGAGCAAGTTCCCTTCAAGCTGATCACACATTGAAATGACAAATTAATCACCATATCCTTGGATTTAGGGGGTTCCTTGAGCTTCTTTGATTTCTTATATGAAACATTTATAAGAGTGAAGTCACAAAGAATGAGTCCATGCTTGTCACATAATTTACATTTGAAGGGAAATCTCTCATAATCATGTATTTAAATTTGCTCATTGCTTTCCCATTCTAGGAAAAGTTCTTCTAGAACACTGCCATTTGTAGATCAAAACAAATATATTGGGCACTTATAGTGATCCTTAATCCTTAGAATTAAATCAGAAGAAATATGTTTAGAGATATATAAATGTATAATAACATATAAAAGAAGAAATGAGATTTATTTTATGAAATATAACCTTTGTATTGAAAATTTCCAAAAGAGACAACAATGTTCGCAAGCCTCTTCAATGGGGCAACCTCTATTGAGAAAATATCCAATTAGAACAACTCTTGACAAAATATTACATAGCCTTCTAGTTTTATAAATAGTTTCTTCCTAATTACTTGTGGTCCCATAATTAATGAGAACCAACCACCTAATTGGTCTTATTTAATAAAGATGACCATTTTACAATAATTAACTATCCATCTACTATCTAATGGGCCTTATTCAAATAAAATGGGCATGTACATTAACTCCTAAGTTCCCCAAAGTAGGGAGGTTAGGGTAGGGCCCTAACATGTCCTCCTCTTCAAAATAAATATTGTCCTCAAGGGTGGAGATGTGGAAACTACAATAAATTGCTATTGGTTCTCAAGTGGCAGCTTTTTCCTGCATATATTTTCACTAGATTAACACTTCCCTAACAATGCATTGGCATGATTGACACTCTTTGATGACCAATATTGCTTTAGGCTATAATCAACTAGACCCTTATTCATTGAGTTTGAGAAGGTTAGTATGAATTGGGAAATTTAACCCCACTACCTTCTTTAGACAGGACGCTTGAAAGACTGGATGGATGATCCAGGTGGATATTGGTGTCCACCCACCTTTTTTGACTGGCTCAAAACTGTTTTCTGGCAATTTTGGCAATTTACTATTTTTAGCAGGTTTTAACTTTCGGGGCCATTTTGAGGGCCTAAATGAAGGTTTTTAGAGATCGAGGTTCTCAATGATATCCAAAGGCATGATTTATCCCCCAAAATGAATCTCCTTGGCTATACCTTTCCAACGAGCTATCACACACCTAAAACGGAGATCGTATGCAAAAGTTACGACCCCGGGAAGTTGATGTACTCACTTACCCAAACGGGGCCCACATGACTTTTGGCGCTTCATCTCCTAGGGTTAGGTTTTTGGATGAATCTAGGAATTTTGGCATTCCCGTTTATTGTAAAGAGGCCTTTAGAGCCTCATTGTAATCATCTTCTTCTTGAATCGCAGTAGTGATCACATCTCTTTCACCGGAGATAAGGTGCCTGCATTCTAGCGAGTCTTTCACTGCATATTTTTTACAGTGTCTACCGTACATTTCTTTGATTAATAGAAATCATGTATTGTGTATATATGTGTTTATGGTTGCATCTACGATACATTTCTATTATATTATTGAATATACACCAATATCTGTGCATTTTCTTTATTATATCTCCAATATCATTTCATGCCAAAAATAATCGGATCGATTATCGGGCTTGGGCTGCTCTTGATCATTTTAGTGTATGTCCCAGAAGAGGTCAAGTATAGAAAGTTGGGTCGAGAGCTTGTCTCTCTTGAAGACAATCTCTCTGTACAAGAAACCCTCAATGGAGGAAGAAAAGAAAAGGAAAATCGTGAGCGAGGACAATCTTATCAATCGTTGTGAGCAAGATCTCCGCGTGTGGAGGAGACGAAATGATGGAGAATTTTTCCCACATCATCTAGCGCCTACCGATATCGGGCGCATCTTCATTAAGCGGCCACTTTGAAGGCACCCTCGCCTTTCAAAGGTACAAGTTAATTTTGATATTCTTACCCTCTGTATTTGAAGGACTGAGATAGATCACGAAGCCCTAGAAAAATGGTTAACTTGCTAGAAGGTTATTTCTCCATTCACAATTTTTTCCGACAAAGAAAATATCTGTCGCACTCCTTAAATCTCTCCCTCATGTAAAACATTGGTGGTGGGAAACTTCTTGAGAGAAAAGAGTTCCTGAGAGAAGTCACAGGAGGAATATATGGGGCGATCCACTTGGGATTTTTTGTAGTCACGGTAAAGAACGATATTACCCTGTTGGAAACTATGAGGACGGATACATGAGATGGACCATTCTGTGGAAAGAGAGGGGCTAAGTAGTTTCAGAGTTCACCAATACCTTCCATACCTTGCGCACCAAGTTGGGTATCCAAAGACTCGGCATTTTGGTTACGAAATCATGGGGCTCTGCAGATACATCCAATGAAATGGATTTTCGGACATCTCATCCCTTTCGGTGATGCTTATCGATATCTTGTTAAAAATTTAAACACCAAAACAAATGGGAATTGGGTCTTTAAATCAGCAACAACCAAAGTATGACAAAGACATCCCGAACAAGCAGTCTCTACGAGAAAACCATTCCAAGACATGGGAAGAAGAAGTCACGGGAGACAAAGAAGGACATGGAAAATGGTGCGAGTTCCACAAAATCCTTGGCATAACAAGTGAATGTCACTCAAAATAGTCATTGGTGGCAAGATCCAAGACAAAGAGCCAAACCTTGATTGAGAATATGATTCAGAAAATAATGGTGGAAGACAGATCATCAGCGTAGACCCCCCTTTACTTTATTGCTGCGACCGCAACAGATTCAACCAGAGGAACCAACGGATCTTGAAGAGGGGCGCCTTTTCATTGTGATATTGGGTAGAAGGGGACCGCTTGCATTTTATTTGATAGTGGAAGCCAAGAACCTCATCTCAGCGGTCGTCCAAAGCGATTGAAGTTATGCGACAACACCACACCCGACCGCCCTATGGTGGCTTCGACAGGATGAGATCTTCATGTCAACCAGTGATGCCAATTTTCATAGGACATCCAACCCTTCAGGGCGAGTGTTAATGATGTTGCTTGCTTGGATGCGTGATGTTCTCTTGGGCCAACCATATAATATTAAGGCGCCATGTTGTTTATGGAGTCTCAACCTAAATTGTCCTCATTGTTACTTTGGGGGTCATCCACCGAGAATAACGGAGGTAGTTCCAACTATTGTTCCACCTAAAAGTGCCACAAGATAGTATCCCATACTGCAAAATTAAGCTTCTTCACAATCAATTGAAGAGCAGAAGGACATTGCAACCACTATGGTTTCACCCCCTACACCTTCTATCCAATGGAAGCGGTCGGCCAAGGTTCTTGACAAAGAAAATAAATTCTTACGCACATCTTCCTCTCATTTATCTCAACTTGTTTAACAACCTCAACTTCCATGGTTCATAATGATTCACAAACTAAGTAGTATGACGTCTCCAACAACAATACAAAAGCGACTCACGGATCTGAGATTGACAAGCGCCTTTCCCTCTCCCAGGAACTCAGCATAATGGAACCATTGCTTCCCTAGAGAGGAGGACCAGTCAGTGGATATCGTGGCCACCCACCTTTTGGCTCAAAACTATTTTAAGCAATTTGGCAATTTATTTTAGCGAGGGTTTTACCCAACTTCAGGAGGCCATTTGGGGAGACTAAATGAAGGTTTTGAGATAAAGGTTCTCAAGGATATCCAAAGGAATAATTAATACCCCAAAATGAAATGAATCTGGAGTACCTTTCCAGCAGTATCTGCGCCTAAAGCAGATAAGTATGCAAAGTTACCTTGACCTGGGAAGTTGATGTACTTTCCACTTACCCAAACAGGGCCCACATATTTTAGCTTCATCTCTCTTAGGGTTAAGGTTTTTGGATGTCTAGGGATTTTGGCATTCCGTTTATTGTAAAAGGCCTTGAGCCTCATTGTAATCATATTCTTGTGAATCACGAGTAGCCAGTCATCTCTTCTTCGAGAGATAAAGGCTGCCACCGATTAGTGAGTCTTTCACTCACGTATTTTCTTTGTCTGTACATTTCTTTGATTAATAGAAATTGTGTATTACTATGTATCTATGTTTATGGTTTCATCCTACGTCACGTTTCTGTTATATTGAATATCTGCAATATCTCTATGCGTGTTTATGGTTGCATCTCTGATACGTTTCTGTTATATTATTGAATATCTGCAATATCTCTATGCATTTCTTTATTATATCTCCGCTCTCATTTTGTGCCGAAAATAATCCGGATCAATGGATCCTAGAGTTGGCTAGAAGAGGCAATCTATAGGACACTTGTCTAATGCATGGGAGAATATGATAGGGTCCAAAGAACTCCGATGCAAGCTTCTAGTGGATTTTGTACTTAAGAGAAGTCTCTTTATAAGGTTAAATATGAAGAAACACATGGCCCCATTCTATAAAAGAATGCTCATAGTTATGTTGGTTAGCTTATTGCTTCATTTGATTTTGAGCTAGAACCAAATTTTCCTTAAGGTTTTAGAGGATGGCATCCTTGGTAATTACCGTGTAATCCACTTCATGAATCTTCGATGTTTTGGGAAAATATGAATCCACTAAGGGGTGTTTTAGGCCATATAACCCTTCATATGGTGTCATTTTGGTACCACCATTCTAAAAGGGGTAGCCACTATACCCCTAGGATGAACCCCAAGTTGTAAATGTACATGTTTTATAGGATGGTGAGTCGGGATGTTTTGGGTCAGAGTGCCTTTGTATATATATATATATATATATATATTGAAGCCAAAGTGTCTGTGTGATTTAGGCCAACAAGCTTAAACAAATGTATTATCTAATCACACTTGATTTTATTAATAAAATACATCATTGTTGCAGACCAAGTCAGATGAAAGAGTGTGGGGGGATAGGACTCCACAAGAGGAAAAATGGCTAAGTCATGGGGGCTTAAGACAAGGAATAAAATAATAGTATTCCTAAGATATAATCTTTATGTTATAATTTTATCATAAGTTCCCAAGTGAGAGGAACGAATTACCAAGTGGAGCCAAAGGAATTTATTGGAGTGACAAGTGTCAAGATAGGAACATGAAATATAATGTGGGGGAACTTAGTGTATTCTTCATTCATTCATCATTCTTACCATCATTCACTCATTCTGGCATCCATCACCCATACCTTGACTTGAGACTGTGAGTAGAAGTTGGAGCTGATTGTTACCCAATAAATCCTTGGTGGTTTGGGATGAAGAGGAAAGTTGGCAGGCCAATGGAGCATTCTCTCTTTGGGTGAGAGAGTTCCTGGGAATAGTTTCTTGTGTGTGTGGGCTAGTGGGTGTTGTAACTCGTTTAGCCACCATGTGTTTCAAAGTGCTACAAATCTCTAATAATTCCTGAACAACTTGTTGTTGAAGCCTGAGAAGGGAAGTGGGACAACCCAAAGAACTATTGAACAGAGAAGGGGGTACATTTCCTTGGGTGGACAAGTTGTGGGGAATGAGAGGCTGTGAGATGGGAATTGTTGTTGGAGTGTACAACTAATATTGTTCTTTATTGGGTTATTGTCAGACATTTGTTTGGCTTATGTATCCTTTACTTTGGTGGAGTCATGGCCCCAACTCAGGGGTGACCTATTGTTGAGAGTGTATGAACAACAAAGTATACAACTGGGATGAACGTTTAAGGTCTGCATGAATTTGGCGATTTACAACAAAAATATAAGTGTTGTTTTATGTGTGTTTACATGTTTCTTATTGTTTTTATGTTTACGTTAATTCTATTGTTGAATTGGTATGTAAATATGCATGATTGTGCATGTTATTGTTATTTTTTCATAATTGGTGTGTATGAAGGACATGACAGTTAATAAATGTTAAGTGTTATTTAATTTATGTAGCAATGGTCATGATATTATAGTGTGAGGCTTAAATTGTCACGTGCATCAAAAAATAATTGTCATGCGCACTGGGAAACAGTTCCGTGTGCACAACTGGAAAACATATGTCGCACGCGACACACTAAGGGTTGCAGACACAACTTGTTTTATGGGATATTTCCATTGTTAGAATTATTTTTAGAGAAGAAAGATTGAGTGGCACGACTTAGCTTGGGACTAGGCATGTTACCTTATGGTTTCTAAGAATTTTGTTGGGTCTCTTGGTAACGGGGGACATTACATTATGGTATCATAGCTCCTGGCTCAACACCGGACTTGTATGGGCCAGATATAAACATGAAATTAGTGAGTCAAGAATTTTCATGATGGTCGTGATGGTCATGAGTCGAAATTATAAAAAAAAATCAGTTAAGCGAAGAAGAGATTCACATATGCTAAGTGAAGATGACCCGTGAAAAATATTGGTTTGCGGGTGTGCACACTAAATTTTAGTGTTGTGCTCATGATGTGCAGAAAATATTGGTGCGCGGGTCTGTGCACTAAAGTTTGGCGTTGCACGGTGCATAGCCGGTGATGCATGAAAAATATTGGTGCATGGGTGTGCACAATAAATTTAGGCATTACATGGTGCAGAGATGGTGATGTGCATAAAATATTGGTGCACGGTTGTGCGAAGTTTTTTCACGGTGCGGTGTAGAGCTGGTGATGTGCGAAAAATATTGGTGCGTAGGGTGGGCGCACTAAATTTTAGACATTGCGTGGTGCAAAAATTGCACGTACTGGATGTTGGTGTGCAATGTTGAATTCATACACACTGGATGTGGGTGCATAGTGCATAAGTCATGTGCACTGGATGTTGGTGTGCAGTGTCAAAATCATGCACACTGGATATGGGTGTGTAGTGTGGAAATTGTGCGCACTAGATGTTGGTGTGCAATGTTAAAGTTGCAGAAACTGGATGTTGGCGCATAGTGCGGAAGTTGCACGCACTAGATGTTGGTGCACAATGCGTAAGTTTTGCGCACTAGATATTAATGTGCAGTATAAAAATTGGTGCGCACTGAATATTGGTGCTTGACACAAAAAACTGTATACACTAGATATTTATGTGCAAGATAAAAGCTATGTGTATTGATTATGGGTGCGCAGTGCATGTGCTACATTTTGGTGTTGCGCGTATAGAACTTTCTTGTGTTGAATATGGGTCCATAATTCATAATTGGTGTGTGTGAAGTTGATTTGTCCATCTATCACAATAGAAAACTAATGATTTTCCACGAAATTGTTTGTATTTTGAAAGTCATAATCTTGCACGACATTTTTGAGTGCCTAAACAATGTTTTTAGGAGTTTTAATTTTTTAGAATGTAAGTATCGTAGGCACCACATAGAGTATATTCAACTAAAATGAAAGAACTCAAAGAGATATTTCCAATGAAATAAATTGTTCGCAAAATAGAGCTCGTTTGAGAAAGTTACAACTGAAACCACACAAGGTAAATTTCAGTACCAAATTACTTTAGAAGGGCATAACTCCTTGCTCAGAAGTCGGTTTGGGGCGCAAGAGTATTCTATGGAAATATAATGAACCATAGAAGACATATATAGATCCATATTGAAAATATGAGTACCTAAAAGTGCACAGGATGAGAGGGAGGAATCTTGTATCATTCAATGCAAAAAGGGAAAAATAGTCAAGACTTCAACAGGTTGTAACTAACAGCCTAGATGGAAGATGAAGAGTTGAGGAAAAAATAGAACATGGAAGGTGCATAGAGAAACTACAGTCATGAAGATGAATTCATGGGGTTGTATGTCAACATGGGTAATGCTAGGAAAAAATCAAATGGGCATGGAGAAGGAAAGGAGGAAAGCATGAATTTGGTGTAGACTATAAAGAGTCTGCAAAGAGATGTGCAAATCTATAAAGGTGATAATGAGAGGCTTATGAAATCTAAGGAGAAACAAGATGGATTCAACATCAATTTGTTTCATAGCTTGGACAAAATAGAGAATAAGGTGGAAAAATAAACATAATCAAGCAAGTCAAGAAGTCACATATCTCATACCAGAAGAGGAGAATTTGGAAGTGCTAGTAGACACCATCATCACTCACTAAGGCATTTAGTGAGAAGAGAACATAGTAGTCCAAGCTTATCCCCTATCAAAAAAAATAAGAAAAGGTATGGGGTAGATGAAATACAAGGATAAATGAACAATATCAATCCTCCTACCTTTGATGGTGATCATGAAAAAGATGAGGATGCAGAGACTTGGTTATTGGGGATGATGAAATATTTTCAATTGCATAATTACTCATAGGTAGAAGGAAGAATTGAAATTTATCAGCTAAAGGGAAAAACATCAATGTGGTGGGACAAAATTGTGAAAGTACAACACATTGATGAGAAGAAACTCACTTGTAGGTAGTTCAAAAAGCATTTTCAAAAGAAATACTTGACCAAACACTATTATGGTAGGAAGATGAAGGAGTTCTTTGAACTCAAGCTTGGGAGTATGACCATGGATGAATATGAGAGGAGATTCATAGAGTTGTTGAAGTATGCTGATTTCATTAAGGATGAACAAGTCAAGATTCAAATATTCCTAAGTGGGATGCCATCAATATTCAATGACAAGATACAGTATGATGATCCCAAGACATTGGATGAAGAATTAAGGAGAGCCAAGTGACTCTATGATCAACATAGAGGAAGACCCAATTTCCAAAAATATTAGGAAGACAAAAAGAAAGGTAAAATGGAGTCGAGGAAGAAGGGGAACAAGCCACCATTCTTCAAGAATAATTCTCATGCGTAGCTAGCACAAAATGAACCCATAATGTCAAAAACATTGGGAAAAAGGCCAAGGCATCAACCAGTTAAATGTTGGGGTTGCTAGGGAGACCACATGTATAGATATTGCTTTCATAGAGGTGAAAAAGTGAGGATTGTTCACAATGTACATCAAGCTGATACAGTTGAGGACATGGGGAGAAGCATGCCAAGGATCTATGCATCCCTGGACAACAAACAAGATGAGTTTCAATCTCATGTGATTGAAGTGGAAGGTAAGATCAATGATCAACCTATTGCTATTTTGATTGATTTAGGAGATAGTCATAGTTATATAGATCCTAAGTTCGTGGAAATATTTCATTTTCCAAGAAGAAAACTTGGGAAATCTTGGTGTGTTTAGTTAGCTACGGGAAATTAAAGAATAATTAATGAGTTGGTTAAGGAATGTCCAATGGACATGAATGGAATGAGCACAAAGGAAGATTTGAATAGCATACCTTTGGGCTCATGTGATTTCCTAATTGGTATGGATTGGTTGGACAAGCATCATGTTGTCCTAGACTATTGCAACAAGGAATTTACTTACTTGGATGAGGAAGCGAAATTGAGAACAATTCAAGGTATTCCAAGGGCTGTAATTACCAGGGAAATTTCATCTTTACAGTTGAATAGAAGCTTCAGGAAAGGATGCCAAATATTCACAATGGATATGGAAGAGGAACCTAAATATAAAGTGTCAAGCCTTGAAGAATACAAAGTTATAAAATAGTTTGAATATGTGTTTGGAGAGATATTGGGGTTTCCACCCAAGAGAGATATTGACTTCTCTATCAACTTGATTCCTGGAGCAGCCCCAATGTCCAATACTCCTTATAGGATGAGTACACTAAAAACGAAGGAATTACAAATGAAACTTGAAGAGATTTTTAAGAAGAGGTATATACGCCCAAGTGTTTCACCTCGGGGTTCCCTAGTGCTATTTGTGAAGAAGAAGGATGGGACCTTGAGGTTGTGAATTGATTTTAAGCAATTGAACAAGGTGACTGTGAAGAACTAGTATCATTTTCCAAGGACAAATGATAATTTTTATCAGCTGAAAGATGCAAAGATATTATCCAAGATTAACCTTATGTCAGGCTACCATCAGGTGAGGATTAAAGAAGAATATATAAAAAAGACAACATTCAAAACAAGGTATGGACATTATGAGCTTACAATGGTGCCATTTGGATTGTCAAATGCACCAGTTGTATTCATGTGTTTGATGAATGGGATTTTCAGAAACTACTTGGATAAGTTTTTCATTGTCTTCCTCGATGAAATACTTTTCTAGTCTAATTTTGAATAAGAGCATGAGAAACAATTGAGGATGGTCCTACAAGTGTTGAGGGAGCATTACTTTTATGCAAAGTTGAGAAAGTACTCATTTTATAAGAGGCAAATTCATTATTTGGGCCATATCATTTCAGAGGAGGGGATAGCAGTCCCTAGAAAAGATAAAATCCATTGAAGTATGGCCAACACCAAATAATGTCTTAGAGGTGAGGTCATTCATGGGACTTGCAGGTTACTACAAAATATTTATTGAAGGCTTCTCAAGAATTGGACACCCAATCACTTGTTTGCAAAAGAAGGTGTGAAGTTCGAGTGAAATTTTGAATGTGAAGAAAATTTTCAACACTTAAAGAATTTGTTGATAAGTGCACCAATATTGAAGGTTGTTAATCCAAATGAAGATTTCATTATGTGCACTGATGCATGCAAGGAAGGGCTTGGAGGATTCCTTATCCAAAATGGGCATGTGATATGCTATGAGTCAAGAAAGTTAAAAGAACACGAGAGACATTGTGCCACTCATGATTTAGAATTAGAAACCATAGTTCATGCCTTAAATATGTGGAGGAAATAGCTTATGGGAAATAGATTTGTGTTGAGGACAAACCATAGTGGTCTGAAATATTTGTTTGGACAACTAACTTTGAATGCTAGGAAAATCGGATGGCTGGAATTTATTAGTGAGTATGACTTTGATATAAAGCATATCAAAGGAAAAGAGAATAAGGTGGTTGATGCACTCAATAGGAGAGTGCATGAGATTCATGCTACAACTATTAACATGTATAAATAGGATTTTAAAGACAAAATTTATAGGTTGCAAAGTCAGATTAATAATAGTAACATGGAAATAAAGGAAAAATACAGCAAAATATTTTGCAACAGAAAATTGAAGATTATGGGCTAAGAGAGAATGTAATCCTCATGTACAAGGGCAGAGTTTATGTGCCAAATTTTTAGGAGTTGAAAAATATGGTGTTAAAATAAATGCATAATGTGCCTTATGATGGGCACCCAGGTCACCAGAAAACTATTGCAGCTATCAAGAACCAATATTATTGGTCAGGTATGAAGAGAGAGGTGGTTGATTTTATTTCAAGGTGTTTGGAATGTCAAAATGTCAAGGCTGAGAACAGACACCCAGCTGGTATTCTACAACCATTGGCCATTCTTGAGTGGAAATGGGAAGGTGTAACAACGAATTTCATCACTAAATTTCCCAAAAAAACCAAGCAGCATGATTCCATCACGGTGGTGGTGGATAAGCTTACTAAGGTTGTTCATTTTATTCTATTAAAGCTCACTCACAAGGAAGCCAATATTACAAATATTTATATGAGAGAAATTTCTAGGCTACATGGTGTGCCTAAGAAATTATGTTTTACAAAGATCCAAAATTTACATCAATTTTTTGGAAAGGATTATTCAAAGGATTTGGGAAAAATTCAAATTTTAGCAAAGCCAATCCAGAGTCTAATGGGAAAATAGAGATATTCAACCAGGTGATCGAGGACATGGTAAGTATATATGTGATGGATAAACCATCAAAATGGTAATATTTTTTACATATGGTTGAGTTTGCATATAATAATGGGTATCAAGCATCTTTGAAGATGATCCCAGAAAATGTAACACACCAGTAAGTTGGGACAACCCAACAGACAAAGCAGTGTTTGGGACAGAATTGTTCAGAGAGATGGAAGAGAAGATGTTGAAAATAAAGCATAATTTAAAGGTTTCTCAGGACAGGAAGAAAATTTATGCAGACAAAGTCAGAACGCACATAGAGTTTAAAGTGGATGAACATGTCTTCTTAAAAGTGAAGGAAAAGAAGAGTTTACTAAAATTGGGGAGATATCCAAAGCTGGTAGCAAGATATTGTGGACCATTTGAGATCCTTGAAAGGATTTGTCCTGTAGCATACATGCTTGTACTACCTTCACCCATGTACATTCATAATTTGTTTCATGTATCTTTTCTTAAAAATTAGGTGCCTGATGTTAATCATGTAATTGATTGGAATGTGATTTAGGTGGAGCAAGAAGGTGACTTCCAAGTTCAACTGGTGTGCATTTGGACCAGAAATTCAAGATTCTTTGAAATCAAGTAATATGATTAGTAAAGGTCCAGTGGACCTGCTATGGTCCTAAAGATGCAACATGGGAGAATGAGGATGCCATGTGGGAAGAGTACCCACATATTTTTTCAGAGTTTTGATTGTACATATATATAATTCACTGAGGATAGCGCATAAATAAAGGGGAGGGGAATGTAATAGCCCTAGGATGAACCCCAAGTTGTAAATGTACATATGTTTTATAGGCTGGTGAGACGGGATGTTTTGCGGCAAAGCGCCTTTGTATATATATATACATTTTGAGGCGAGAGTGCATGTGTAATTTAGGCCAGTAAGCTTAAACAAATGTATTATGTAATCACAATTGTTTTTATTAATAAAATACATCATTGTTGTAGACCAAGTTAGATTAAAGAATATGGGGGGATAAGACTCCACAAGAGGAAAAGGGGGCTAAAGATAAGGGGCTAAGTCACGGGGGATTAAGTCAAGGAATAAAATAATATTATTCCTAAGTTATAAGATTTATACTATAATTTATCATAATTTGAGGAGAGAATTACCAAGTGGAGCCAAAGGCATTTCTTAGAGTGACTAGTGTCAATATAGGAACATTCAAGATAATGTGGGGAAAGTTAGTGTATTCTCCATTCATTCATCATTCTTACCATCATTCACTCATTCTAGCATCCATCACCCATACCTTGGCTAGATAGTGTGAGCATAAGATGAAGTTGATTTTTACCCAGTAAATCCTTGGTGGTTTGGGTTGAAGAGGAAATTTGTTAGGCCTGTGGAGCATTCTCTCTTTAGGTGAGAGAGTTGTTGGGAATAGTTTCTCGTGTGTGTAATCTAGTGGGTGTTGTAATTCCTTTAGAAACAGTGTGTTCCAAGTGCTACAAATCTCTGAGAATTCTAGGCCATATTGTTGATGAAGCCCAAGAAGGGAAGTGGGACAGCCAGAAGGACTATTGAGCAGAGAAGGGGGTACATTTCCTTGGGTGGGACAAGTTGTGGGGAATGAGAGGATGTGAGTTGGGAACTGTTTTTGGAGTGTACAATTGAGATTGTTCCTTGTTGGGTTGTTGTCAAACCTTAGTTTGTCTTAGGTAGCCTTTTCCCTGGAGGAGTCATAGCCCTGACTTAGGGGTGACCTGTTGTTGAGAGTGTATGAACAATAGAGTCTACGATTGGGAGGAACGCCTGAGGTCTACATGTAGTTGGTGATTTACAACAAAAATATAATGTTCTTTTATGTGTGTTTAGATGTTTCTTATTGTGTTTATGTTTATGTTAATTATGTTGTTGAATTGGTACATAAATATGCATGGTTGTGCATGTTATTGTTAGTTTTGCATAATTGTTGCGTATGCAGGGAATGACAATTACTAAATATTAAATGTTAGTTAATTTTGGTAGAAATGGTCACAAGATTCTAGCACATGGATTAATTTTCTGCACGTGCTCAAAAATAATTGTCGTGCGCACTGGGAATAGTTCTGTATGCACAACTAGGAAATAAATGATGTGCGCGACACATGGAGGGTTTAATGCGCAACTTGTTTTTATGGGATATTTGTGCTATTAGAATTGGTTTCATAGAATAAATATTGAGTGGCGTGACTTAGATTGGGTCTGGGCACATTACCTTATGGTTTATGAGCATATTTTTGGGTCTACTAGTAATGGGGGATGTTACAACATTTGTTCCAAAAAATACTTCAAACTATGATGATATTTCTTGATATAGAAGCACCTCCCAATGAGACATGAGTGTCATGTATCAATTGCATGCAGGATGGACATCATATCTTTATGACAACTAGACTTTTCCCAAATTTTTGTTTCACAATTGCTTACTGATGAATACAAAACGACAGTCCCTCTTGCATCAACACAATGGAAAACCCTCTATTAAAGGAACCACATTTCAAGACATAAGTCATATTGAAATTAGGCATTGCTAATATTAGTGTAGTACACCTAGATTCCTTTAAATATTAAAAGGTACACTTTTCATCGTTTATCCATATGAAGGCATTCTTTTTTGGTAGGGTTGTTAAGGAGGAGGCAATTCATCCATAATTCTTCACAAAAGTTTTGTAGTAGTCAATAAGTCCTAAGAAACTACGTAAGATATTTATGGTTTTGAGCTTGGCCAATATTGCATTGCCTAAATTTTCTTGGGATCAACTTTCACCGCATGTTGAGTGACAATAGTGACCCAAGCATTCTACCTCCAAAGCCTTAAAAGCACATTTTGAATGTTTAATAAAACAATTGGTGGTCCCAAAGGAGTTGCAAGGATTTATCAACATGATCCACATGGGAATTCTAGGTTTTGTTGTAGATCAAAATATAATCAAAGAATGCAAGAACAAAATTATCAAAGAATGAAAGCACATGATTATTTAAGAATGGAAAAAATATTTTTTTTCACAAGGCTCTAAAAGTTAGATAGGGAATTTCAAAGTCCAAACGACATCATTAAAAACTCATAATGGCATTCATCTGTGCAAAAGATTTTGTTAGGAATGTCCTCCTCTTAATATAGACTTGGTGGTATCCTAAATGAAGGTTGAATTTAGTGAAGAACTTGGCACCATGAAGCTCATCCAAGAGATCATCAATAACTAGGATGGGAAATTTGTTTTTGATAGTCATCTTATTGAGAGAATAAAAATCAAGACACATGCATCAATTACCTTCTTTCTTCAATACCATGAATATTGCATTATTACAAACTATGTTAACTCAAAATAAAATAAAATTTATTTCCACAATAGGTCTTGAAATGTCAAGATATCAACCATAAGCATTGCAGTTTGTGGAAATGGCCGAGGAGATTAATAAGTTTTGCACTTCGAATTTTTGCATAACTCATGTTTGGAGATGTTAGATTCAAACAGAGGGAGTAGACCAAGGGAATATAACTGGGTGCGACCTCCCAAAAACTAGATAAGATTTAAAATTCCTTTGTATTCTCAAAGTCAAGGGACTTAAGCTTAGGATATTGTT
>SNQJ01S0012501.1:71355-82635 GCA_010110895.2 Picea sitchensis
CCTATAAAATTTGGGCGAATCATTTTTAAAATAGCGAATCTCGTTTTTGGAAAAACCATGGAAAATTAGCCCATGAGAGAAATTTAGCCCCTAATATCATCCATGGAGGGTCCATGCTACAAAAAGTGGTGTGCAACCCTCACATACAATAAGGAATCTAGTGCATAAAAAAGAGGCATGCAAGAAAATAAAGTATGTCACAGAAGACCCATTCATCACCCTGATAGAGGATGATGCGAAGTTATTCACGGACAATATCCAAGATAGGGGCGAAGAAGTGGTTCACATTGCAGAGGTGCAACAAGAAGATATCATGGCTAAGCTCATATAATTCCATGAAAATCTACAACAACTACAGAGTCAGGCATGACCACAGGCCACAACACAACAACAGGAAAAGACACAGTGCCCCCCTGCGTAGAAAGAAGGAGAGGAGACAATGCAGTTGGAAGTCCAAGGCAGGGAGACATTTACAGTCACATGCCAAATGATCAGATTGGATCAGGAGACTGTACAAAAACCCATGGGGGATGTGGAAAAATTGGAAGTTTTCATGGCACAAATGCCCACCAAGGCACTGTACGGACTCTAGGCCAGCATAATGAAAGAAGTGCAATCTAGGGCTCGTGAAGATGTAACCAACTTGGAGGTGGGTATAGGAGTCGCTAAAATGATACAAATCACATGAAACCAACTAAATTCGGAGAAAGAGGAGGATAAAGGACATGAAAATAAACTAGAACACAGATTAATAGTGGTATATGATCACATCCCAGACAACACACAAGCACCTGAGAGGAGTGCAGAGGAGAAAAGCATGATCTCATAAACAATTGATAGATATAAGAAGGAAATTGAGGATGTTAAAGAAAGGATCAATCCTACGACTCCTCTAGAGGTCTGGGAATAGAGAGAAGAACAATTTGCACTCTAGATAGTTGAGATGGAGAAAGAAGCAAGGGAAGTAGAAGAGTTGTTCGACAAAGCTGTGTAGATTTGGACTATATTGGAAGAAGATGAAAAGGTCCGAAGAGGAGAGAATTAGCGCTACCATACAAGAGATAAAGCAATGAAAAAAAATAATGATCATCACAGAGCACTTGAAGGACACTCAAGAAATGAAGACTTTGCATATAGAGTTGAAAAAAACACATACAAAGAAGCAAGAAATACAAGCCGAATTGGAACCCCTCCAAGAAAAAGAAACACAGATGATTGTGCAGTTAGAGGAAGAGAAGAAAAGTATGGAATAGGCACAAATAGAGGGTGAAACATTAATGCAGGAGGAGATGACGACATAATCATTGGAATCACTAATAGGAAAAGTTGCATAGATGAGGGAAAAAGGAAAGGAACTAGCAGAAAAGTTCCATAGTTTGGATAGGGCAGTACAAGGAGATCGCACTACCTGAGTGGCTCAGGATGAGTCACATGTCAGTGTTGGGGGCCTATTGGGTGTAGGCCTATTTTGAGAAGGAAGGTTATTTTTGGCGCATGCTTATTTTTGGAGAAAATATCTATGTGGGGAAAGACCTAATTTTTGAAAGGAAGACCTAATTTTGGAGCATGCAATGGATGGCAAGAAAGAAAAATGCAAAAAAGAAGGAAAATCAACATGCAAGAGGAAAAGCAACATGGCGCACAGACAAAAAATCCTAACCATAATAGGGTTAGGGTTTTTGATAAGGATTGTAACGACTATAAGACTATAAAATAGTATACATAAGAAACTAGGAGGTCTAGGTTAGAGGTTTTCGTTATTGAGCTAATGAATATTATTATGATTATGGAGAGGCCGTCGATTGTAATAAGGTTGTAGAAGAGTCTAATAAGCTATATTTTGAGGGTTAGATCATAGGATGAGGATCCTGGTGTGATCGAGTCCGCTTCACAGAGTTCCCTTAACCTCATTATGATTGTATGATTGAAGATGTAATGCACACAGTGCCAGATTTTGCAGAAGATTAAATAAAAGAGAAAAGAAGACAAATCTTTGTGGATGTAGCCCCAGGAGGGGGTGAACCATGGTAAAACTTATGTTCTGTGTTATTTTTCCTTACTGTTTACTTTTTGTGAATGATTAGCTTATGAATGAATGATAATTAGAGGTATTAGCATGCATGCATAAGGCTAACGATGAATGAACCTCAGAAATACTTGAATCAATAACAAGTTTAATGCATAAAGAAAGATATAATACACTCCCAGATCTCCACTCATTCCTAGACTGCAAGAACTTGAGCATTAACATCACCCATAAAGTTATCTTGAGTGAGACTGTGTTGTGCACTCTACGTGCAGCGTTGCCTTCTGGTTTACCAGGAGGGTCGATAGTTTTAGAGGGTTTTTTTGGAAACCTATTGAGATATGAACCTAGGTTAACCTAAAAATAGGTAAGAAGTCAGAGATCCAACCAACAAAAAATAATTTAGACTACCCTATCTAGTTTTTTGGTGCAAATAGTATAGGTTAGAGCATTTCTTTCAACAAAAAAATGTTTTTTTATGAGATCTTCAAAACTTTTACCAAATGTTTACTAAAACCATTTCCATGTGGACCAAATAAAAATTAACAAATGAAATGGTAGGTGGTGGGTTACAATTCCCTAAGTGAAAAACGCATTACCCCGGTCCCTCAAAAAATACTACTTTGGTGTAAATATTAAAATGAACGAAAAACAGATGAATGATTTGACCAAATTTCCCATAACAAACACATAAGAAAATTTGGGCAAGAATGCAACCAATATCGGTTGGTTTAACATGGATAAATACATGACCAAGTGGGTTGAAGCCAAGGGTTAAATTTGATAGGTACCCCTACCCATCAAGTAAATTTTGTATGATGGATTTCTTTTTAAAACTACCATTTGGATGAAATTTGATATTTATTTTTTCCCATTAATCAACTATTAAGTAACCATAATCGAACCAAACCAATTATTTTCCAAATATTCATATCAAAGACCCACGATTTCTTCAAATAATACTCTTAACTACTAACTACATATTCTCTTAATTCATTTGATAGGCAGAATGCCATATCAAATCACATCAACACCAAACTCTAAAAATAAATGCAATTTATAGAAATAAATTAGCATACTATATAGGATAAGGTTTAATGTTATGCACAAAGACTAAATGAGCCCATGGGATTTTGTTCAATTGACGCAGGCCCCCTACCCTCGGGCTGAGATCCGCTTAGGATCTTCACTACAACCACGTCGAGGGTTAATTGACCCCTTTTTGTTCAAGCCACAAAGGACTTTGAGTTTCACGATTTCGCGATCCCTGTTGTCGAGGTTCTCAACCCTTCCACCTGTCGAAACCCAAAATGTCGAAATGCCGAAGTCTTTGACTATGCCCTCCTCTGCTCCTGTATCGCATTTCATGACTTTGGGAATTCCAGAGAAAGGAACCTCGATCTCTTGTCTCCTAAAGTGATGAATTGCCGAATCCCGACATGTTCATCAATTTTTGGCTCCTCGATGGGGTTTTCGCCTTTTCGGAGTTTCGGACTTCACGATTTCACAAATCCTGATGTGAGGTTTCCTGACTCTCCAACCCCCAAACGCCTAAATAATCAACGAAGTCTGACTCCGACTATTGATGAAAACTTGCCACCTTTCCTCTCAAACTGTACTCTGTTTCTGACATGGGCTTTCATCACCTATCACCCAACCTATCGGCTTTCGAAACTTGGGCTATCCTCCTATCGTTATTCCTATGTCCTTTTGAAGTTCTGAACTCTGCAATAGCTGTTATACAGAATCAATAGACGACAGTCACCCTCCTGATCCAATGACCCACGTGATTTTGGGCTTTCGGGTACCGGGAGTTCGAAACTCGCAATCCCAAAACACTTGTCACCACAATCTTCGAAATCCTGAACCTCGAAACACTGAAATGCCAAAATGCGCCTTCACAGATATTTCGCATTTCAAAAATTCAAGATTTCTGATGTGAAGTGTCCCGAATCCTTGTCAACGTGAATGTCGAAACCCTGATCCCCGAAATGCCGAAATGCCACTTCAAGGATTTTTTGGGTTTCGCAACTCCATGTTTTTTTTCAATACAAAGGCCCCTGGCTCCTTGTCATCAGGACTTCCGGTATTTCGAATCCTGAATTACCGAAATCTCGAAATTCACATCCAATTCTGCCGTGACTTGCGACTTCGTGTTTTTTCCTCCACTGTGTCCCGATCGCTTGTCTTCAAGACCCCTGAAACATCAAACTCCGAAATTCTAAAACATTGAAAATTATGCTCCTTGCCTTCACACACGACAATCCAATTCATGCTTCGAGAGTTCGAGCGACCAAGGGTTTCATCCACACTTCAGATTTACAACCCCCGAAATGCTGAAATGATCTCGACGGTCCAACAGTCATGATCAATGGTCCACATTGGATCCTGCCTCTCAAAGGATGAATTTTTCCAATGCTTAATTTCCCCGTAGCTCTCTTGGATCCTACGGTCATCGCTATTTTGGGGATTCTCCTCAGATAATTTCGGTCGTTTGATTCTTCCCTCAAGAATCTCTATGGAATGAACCAATGTTCCTTCACCGGGACTTAACCTTCTACACGAAGATTTCGCTTCCTGCCTTCCTTCAAACACTTCAAAGGCGCTACCCCTTCTGAGCTTTCTCTGATAAATTCAAGCCTTGAAAAAGGGCCTCTGCTCGCACTCCTTATGGCAGATCTTCAAATAGTTCTGTGTATTTGAACTCTCGACTATGTGAACCTTCTACAACAACAGTCTTTCTCTCTTCCAGCTTAGTTAACAACTTCTAAGGACTCAGCTAGCCTGCACATGCCTTGCACGGCTCCCGTGCTTCACTTGCACTTCTGCTGGAATGAGAAAAATGGTATCCCTCCTGAGATTTCAGAGATAAACTCTGAACCTTTGTCAACACACTCCTTGCGAATGTTTCACTGCACTCCTTGCAGGAAATTCTCTCACACAGGAAGAGAAACAATTGAAACTCATTCACTCTCTCTCTCAGACTTCAAACATTAACATGAAATCATATATACACATAGTATTAAAACAAATGCATAATAGAGAGAATAACATAGCTATCAGCATACCATTAGGCATGTATACACATAAAACATCATAACACCATGAGTCTGATTCAAAGCTTCATATATTAATTCAAAGCTTTTGTACATGGGTTCTTCTCTACCACTTTCTGCTACAACTTTCTTCTTCTACTACTCTATGCTAATGTTACAATGATCTAATGATACCATGATACAAAGATGAGGGCATCTATATCTGTTTTCCCTCATGTTCTTCTAAACTATCTAATCTCTAATTCAAACCTACCTACTTTCATTAACTATGCATAAATTCCTCTACCTTCTACAGATGAGAGCGAATCGCTCATGATCTGTTTACAATATGCAAGTACGCTTCCCTTTAACCATTACATTAATGTTTCAAAAACATTTCAAAAACGTGCATTGGTGGTCTTCCAGCTGTCTTCCACCTTCATGCTCACCTTGGCTGGCTGCTTGCGATGCTCCTGCATCATCATTGCCCAAAACTTAATACACTTGAAGCCCAATTTGAATACATCAAGCAAGGATGTATTTGACAATTAATTTTTTCATTGACAAAATGAAACAACAAAGATGGATGAGGTTGAGTAGACCACATTCCAGTGAAACGTTAAACTAAGAAATGAAAAGAATTTTTATTTTTTTTTCTTAATTGCATCAAAGAAAAATTATAGTTTTAAATGGTTTGTGTATCCATGATCGCTAAAACTTTACAGTATCTACTACCTAATTTAGGTGATTTGGACATCAATTTGATAGCTATTTTTACATATGGAAAATATTTAAAAATAAAATAAAATAAGTCATCATATTTCTACTTACTAACCCAAGTTTAATAAGTGGAGCATTGATAGAGTGCAAGGAAATGAAGATTAATCAAAATGTGAAAGAGAATAAAACTTCAAAATAGCTATTATCACATATGGAAAATATTAAAAAAACACTATATTTCAACTTATCATTGGCTACAAATTCAGTACATGGAGGCTTGATGGTCAATTCAGTGACTTTTAAAAGAATATTTTATGTTGTCATCCATTCTTCCTTCTCTTCATGCACGCAACGCAAATCCCTATCGAAGTCTCAATAAAAAAAGACAACCTTAATAATAAAACTAGGGTGGGCCTCTTAGAAATGATGTCACACACTCTAAAATTTAAATCCACCAACCACAATTAATTAAAACAAAATAGTTTAATTGAAATCCATTGCAATTCATAAATGCGCTTGACAAGACTATGTGATAACGTACACAACTAGTTCCATCGAAATTTATGATTCTTATTAACAAACATGGATTATATGTGTGTGTGTGTGTATTTGAACACACACACATTCATTTTGGAGACCCGAGAGCTTTGGGTAAAGTGAGATGTAGGGGTAAAGTGTGAAAGAGAATAAAACTTCAAAATATATATTATCACATGTGGCAAGTATTCATTTAAGTTTTCATTTACCCTTTTATCTTCAACCAAAAGAGATGATATTATAACATCATGATGTAAAAGTGATTGACTTAATGTAAAAAATTCATTGTTGTAAGTTAAAAGTAAACTATTTAATAATATAGCCTTTTTCATCTTCTTCTTTTACTTTTGCATGAACTTCAACTCACTATTTTATAAGAAAATTTAACTCATTTATTTCGCTGGACATATTAGTTTAAAAAAAAATTGAATCTAAAGAGTTGTAATTAAAACAAAACATTGCATTTATCACTTTTGCACCAAACAATTTATTTAATTCCTCCTAGATTTCTTTACAAGATTTGTCAAGATCAATATGATGAAATTATGAATTTGTGAATGCTTTGTCTCTTTGTTAAGGGTATATCTTGTTTTCTTTAATACTTTTGCAATCATGGATATACTTGGGTTAGGTCACATGATTTGATACAAACCTCAATGGTTTGATATAGAATGGTGGATATACTAGGGTTGGATCATGAGATCAGCGATCTAATATGGACCTCAACAATTTGATATCGAAATGGCAGCCTCAACAAATTTAACTCATTACTATATCTATATATATATATATATATATATATATATATATATATATATATATACTTAGTTTTTATTTTCCTAATCTTTCAAACCCTAGATTTATATATATATATACTATTATCAATACTTATAATTAATACTTATAATTAGTTATGATATCCATGCTTAGGTTATTATTAATTATTATCATTTGTTTTTATTATTTTATTATTTTATTTTTTGTCTAGGTCTTAAATTAGGGTTTATGATAGCCGACATGCTTAAATTATGAAAATTGTCCTGCATATGAAGTATTAATTGAGTAGATCAAGAAGCATTCATATTTTACGATTAGTCATGATGATGAATCCTGATTCGGATTCGAAACACCGATGACAAAATGACACAAAATCTGGAATATCTGGAAAATATCCTTGAAACCACTCACCACATAAATTTGAAAAAAAAAAATTAACTCATGTTTTTCTTTTGTTTACAACTCAATTTTAAATGTGTATTTGTGTCCCTTCAGCTAGACTATGGCTCCCTTCGATTGATACAACACACATACAACTAATTAGTATAGAGGATACCTTCAATTGATACACCTAGCGAACAACTAATTAGAATGACAACTCTCTTTTTGACACAGTGAAATAACTTCATCTCAAGTGTTATTAAACATTTGACCATGACTTTCCTAATATACACTTTGGTCACTTTTTTCCTTGGTGGTTGATCGATGACTTTGTCTTTTTTTATTAAACCTTTCCTCCAACCATGACTTCCTTAGTGTGGATTGAACTCTTACAATCTACAATGACACAAATTTTGAACTTCTAGACTCCAATGTTAGTAGGATCACAAGGTTAAGTATCACTTGAATACCATGTTATGAAATTGGCAATGCATCATACCAAAAATAGAAACTAAAGACATAAAATGAGAATTTTATGAATGATGAATTCATCAAATACATTAACATCAATCCTCTTTTATTTGGTTATTATATAGTTACATAACCTAACTATATTTTCTTGAGCTATCAAACTAATGCATATCATAATTAAATAACAAAACAACTAGGCATCGACAACATTAATCTAATTAAATAACAAAACAACTAGTTATTCCATAACATTAATCTTGTTATGTTCCCCTTCACATATCCTTAAGGAAAAATCTAAGCCCCACCCATGCACCAAATACCTCACATGCAATGCCAAGTTTCTTTTCCTTGGAAAAATAGGTACCATTATTTACACAAACAACTCGCAGGGTGGACCCCTATGACCACATGATCAATCAACCTTGTTGATGCCCCTATGGATTTCCACGCATGCCTTCTTATTACTTATCACCCAAGTTATTGTTCCTAGGCTACTCGGATATAAGGTGGGATACAATATCTCCAAGCCATGATTTCTCACAATTTTAATATATTATCAAAATGATTCACACCCGGATATTCATCCCATTTAAAAACATATTCATATGAATCCACCACATCCAAATGGAGAAACCACTTAGAAAACCACCACTTTGTTTGTTTCCTCACACTCACATGAATATATCATAATGACCACTCAAATTCAATGTCCCAATCGTCTCTCTTCCCATGGTATTGGAATAACATAATTGTGATTTTTTATGAAAACTCAAAGACACATTTGTTCAGAGTATAATTTTGTTGAATTTCCACTACAAATACCACCACATACGTTTTCACCTTCCATAAAGACATTAGGTCTTGCCTCGGATCACCCCACAATCTTCTAAGATACAAATTAGTCTCATCCCTCATGATTCCTATAGGTAATGTATTGGTTCCTTGAGGATTTGTGAGTACATAAATGATCTTGCACTGCACATTAAAATAATCCTTGTTATAGATATTTGATATACTAAGATTTGAGATTGAGATCATTAGGTTCACAGGGGAGGAAACACCAATGTAGAATATTGTGAATGTGCCCAAAAGTTTCATGATGATGAACCTCAGCTTCAATCTACCACTAATTAGATCTTTCAGAGATGAGCTAATTTGAAAGGTGCACACCATTGGTAGAAATAATTGGTTGTTTTAGTAAACCTGACTTGAATCTTACTTCAATGGGATGGCATGTAATATATTGATAATTTCTTCAATATATGGGATTGATTTTATTTGGTTCATCATTAGGGTTTTGATTCATCATTATTTTCCTTTTCTTTTGAGAATTCAATTGATGTGAGGATACTTAGCATTATAATGGTCAAACTACATGTGAACTCTTGAGAAATAAAAAAAAATATTCATTGGTTTCATGCATCTTATTTGTGGTGGTGGAGGGTATTGAGAAGGGTAACAAAATCAATCTCATGTCTGCCAGTGATAGGGCATGGATGTCCTATGTCTGATTTGATAGATTTTGTGTATTGATAACCTGCCTCCATCATCGCCCTCTTGGCACATCGAATCTTGTAAAGGTATGCTCGAGGAGCTAGAAATGCTTTACCATTAGGAAGTAATTCCACTTCAAGTCATTCTTAGGAAGGTAGAAACACTTTACTGTTAAGAATTTATTCCACTTTATCCTCAAATTAATTCCTAATGGTAAAGAGTTGCTACCTTCTTGAGAATATGTTTACACTAAATATTGTAAAGATGTGCTTCAGAAGGTAGAAATGCTTTACTATTAGGAAGTAATTCCACTTTAAGTCATGCTTAAGAAGGTATAAAAAATTTACCAATAGGAATTAATTACACTTTATCCTAAAGTGGAATTACTTCCTAATCATAAAGAGTTAATACTTTCTTGAGCATATCTTTATAAGATTCGATGTGCCAAGAGGGAAACAATGGAGGCGGGTTATCAATATGTGGAAATCTATTGAATCAAGTATAGGACATCCATTCCCTATCCCCAGTGGGTAGGAGCTTGGTTTTGTTCCCCTTCTCCATACCCTCCACCACCAAAAATAGGATGCATGCCACCTACAGATCCCATTTTCTATGGCTCAAGAGTTCATAGGCAGTTTGACTGTGACAATGCCAAGTATCCTCACATAAATTGAATTCCTGAAAGTAGAGACAAACAATGATGAATAAAAAACCTAATGATGAATCAAATAAAACCAATCCCATATATTGAAGGAATGATAAATACATGGAATGGAATGCCGTGCCACTAAAGTAAGATTCAAGCCAGGCTTAGTAAAACAAACAACGATTTCTACCAATGGTGGGCACCTTTTAGATTCCCTCATCTTTGAAAGATCCAATTAGTGGAAGATTGAAGCTAAGGATCATCATCATGACACTTTTTGGAACATTCATAGGATCATTGAAGCTAAGTCTCATCATCACGACACATTTCAAAACATTCATAGGATTACACATCGGTGTTTCCTCCCTTGGGAAAACGATGATCTCAATCTCAAATATTGGTATATCAAAGATTCTTATAATTGGAACCATAGGATCATTTATATACCCACAAATACTCGAGGAGGCGATATATTGCCTACAGGAATCATGAGGGTCGAAATTGATTTGTATCTTAGAAGAATATGGGGTGATTTGGGGAAATACCTAATGCTTTCATGGAAGGTGAAAAAGTATTTGGTGATTTTTGAAGTGGGAATTTGAAAAAAACATACTATGAACAAATGCATTTCTAGTTTTTCATAACCAAGTGGTCATGGTTATATATTCATGGGATGTTGAATTCAAGTGGTCATGGTGAGATATTCATGTGAGTGTGAGGAAACAAACAAAGTGGTTGTTTGCTAAGTGTTTTCTCCATCTGGACATAGTGGGTTTCATACGAATATATTTTTATATGGGATAAAGATATGGGTGTCAATCATTTTGATGTAGAGGAATATATTAAAATCATGAGAAAACAAGGCTTGGAGACATCACAGTGTTGTTGGGAAAAACACCCTACGGACTAACAAACTAGGGTCAGACTTGCATGCAGATTTTGACCGAATAGAAACTACTTTTTTACCTACAACCCAAGAGTTAAACCCCTTTTTCACAGTAAATGCATGGAAAAGGACCACCAACCTTATTACCAATGTTCGATGTAGATCCTCCATTGCGCTTTGATCACTTGCTTGCACTGCTCCTTCCACATATGACCTGCACTCAAGACAAACAACAACTATGCATGCATGCTACTTCTATACTCAAGGGTTAGAAATCAAGCATAAATTAATCAAATCATAGAAAATT
>SNQJ01S0012502.1:1438-56334 GCA_010110895.2 Picea sitchensis
TCAGAGAAGGAATTGGTAAACATAGTACTCAATGGTCTTCCCAAGACGTGGGATGCATTTGCCGCAAGCATGAACACAAGGAAGGAGTATCCTACATTTGAAGAACTTTGGACTTGTTGTGCTCAAGAAGAATTCGGGATCAATGCAAAAGAGAAACCCCAAAAGAAGTACAATGATCACGCCTTCACAACAAGATTCAAGAATTTCAGAAACAAAAGGAAGTTTGGTTCAAAGAGGAAGACAAATCAAGAGAAAGATATTTTAGAAATACAATGCTTCAACTGTCGAAAGTATGGTCACTATAAGAGTCATTGTCCAGAGCCAAAGAAAAGGAAGGAGAAACATGAAGCATCAGTTGCCAAAGAAAAGGAACCTACAAAGAAGACTGAGCAGGATGAAAGAGACTTCTTCTTCTGAAGATAACAATACTCTTCTCATTTCTTGTACATATCTTGTTTGCATAGTCTCTGTACATATCTTGTATATCTATCTCCTAAAAGATAATATGTTCCAAGAATAACTATACTTATGGAAGAACAACAAGATAAGGATTGTTATCATTATACAAGTCAGATAATACACTTGAAAGGATACATCAAACAAATCATGTGAAAGCTATTACAAGATAAGCCGAAATTAGAATCAATCATGAAGAGACTTAGAAGAAGCAAAGACAGAAAGAAGTCAAGAATCAAGAGAAAATTGGAGAAAGACTTATGACGTTTTGCAGAAGACAATAAGATGGAAGTGTGGACTTTGTTAGACGGAGGGAGCCAATTATATATTGTAGAAGACAATAGGGATGCAAACGGAAGTGTGGACTCTGTTAAACGGAAGTGTGGACTCTGTTAAACGGAAGGAGACGATTATATGCACTCATACATGAAGCAAGGATTAGGAGGGAGCTAATCCTATGATCCATTGAAGATGATGAAGTATATATCCATGTTAGCAACCATGAAAGACAATACGTGTTCAGTTCAACCTCAGAAGAAGTCTTCTTCGAAGAGAAGCCTTAAAGTATCCCTGGTTGTCCATCCACATCCATGACTCTATAATGAAAGAAAGAAGTGGAATCTATAAGAAACTCCATAGACCCAAGAGCTAAAGAAAAACATTAGGAAGAACATGAAGATTCCAAGAAAGAAAGAGAAGCCAGAACAACCAGTCATTAAGAATCACAAGATTACCAGCCTGATATGAACTCACTAAAAGCAATCAAGCAGAGGAACTGAAAGTTGTGATGAAGAACAGTGTATATATATGCAAGCATTGCAAGATCCAGAACTAGAGATTCTCCCAGATGGTGGGAGAAGACTATGACGATTACTTGTTCCAGTAAACTAGACATACCTCTACATGAGTCTTTATATCATCCGCAATATCCATGGGTTGGAGTTCTACATCAAATGAATGCAAAGAATGTTCTCCAGAGCAATTGAACAAAGAACGTATGAAGAGCAACCTCAAGGCTTTAAGGTATACCAGAAAGAGACCCTTGTATGCAGATGGAAGAAGACAACTTGGTAGAGAACCTCCAATGCATAGCAGAAGCGTGGTGAAAATTTTCTATAACAGAGATATTGTATGAAGATGATTACTCAAAAGATCAGATCTCATGATAGAAGAAGTGCCACATGGATATGTTCTAGTTTTCCAACAATGATATACTTTATTGATCAGAGCTACATGAAGCTATCAGAGAAGACCACTGTTCCAGACCGAAGTACATTTGAAATCAAGCATTACATTATTCGTGATGAAGTCCAGAAAGGAGAAAGTGGTTCTCCAATACACATCTCCACAGATGAGCAGATAAGCAGACGTTTTGATAAAGCTTTTGTTCAAGATGAAAGAGTTCGTGTACTCAAGCTGGAGCTCTTGGAGACGACTTCCTTATTGAAAAAGGAAGAGATGACTCCCAGGTTGGGAGGGAGCACTGATGTATTATTGATTGATGGATATGATGAGCAGATTCTTTCCAGTTCGGATAGTGGATTGAGATTTCTGAAGGATAGACATTTTCTAGTTCGGAAAATGGTCCAGATTGCTGATGTACCATAGACAACGACTTCCCATTGTGGTTAACAAGGGGAGTGGTCTAGGGCAGTCTCTCTTCTTGAGGGTTACTCAAGAAGATTGGCCCGCCTCGACGGACAACGACTTCCCATTGTGGTTAACATGGGGAGTGGTCCGTTTTGGAGGTTGGTGCAGGACAGATGTTTCCTCTTGTGGTTAACATGGGAAATGGTCCGGACAATCATTCCTTAGGGCAGATTCATTCTCTCCAGGTTGCACTTTGTTTAGTGCCGGAGGAATGGCCCAAGGTGGGGAATGGTCCAAGGTCAACAATCAGGGACATACATTCCTTAGGGTAGACTCATTCTCTCTAGGTTACACTTTGTCTAGTGTCGGAACAATGGCCTAGGGTGGGGAATGGTCCAGGCTCAGAAATCAGGACAATTATTCTTCCTTGCTTGAGAAGAATAGTCCAGATAGCTCATCATTGATGTTTTACCTTCTGAGGGTAGATGCTCTTCCAAGATCTCATAGATGTGAGTGGAAGAATGGCCCAGATGATTCAGTTTATATCATAACATTGTTTTTGTGCAGGTTGATATCAGATGATTTTTATGAAGACTGTATGTCTCTAGAACAGTAGATGTATACTACTGTGGTGGATGTGTTCCACTGTTTGTGACTATACGTCACTGATCAAGTACCTGTGTGCTACTTGGTGTGGTAGTGTACCACTGGATTGTAGTTGTGTACTACTATGGATAGACACAGTTGTGTTCTATTGAACGATATTGTTCCAATTTCCTTGAAGACTATCAACAGTGTTGAAAATGATTATCAGCTAGATGAGTGATCAATGAACAGAGATTTCCCAAGACAAAAAATGGTTTAGAACATTTATTCTTCTATATTAGAAGAATGGTTCTTGTGTCACTCTGTGGAGTGAGCATCATGTCTGATTATTCAGATAGAGTATGGTTCCGAGAGATGGTGCAGCTGATGACACTGATGGTAATGATGGTGCTCATGATCTAGTTATGAGATAGTCTATACAACTATGTTGATGCTACCGGGTGAATGGTATGTTTGTGCTCAAGACCATTACCTGTAATACCTCCCTAGCTAGGAGGGAGTGTTGATATTATGGTAGCTGCGGGAGGTATTTACCTCCACGTGTAAACCTGACGAGAATAGAATATTCCGGGAAGTAAGAAAAAACCCTAATGGGTTGGCTAATAACCCTAGAAGACATGTCGGCTCAAGAAGATAACTTGTATTAGGTTATTAGCCTCCAAGAGAAGAAATCGGCTAGAAGAAATAATATATACTGAACAGACAGATACCCAGAATGAGAAGTCGGCCCAGGCAGTTAGCCAGAATTAGTATAAATACAGGAGGCCAGTCTTCATTCTGGTAGGCAGTCTCAGAATTGCAGAGCAACACTTGTGCGCACTGCAGTGCCCAGTTTTGGGCGCAGGTTTGAGGAGGGCTGCCATTGCAGCTGTTGCAGCTAGCATATCATGTTTGGCTTGGACTATCTCTTGGTTAGGGTTTGGACTATCTGATCAGCTCTTGTTGGTGCGCTATCCTTAGGGAAAGGTGCGCTACCCTTTGTTTGGCTATCTAGCCTAGGGTTTGCTTCCAGAGTGATTCTCTGTCAAGGTTAAGGTGCTAGGAGGGTGGCTTCGACCTATGGTTGGGTGACCACTGACAATAGCGATATTGTCAATGGTAAAACGAGCACATCCATTATATTCTAACAGGATTGACATTGTTCATAGCCATGGGCTTAGTCTCAGCCTTAACACGAGGTGCACTAAAAGGTTCTACTTTGGAGGCTAACATGTTTTCTTCGATTTTACCAACCCATTTATAAGCTTCCTCCAAGGTCTTTGGTAACTTATCTCTTAGCATATAAACAAATTGCCCATCAAAAGCATTTGTATATTGTAAAAGATGGCACCATCTCTTGGCTTAAGCTCATCAGAGATTTGTTTTACCAAGTTGCTAAACCTTTCATCAAAATCCCTTAAAATTTCGTTATCCTTCTTTAATCTCATGGAATTGGGTTAGAATTAATCTACCATCTTTTCTTATTTCCCATATTTTCATGAAGGCTTCATGGAAGGCTTGCTAAGATTTAATACTATTCACAGGCAAACTATTATACCATGACTTAGCACCATCTTCCAAAGATATTGAAAAGAGATTCATAGCCGCATCCTCATGCTCATTTGGGATAGCATGATGACCAAGGGCATTGTAAAACGAGGTCAAGTGCTCTTCAATTGTGATGACGTTGTTGCCAGAAAACTTAGGTAACCACTTTTCAAAATTATTGGGCAAATTATGAGGGTGACCTTGGAATTTTAGACATGACCAAGGCCTTGTAGGCTTTTGTAACCCATGGTTGCAAGGCCATTGGAGTTACCCTTGAATGATTAGTAAAAAGTGTTCTTATGACAAGAGAATTAAGTTGGACTCTCCTTTTATAGACCTTTACAGGATTAATGTATCTACATAAAAGTCTTTGCTTGGAACTTCTTGTAGGGGATCTAACTCTTTGGTTTTCTTCCTGTGGAGTTGCCAAGTGAGCAAACTTAGGTTAGGCTTTGGTTTCTACTAATGAAAAAAGGTTGAAGCATAGACTTCAAATAACCAAGGAGAAGGACTCGATTCTCCCCAACAACGACGTCAAAATGTTATCACACTATCATGCACCTTAGTGCAAAGCGTTCACAGGGTGCAAAGACAAGTGGAACATGGAAGTGTTGCCACTCTCACCTAGACAACTACTTCCCTTGTTTTAGTGAAGGACAAGTCCAACACAAGGGAGGCTTCCTTAGTAGCACCTAGGGTTCTTAAGGCAAAACACGTCAAGTCTAAGGTCAGCTATGTGACTACTCAAATCGCCACCAACTAATTACGATATATGAATTATGGATTAGGTGGCTACTCAAAGTAAACTCTAGATTTAGGGTTTGTTTACTTTAGGGCTGTTTTAGAGAGTTCATTATGCAATCATTTAATGAAAAATCATCTCCAAACAATACAAATCTGAAAATTACTAAAGGCTGTCATAAAACTTGCATAAAAGATAAGAAATTACAGCAGTAAAGAAGTTACAACAACAACGTGTTTCAGTCACTTATATGGATTACAAACAAGTGAATTTTAGGGCTAAAACTAGGGTTTAAGTAACTTGTAAATTTTTAAAATTTAAGAGCATGTAACAGGCAACAATATCAAGATGTCCAGCCCTAAGTATGCAGCAATACAAAGCAAGAAAAGTGATTTTTAGGTTAAATACAGGCAAAAAATATCAAGACGTCTATGGTTTTTGGTGGCTGAAAATTAAGTACAAGCTATAAAACCCTAGGTTTACCCTAAAACAAAAGTAAACATTTGGAATTTTGAGTTTAAGATTGATTGGATGGGAAAAGACTAGTGCCTACTTATTGTTTTGGGCATATGGGGCCAACTAAGATTCCTCGAGGGAGTGTGAGTGAAACTAGGGTGATAGTTGGGGTTGCCCACTACAAACCTTAACAAATCCTCTTAGTGCCTTACAAGCTTCAAGATAATTCAAGGCAAAAATACTCCACTAGTAATCTTCCAAGGGTTTAAAGAAGGGACTTATTCAAGAAAAGAAAAAGAGGCTGCACCACCAACACTAAAGAAGCACATCCACACCTACAACCATTCATAAACAAAATCCACAAAGATTAAGAGAGATCACTTACTCAATAAATTGATTCATCCACAAAACCCTATATCCAAGAAAATCCATGAAATTATAAAGCATCCACAAGGCATCTTCCTCAAAGAGAGCACTTTAGTTGTCCATCCATAGCAAAAGATAATCATAATAGTAGACAAGTAGTGTTCTCCTCTAGTTCTAGCAATGAGTTACAAATGAGAGGTGCTTCTCTTATTTATATGACAAGCTTTAGCAACCCTCTCGATATAATAATAATATTCTCCTAGCTTTTAGCTTAAGAAAATATAAAATAACATTATCTCTTTACAAACCCTAGAGATTGTTAAACTTTTAAACCTAGCATACAAAATATTAATGCCAATAATTTTACTACCCAGAATTTTAATTCACTGCTGATTTAGAATTCTGAAAATTATGCAGAAAAATTACAGCTGAGTTTTTAACTAATGCACAGCAGAAAATGAAACCAAGCACATAAAACACATAACAGAAATTTTACCCTGGAAACCCCAATGTGAGGAAAACCAGCAAAGAGGGGGCTTTATTGGCCTTTTGAGAAAATAGTTACAGCAGCAGTTTACAGAGTATTCTTACAGTCAGAATTTGAGCTCATTTGCTCAGAATGACCCAACAAACTCAGTGCTGTACAGCCCAACAAATCTCAGCCTGAACGCCCCCTTCCTTGGCTGTATTGTACGGCCTGGTACGGCCTCTTCCTTGGATTTATGATTCATCCCTGTGTGCCCCTCTTTTCTGCTGCCAAGATTGGCCCTAACTCAGCCTCTCTCCTCTATTGAAAGTGCCCAGAAATCGGCCCCTTTGCTGCTGTTGTGTACAGACCGTTGCTGTTGCTTTGTACAGCCCAGAATCGACCTGCACTCAGCTTCTCGCCCTTGCCCAGAACTCGGCCTGTCTTTGGCTGCTTGCCCCTCCTATCTTCTCACCCAGTCGACCCCTCTTTCTCTCTCAGCTCAATGTGTGTGTCCACCCCTCACATCAACACTTTATCTTTTTTCCACTTTACTCTATTTCCTCATTGAGAACTTTCTAGAGGAGTCTAGAAAGTTCACTTTAAGAAATATTAATTTCCTTAAGTTAAAAACTTAGGAAATCTAAGTAATGAAACCAATAAAATTAAATGAATAATTTTTATGCTTTTCCTAAGTCAAACTTAGGATAAAATAAAAATGTTGATTAGGTATTGATTAAATGTCTTCAGCATGCCTGAACACTTAGGCCTATGCTGAGACACCTTCCAAGCTACAATTTTAACTCTCCCTCTTAGCGAGGAAGGTGTTCTGCACCACCCCCAACTTGTTCCTGAAGAAGACAAACTTACCTTTCATCAAGGCCTTCGTGAGAATGTCTGCAACCTGTTCACCTGTAGACACATACTGTATTTTCACTGTCGCTTTCTGCACACAGTCCCCGATGAAGTAAAATCTGATCTCAATGTGGTTGGATCTATTATGGAACACTGGATTTTCAGAGAGCTTGATGCAACTTTGATTGTCACAGTGTATGATAGTCCTCTCCATCTCCTGGCTAAACAATCCCATGAGTAGCTTCCGAAGCCAAATGGCCTCACATGTTGCTAATTTGGCTGCCATGTACTCTGCCTCAATAGAGCTCAATGCAATTGACTTTTGTTTCCTGCTGAACCAAGAAACAACTCCTGATCCCAAGCTGAGACAACACCCTGAAGTGCTTTTCTTGTCAACTGTGCTGCCTGCCCAGTTTGCATCTCTAAAGCCCATCAACTTCACTCCATCTCCCTAGATGTAAGTCAACCTATACTCAATTGTGCCACGCAGATATGTAAGAACATGCTTTGCTGCCACCCAGTGTACTCTCCTGGACTCAACCATGAACTGACTGGGTGTGTTAACTGCAAAGCATATATACGGTCTAGTGTTGACTAGATATATGAGAGAGCCAATCAACTGCCTATATAAAGTAGGGTCCACTGCCTTTGATTTGGGAGCATCAATCTTCTTCTAGTTGGGCACCATGGGTGTAGACATAGGCCTGCAGTCTTGCATACCAAATCTCTTCAGAATCTCCACTGCATACTTCCCCTATCCAAGGAAAGTCTGACCATTTTGCTGCCACACCTCTAACCCCAGAAAGTAGTGCATCAACCCCAAATCCTTCATCTCGTACTCCGAAGCAAGGTCCCTCTTGCATTCTGCTATGAGCCTCTCTGAACCTGTGAGAAACAGGTCGTCCACATATAACACAAGAATCAGTGGCTCACCTCCAACATTGATGTAGTAGAGGTTTGAGTTCGTCCTAACCCTTGGTGAAGCCTATCCCCTGCAAATAGATGTCTATCCTCGAGTACCACGCCTTGGGAGCCTGATTGACCCCATACAAGGCTCTCTTCAACCTGCACACATGGGAATCCCTCCCCTGCACCTCAAAACCCTTTGGCTGCTCAATATACACCTCCTCCTCAATGATGCCATTAAAGAAGTTCGTCTTCACGTCCATCTGGTGGATCTTCCACCCCATCTCTGCTGCAATAGAGATCACAACCCTGATCGAAGTGTAGCTAGCTACTGGGGCGGAAGTCTCATCATAATCAACTCCCTATTTTTGAGAGAACCCCTTTGCTGTTGCTGTGTACGACCCCTTGCTGCTGCTTTGTACGGCCTAGAATCGACCTACACTCAGCTGGTCGCCCTTGCCCAGAACTTGTCCTGTCTTTGGGTGCTTACCCCTCCTATTTTCTCACCCATTTGACCCCTCTTTCTCTCTCAGCTCAATGTGTGTGTGTCCACCCCTCACATCAACACTTTATCTCTTTTCCACTTTACTCTATTTCCTCATTGAGAACTTTCTAGAGGAGTCCAGAAAGTTCACTTTAAGAAATATTAATTTCCTTAAGTTAAAACTTATGAAATCTAAGTAATGAAGCCAATAAAAATTAAATGAATAATTTTTATGCTTTTCTTAAGTCAAACTTAGGATAAAATAAAAATGATGATCTGGGTATTGATTAAATGTCTTCAGCATGCTTGGACACTTAGGCCTATGCTGAGACACCTTCCAAGCTACAATTTTAATAGAGATATGGTCAATAATACATAAAATATCCATGATACATGAGTAAAAGAGTCAAAAGACCCCAAAGATGCTCCCCAAATGAAGTAAAACCTTTTCAAGTGCCAAGTCGTCCTCCTCACAAGCATGTAAATCTCCCACATGTGGGCTTCCAAAAGTGGACATCTCACTCAAAAGTCATGTGAGAGGGTATGAAAAGGTGTCCAAAGTGAAACATTCCCTCCAAAGGGTGCAACATTCCACTAAAAGGGTGCAATGATCTCCTCCAAAGGTGGGACGACCTCCATCAAGCATGCAAGTGTCCTCCTCAATATCCTCCAAAGGAACAAGGCTCCATCCAAGTCTTCTTGCCAATCCGTGCAAGGCACAACGTCCAAAGCAAGGCTCAAGGGACCCAAAGTAGTCATCAATCCCGAGGCATGTACACAAATCCAATACAACATAAAAAGTGAGTCATGTCAAATATAAAAGCCTTTAGGTAGAAAACATTAAGTATCATCTTCTAACTTCACAATAACTCATAGAATTAAGAGAATTTTCCAAGTTTAGGTATGATGGGGGCATCATTAACCCCTATTACATGTGTCAACACCCAAGAAGAGAAGTAATTCCTTGGACACCCATCAAGGAGCATATGTAGTGAAAGATGGTATAGTTTGGTGGGAACTTCATGAGTTGAATTGCATAATCATGATGATGTTGTTTAAGATATTCATCCACATGAGTGCTTTTAGACCACGAGGGTGCGTTAATGCATTGAGTTACACTTTCCTCGATGCTGTTTCTGTTGAGAATTATAGTTTGAACAAGAACTTCTGCACAGGTTTAGTGTGAACATGCGAGAAGTAGTTCGAGATATTTTCGAAAAACAATTCTATTTTTGAAAAGTAATTCTATTTTGTAATTCACTTTAGTTAAAAAGTGAAAGTCTTATTTTTAGCAATTGAGTCTAAAAAATGTATTTTATGCATGCATAACTTAGACTAGGAGTAATCTCATAAATAGATTAGGGTTTTGGTCTCAGTTAAAACTATAAAGACAGGTCAAGATAGAGAGTTCAAAGACACAAAAACACTTGAGCAATTGAGCAGGTTGAGTGATAAAGAGAGGAAGAGAGAGCAAGCAACCGAGAAAGAGGCATTTCTAGGCAACAAGTAGTCCTGCTTACAACATATGGAATGGTTCTGTACAATTGTACAGACATGACTGTATGGATTTGTACAAACGTATGGGCATGAACTTATCGCATCCGTACAGTCCGTACAAACATGCCGTCTAGCCCTACAACATGCCATACTCTCCCAATAGGTTGTTCTGCTCAGTTTGAGGTGTTTTTTGGTATCCATGCAATGCTGTTTTTTTTGGCACCTTGTGGGCGTTTCCTTATAATTTTTTTGAAGGAATGAAAAGCTAGTTTCGAAGGAGTAATTACCTATGTTGCATGAAATTAATTTTTATGCCTCCACTATTTGATTTCCAACTATTATTTGATTAATGCGATGGTCTGAAATTTATTTCTGCAATAATTAAATTCAACAATCTACTTGTTTGATTGAGATCATAAGGACTTTAGTTACCTAGGGCTTGGATTTTTCATATGGTATTAGAGGTTATTTCTTTGATTGAGATTCCCTAGGATTTGCAACAGAAAATCAACTGCAGGGAAGAAGGACCAACAATGAGAGGGTTTCAAAACTAATTTTTAGATTTGGTAGTTTGTGTAGTAGATCTCAAAGATGGTATTAGCTAGCCTTAGGTTTGAGGATAGATTGGATGGTGCCTCGAATTTCTTATTATGGAAGGTGAGTGTTATGCTCTTACTAGAAGAGAATGATCTTTGGGATATTGTCAAGAACGTTGCTACTCCTATATATCTGCATGAGTTGGTAGCTCACAACAAGAGGGTAGTGAAGGCCAAGCGAATGATCTTGGATGCAATAAAGGATCATTTGATCCCGCATGTATCGAGAAGAAGACAATGTAGGAGATGTTCAATGCTCTGGTTAGTCTCTACCAAAGTCGGAACATAAACATGAAAATGATATTGTTGAACAAACTCAGATCCATAGTGATGACTAGATCTGATTCAATCACTAGTTACCTTATGGAGATCACACAAATTCGTGATCAACTTGCAGTAGTTGGGGAGAAGGTGGAAGATGCAAAGCTAGTGAACATGGCACTGAATGGATTCTCAGCTTCATGGGAACCATTTGTCAAAGGTATTTGCACTCAGGAAAATCTTCCCGACTTTGAAAGGCTTTGGGATGACAATATCTAGGAGACTTGGATGGAGTCAAAGGTCGGCAAGGATGATGGGGAAGAGAACCTAGTTCTATTTGGTCAGTCAAATGAGGGCAGAGGTAAAGGACCCAACAAGGGTAAGAGAAGGAGTGAGGAGTCAACCTCACAGCCAAGAAAGAAGGACTTGAGTAAAATCAAGTGCTTTAGTTGTCATAAGTATGGTCATTATGCATCATAGTGTCCAAATAAGAAGAAGGGTAAAGGGGAGCAACAACAGAAGCAATAATAACCTTTGTAGAAACTCAAATGAATGAGTTTGTTGCCAAGTTCGAGAAGGATTTCTTGTTGGTATATTGCCTTTCTTCTAGCACGATTTTGAGGAATGCGTGGTATGTGGACAATGGGGCATCTCGACATGTGACATTAGCTCGACAATTGTTTTCTAGTTTGAAGAAGGAGGACTCAAGAGTACAAGTTGAGCTTGGTAATGAAACTAAGTACCCAGTAGAAGGGGTTGGTACTATTCCCTTTTGGCTCGAGTCAGGTAATTCTTTAGATTTTGATGATGTCTTGTTTGTTCCAGGTCTCAGGAAGAATTTGCTTTCAATTTCGGTCATGGAGTATAAGGGATTTGCATTCGAGTTCAAGAACCAACAAGTCCTCATCAGTCCGAAGGAATCTATCCTAGATACATCTCATGTAATAGGGGTCAGACATGGTAAGTTGTACAGGTTGGAGGATGAACCTGTTTGAGCCTTGGTGCACGACAGTGACAACTTGTGCAAGTTGTGGCACAAGAGGATGGGGCACCTGCATCATAGGGTGTTGCCTATATTGAGGGAGATAGTCATAGGTCTTCCAGAGTTCAAAGTTGAGCAACATGGTGTATGTAGAGGGTGCACGCTTGGCAAGCATGCCAAGGTTGCTTTCCCAAGCAACAAGCATAGGTCTAAGGAGATTCTAGACCTAGTGACAATGGATGAGGAGTAGGAAGCTTCGAAGATTGAGCCTGGATCACTAGCGATTCCCAGAGTAGTACAATAGCCTTCAGGTGGAAAAGGGGAGATGATAGCCCCTTGCACTTCTGTCAGGAGGCCTTGATGGTTCACTCAAACAGGGATGCTCAGGAGCATGTTGAGACCTGTAGGAGCACATTTAGAGAGAGTAGACCCATGAAGATATTTCCAAACTATATGGCATTGATGATCAACATTCTAGATTCCAAACATTCCAGCTTTTAGGAGGAAACAAACCAATATGTATGGTAGGATGCCATAGTGAAGGAGTATATCTCCATCATGAAGAATCATGTTTGGGACATAGTGCCTAAACCATAGGGGAAGTTAGTGGTGAGTTCTAGGTGGCTCTACAAGATCAAGCATTCTGCGGATGGAAACATTAAGAAGTTCAAAGCGACCTTTGTGGCGAGAGGGTTCTCCCAGAGAGAGGGAATGGACTACGAGGAGACTTTTGCTCCAGTCGCCAGGTACACAGAGCAACCTTAGGGTTTTGAAGTAAATGGGAAGGAGTACCATGTTTGTTTTGTAGTGAACACCTTGAGTCAGTTCATGGTGGACCCAAGGCAAGAGTATTGGGTAATAGAAAAACATGTGCTCAGGTATTTGAGGGGCACAATGGAGTATGGTTTGAGATATCTTAGAGATGGTGAAGTGAAGTTGCAGGGGTATGCAGACTCAGATTGGGCAGGCAGTGCAATAGATAGGAAGAGAACCTCTGGATGTTGCTTTAGCTTGGGATCAACGATGATATCTTGGTTCAGTAGGAAGTAGACTTCTGTGGCACTTAGCTCAACAAAGGCAGAATACATGGCAGCCAATACGGCTAGTTGTAAGGACATTTGTCTTCGCAAGTTACTTGTAGGATTGTTTGATCTGGAGTTGGATCCCATGGTCATTTACTGTGATAATAGAGTTGTATCAAACTCTTCGAGAATACAGTGTTTCATGACAGGTCCAAGCATATCGAGATCATATATCACTTCATATGAGACAAGGTTCAAAAGGGAGCAGTGAAGCTCTAGTATATTCCGACATATCAACAAGTAGTTGATCTTCTGACCAAGCCCTTGGAAAAAGGGAAATTTGAGGCATTCGGAGACAAACTTGGATTGGTGCAAAATTCCTTTCTCGTTGAGAGGGAGTGTTGACTGTTATCACAATATCTAGCACCTTTGTGCAAAGCCTTTCACAAGGGCTATGATAAGTGTAACATTGGAAGTATTGCCACTGTCACCTTAGCAATCACTTCCCTCGTTTTAGTGAAGGATGAATCCAACACAAGGATGGCTTCCCTAGCAACCTCAAGGAATACTATAACAAGACAAAGTCAAGTCTACGGCCTCCTATATTAGCTACTCAAACATACCACCACTAGCTCAAGGTTTTTCGAAGTAAGTATAAGGTGGTTTAATAAAGCAAGTTCAATATTTAAGTGTGTGAAGCATCTAAGACAAATGATGATATCTAGCAATTTAAAGTCGGTCAAGGAAGTGCCCCAAACACTATAGATCCAGGAAAAAGCTATGGCTGTTATAAAAGTTGTATGAAAGATAACGACTTACAGCAATATGTCAAGTTATAACAGCAGAAAAAAAGCAGCCCTTGAAACAAGTTAACCATGCAATAAACTAGGGCTAAAAGGCAAGCTAAATTAGGGTTTTGCTAACAATTACTTGCTGAAAAGTAAATGACATATAACAGCTCTAAAGAATGCAAAACGTCAAGCCCTAAAGGGCTGAAAATCAAATCGGCAATGCAATAAATGATGATGAGATACACTTTAAGGTGAAAGGTGCCAATAAACCCTAGATGCCAAGCTCAATGTTGGCCGAAAATCAAAATAAATTGTCACAAACACCAATCTAACCAAAGTTGCAAAAATTGTATCAGCGAAAAAAATTGCCGGGGGTCTAGAAAACATCGTTTCGGATTTATCGCGAAAACATCGACAATATATCGACAAACTTAAAAAAATACAAAAATATTCATTTTAATTTTTTTTTTTTTTTTTTTCTGAAATATCTAAAGCAACAATAGCATCAAATAAGATATATAAGAAAACTGATATATCAGATAGATAAGATATCTAGTGATACATCACACATAAAAAATGAATCATGTCCTGAATCCTGATTCCCGAGTCATTAAAAAATATAATAAATGTATCTCATGATCGTCATCATGACTCATGAGTCATTTACAATGAAATCAAGTAAATAAACTATCGATTCCCTCTACTCCTTTTACGGGCAAAGGTAATTGCTGCAGAAAGTGCTTTTCTTTTAGCACTAGGAGTAGGTGCCCCTGAGGCTTGTGTGCCTCGTACTGGAGTCGAACGTCCTCTAGTAGAACTAGAAGACCCTCGAGACTGATGTCCTCTAGAAGAAGGTAGAGGAGGTAGAAAGCTAGTGCTACCATTGGGTCTATCTCCCTCTCATTGTGACTGTGGCTCTGTTGGTGGCACACTCATAGACTTGGAAAAATGGGTAATAATGGGCAAATTTTTTTACTTACCTCCAAATGAAAAAACTGTGAAGTGCACTGAAAATTCCAATGCCAAATCCACAAATCTGATCGTTGAATGCGCAAAATCCCAATGGAAAACTCTTCCTTGGCTGGTTGGATGGCTTGGCTCTCCTTCTTGGCTAAATGTCAAATAAAACCCAAAAAAACCGTGGCGGATAACTTAAACCGACACATTTTTTTAGCATGTGATTTTTCCTTGTCGACTTGTGCTTTTTTTCCGAAAAAATCACCCAAAACTCGGCCTGATTTTTTCGGCGATTTTTTTTTTTTTTTTTTCCGATTTCTCATCATCTTCTTTGAATCGCGATTTCTTCGATTTTTTGGCATTGCAACTTTGAATCTAACCCTAGAGAAACAAGAGAAAAGGTGAATTTAGGGTTTAAAACTTGGTACAAGGGAGAAAGACTCGCGCTGTCTTATTCTTCTTTGGCATATGGGGTCAAACTATGTACTTTATTGGAGACAAAAGGTGAAAGAAAAACTTAAGGATAAAACCCTAGAGTTGTCCACTACAAACCCTAGGTATCTATCCTTTAGAAAGGCAATTAAGGTAGTCCATTACAAACACTAAGGAGTCGTCCTATGTCTTCTAGCAACCTTTAGAAGATGGGATCAAGATGGATCTTGGATAAAACACTAAGGTAGTCCACTATAAACCTTAGAAAGTTATCCTACAGGAACACAACTAAGGTAGTCCACTACAAACCCTAGAAACTATTCCTATGTCCTTTAATAAGCTTTAAACAAATGATATCAAGGGAAGGTAGTCCACTACAAACCTTCCTAGGGTGTGTTTCTGTCCTTATCCACACTTGCAAACGTGAGCCAAGTCCTGCTCACTTAGTGTGTCCTTGGAGGCACAATGCCTAGGTTCAAAGCCCACACTGTCACTTTGGCTTGAACCTCTTCCGTCTAGGCTTATTCCTAGGGAAGCCAAGGGGGGTAGACCCTAGTTTCTAGATGAGGTTTACGTTAAGTTCTAGGAGTAGATTTTAATTAGTTAAGGTTTAGGGGGAGTCTAACCTATGATGCAAAGGAAGCAATGCAAGATGCAAGATTTCTTATGTCAAGCAAGCCTTTCCCTAGGTCAACTAAGACTAGTGCCTAAGGTTGGGCAAGGAGTCAACTAAATGTAAGGATGTTTAATTACAAATAAGATTACAAGATTATCAAGATACACTTATGCTACAACAAGGTTAGATACTTACAAATAAAGAATGCTAGATATACAATGTTACAATATCACAAACTAACCACGTTTGCTTAAATGTGCAGGAAATTAGATACAATCAAGATGTGAGCACCATCAACACATTAATCCTAAGCATGCCCCAATAACACTTACTCTATTGGACTGCTCCTCAATAGCAACATCAACATTCAAAATCACAAGGACACTTAGAAGATTTAGAAGCTTTAAACACAAGTGTTCCACAATAATTAAGGCACTTAGTTAATTAACCACAAAGCATTACTTGTAGATGAGATCGGAAGATTATACTTGCAAGTGTTTAACCTTAAGATAAATCAATTTCAACCAAGATTGCTTAGTGAGTTAAGGGTTTTAAGATTTGAAAGATTTTAATTACCCTAACTAAGTGTTTGACCAAAAACCTCCTCCCCCAATTACCAGATGGCTGCTGGATGCTCAAGAAGTTAGGCAACGAGGCCTACCCTAGCTTCACAGGTCAACCCTAATGAATCGAGTACTCTCGGAAAGGACGCCGCGCGCCGTGAGACCGTCCTCGACCTAGCACCTTTCGTTGCCTTCCTCAATCCCCGTTTTAGATGGTGAAGATGGTGGTTTTAGGTACCCTATTAAGTCTATTAAGTTTATAGATCAATTAGTGAGGTTTTTAGGTGTACTATAGAGTGTTTTAATGACTTTTAGTTGCCTTAAAAAAGTGATTTTATGTCAAAACCGAAACTTTATGCAGCTTATAGAGATGTGTTGTTAAGCATGAAAAGTGAAACACATTAACACATGTAAAGCATGTAAAGATAGAGCTGAAATAAAGCTTTTAATGCATCACCATTAGTTAAGCTACAACATGAAAAGCTTGTAAAGAATGCTAATGAACAAGGGCAAGAACAACTTGCCAAAGAAAAAGAGAGAAACTCAAACTTATTACCACTTATCTTATGATTGTTAAAGCATTAAGAGAGAATGTTAAGTGTGAAGAATAAAGCTCAAGATTTAGATGTGTGCCTACACAATCAACATATCCAACAACAAATTAACTTAAGTGATGGAAAATGGCCTTAAGTATGAGATAGCATGAAAGAGAAAACCACTTAGTATACCATCAATGCATTAAATTATTTAGTGTTGGATTATAGCACGTGAAAATGAAATAGAACTTGAGATAACCTTAAGATATGCAAGATAGATTAAGCAGGTAGATTATGCCCCAAGGGCTTAAGCTAAGGACTAATTTGTGAATGGGATCTAGATCTAGAATATTTTAACCGTCAAAGCATTAGGAAATCAATAACACATTATTTGTCCTAGCCTAACGATTTTGGGGATGTCTCTCCCAAGGTGTAGGCAATTATTAAGATATGAAAAACTTGGAAAGAGAAAGAGCAAGCAACAACAACTATCAACAACTAAATCACTTGCTAACCCCACGTCCTAGCTTAGGGAGATGACTTGAAATGGATAAACTTTAAAATAAACCTAACCCTAAGCTCACACGTGGGAGGTAGGCCGTACCAATTCTCCTCCGAAGCTATGAGCCACTAAAAATGACTAGAAATAAATAGATCTATGCACAAGAAGCTAGAAAAGTGAAGAGAAAGGTTGAGATTCGTTACCCACTTGAAGAGAAGGGTCTTGGAGTGTTGTGTGGCTGATTTTGGGCAACATAACCCCCTCAACCTGATAAGAACCTGCAAAAACCAGCAAGCTATGCTTGCTGGAAAAGCTACACACAACAATATAGATGAAGAATTTTTTTATGATAAAAGTAGATTAAGATGACCAATCTATGATGTTAAGCTAGCTGAAATATTATGTGAAGTGGACAGCAAGAAAATAATGAGTAAAGAAGGAGAAAATAAGGAATTTGAGTGAGCTTTGTGGGAGGACTCTTCCTTGAGGCAATCCCAACAAAACCCTAGAAGCAAACCTGCAAAACTTCAACACATGTGATGCATACAAGTAGATAATATGGCTGAATATGCTAACAAAATGAAATACTTGCACCCTATTAGCAAACCCATATATATAGATCAACAAGAATACTCGTTGTATAATCTACCTAAGTAAAACACTTTACCCAAGAATCTACTCCATGAAACCCGAGATGCCAAATCCACAATATTACCTCATATGTAAGCAAGAGACAAGAATAATCGTTGTTCTTCCAATATCCTCCAAAGTTTCTCTTTATTACTCAACAATAGATCTTGGAGAAATACTTGCTGCAAAACCCTCAAGAGCAAAAGGATAGATGCAAAAATGGACAAGAAAGAGAGAGAGATGTGGTGAAAATCAAGTAGCATAACAATAGCTCAAGATATGGTGAGTAAAAGAGTGAGAGGAGGGATCTATTTATACTTGGAGAGGCAAACCTACCTCTCTTGGATCAATGCCAAGTGTCCACCACCAAGCACAAGATGAGATCCCAAGGAGGGGGGTGCACCATCTAGGGTTTTGGCTAGGAGTGGAGTGGAATAAATGCAAGGTGGGGAGTGGGGCTAGGTTAAAAGGTGACGTGGAGGGTAAAGGAAGGCGCCTATGTGGAAAGGAGGGCCCACAACTCTTTAAAAATAAAGTTTCCACGTTTTTGCTTGCAATGGGGGCGTAACTTCTCTAGGGGGCGTGAGGGTTTGAGTGAGTGAGGGGGTGAGGGTGTGTGTAAAGGTTAAATTAAGTTGGGTTGGGCAGGTTTAGGCTAGGAAACATCTCTCCACTCTTTTTCCATCTTTACATCATCCTTTTAACTCAAAAATACAAAAATGACATTTTAACTATGTCATGACCTAGCAATTAAAATTGTTGTTTTTGACTGACTGAGACTCCTGGTGGACAAATACCTAGCAAAAGTTATCCGATTGAGCTGAAACTTGGTCCTAGGGTGTAGGGGGTCTCATTCCATTTCTTTTGAGCACAAATACCCCTATCAAAAGTTCAAGGACCTAGTTTTTACAATTTTTGCTCAAAAATAATTAATTAATTAAATAATTAAACCTCCAAACTTAGGGAAATTTAATTAAAAAAAAATATCTAGATTCGATGGAATTCCGCGAAACTTTCTAAGATGTCATGCATGGTCATTTACATCATTCCTAAACAATAGTAACCAGAGGATAAGCCCATTAGAACGCCCTTCACCACTTTGGAGGAATTATTGCAAGTGTGAGGGAAAAACTCAAGGGAAATTAATAAGGCTGAAAAGCCCAATTAATAACTTGAGGATAAAAAACCCTCGGTGAAAGGAACTCTCCCAATAAACCCATCCCAAGGTAACTGACCTAAACATGACCCATGCAGACCTATTACATTATTGACCCACGCAGGGGTGCGGAAATTCTGTTTACAAAAAGAAGTGCTAGTGGCAAAATTGCCCTGTAGAACCAAATAATCTTCGACAAATGAGCATCTGATGATGCATCTCTTCATGGCACATGGAGTTGACCCCCTAGTTGGATAGGCGGTCAACATTTGTCTCCACATGGGGACATGTGTTCGATCTTCTCAAATGGGACAACGAGCATACGAGAATCCAACACCTACAAAACAGAGTGCTCACCAATATCCAACATAAGCATACATACATATAATGAAATAAACAAATGCTATAAACAACATCTACATAATGAAATAACTAATGTACAACATCTAGATAATGAAATAACTAAAGTACAACATCTATAATTTTACAAAATGAAATTATGATACAGAAACAAATCTAAGTACATAATGACATAATAAATTGAAATAATACAAAAATGAAATACAAAGAAGGGTTAGAGATACGTTACAACCATCCATGCAATGGATGAAATGATGCCACAAGTGTCTGAAACATCCTTGTCCAGGATGACTCACAGAAGACCCCTTCCCAAGTATTATCAACTTGGAACTTTTTGTGAGGAAGAACCAGCCAAAAACCATGCTCCTTCCTCTATCCAACCAAACACTGGGATATGACAAGCCGTGTAATTTTTTAATATTTTGCTGCTCATGACTGTCAAGGTGGAAGGCCAACCAATACTCATAATGATATGACATTGATAAACTGAAGTCACCTTCCATTTCCTCATAATTCTGCATTAATTCATCTTTTGGTTGAGATGTTGAAAATGAACATGTCAATGGAACCATTATACAGTTTTCCTCAAGGCTGTCAAGGTTCTCCTTCAAAGAGATTGGTTCTATGGGAGGAGGGTGGGGCCTTGAATCATCTAGATACTCAACATTTTCAAACTCAAATTCCTTTACCTCCTCAAAATAAATCACTGCCTCATCCATGGATTCATCCGGAATTTCCCCATGAACTTCCTCATCTTTTTCATTGTCAAGCTCAAGTTCAAGGGGGTCCGAATATTCAATATAAGTCTTTGTGAAGTTAACTTCCATGATTTCTAATTTATCTTCCATGGCCATAAATTGTTCATTCATGGCCTCACAGTGTCTGGTATGGGCCAATTGTATGGCCTCAAGCTGTTTAGTATGGGCATACTGCATGTTCTCACAGTGTTTTGCATGGGCATACTGCATGTTCAGAATTTTTTCTTTAAGCTACTCAATGGGATCTGGTGGAGTATCAACCTCTATGTCTGAATTGATCGTTTCAATAGCTAGAAGATTTTTCCTCTTCCATTTTTCCACAAAATCATCAACCAATTCATTGTGAATTTCATCCTGATCATCCCCAAATCTATCCAAAAAGGCATGCAACAACTCCCGTATGGTCTTGAATGTATTATCCTCAGAATCATGAAACCAATTGTAAGCATACTCCTCGCAAAAAGTCATGACAAACAATTGCATTAAGACATCCTCATAAATAGGTGGGTCACACCATTCATCAATACATTGCGTGAAGGCCTTGATGTGAGTACTAGCATCTCCATAATTATGATAGTCAGGCAAGTTATCAATAACATCTTCAGATATGTCATGAGGATAACCAACAAATCCTGAAAAATCAATAGGTTCATAATAACCATTCATTTCTAACTAGACATTTAAACAAAGGTCTAAAGAAAAAAGGGTTGGGACCCAAGATTACCAAGGACCCCACGAGAAGGGAAACCGACTAACTTCATCCAAAAACTTTTTCAAGTTCAAGGATGAAACAAAATAAGTCGTGATTTCCTTCTTGAAGAATACTTTGTCAAATTATTTAAAAGTGGAGTCGCCAGATGACCAAATTTATCAAACAGACAAGGGCATCAAACAAAGCAAAAACAAGAAGGAAAACAAAAGTTAATTTATTAATTTGGAACAAGAATTGGATATCAGTGAGTGCTTCTTCTCCAAGAATTTCAAGCAGCCAACAAGGATTGCTCCTTGCAGTATACTTGATAGATTTGTTCAATGGAGTTACCACTTGGAAAGGAACCACACAAAATCAACCAATGCAAGTTCAAAGAATTTTAGGGACTAAAGTTTTTATTGTTTAGTTTAAAAAATTAAGTTAAGTTGTTTTGACCAAGGATAAATTACTTATCCCCAACAATGGTGCCAAAGATGTTGCCGTACTTATACACACTTGCAAACGTGAGCCAAGTCCTGCTCACTTAGTGTGTCCTTGGAGGCACAATGCCTAGGTTCAAAGCCCATGCTGTCACTTTGGCTTGAACCTCTTCCGTCTAGGCTTACTTCTAGGGAAGCCAAGGGGGGTAGAACCTAGTTTCTAGATGAGGTTTATGTTAAGTTCTAGGAGTACATTTTAATTAGTTAAGGTTTAGGGGGAGTCTAACCTATGATGCAAAGGCAACAATGCAAGATGCAAGATTTCTTATGTCAAGCAAGCCTTTCCCTAGGTCAACTAAGACTAGTGCTTAAGGTTGGGCAAGGGGTCAACTAAATGTAAGGATGTTTAATTACAAATAAGATTACAAGATTATCAAGATACACTTATGCTACAACAAGGTTAGATACTTACAAATAAAGAATGCTAGATATACAATGTTACAATATCACAAGCTAACCACGTTTGCTTAAATGTGCAGGAAATTAGATACAATCAAGACGTGAGCACCATCAACACATTAAGCCTAAGCATGCCCCAATAACACTTACTCTATTGGACTGCTCCTCAATAGCAACATCAACACTCAAAAATCACAAGGACACTTAGAAGATTTAGAAGCTTTAAACACAAGTGTTCCACAATAATTAAGGCGCTTAGTTAATTAACCACAAAGCATTACTTGTAGATGAGATTGGAGGATTATACTTGCAAGTGTTTAACCTTAAGATAAATCAATTTCAACCAAGATTGCTTAGTGAGTTAAGGGTTTTAAGATTTGAAAGATTTTAATTACCCTAACTAAGTGTTTGACCAAAAACCTTCTCCCCCAATTACCAAATGGCTGTTGGATGCTCAAGAAGTTAGGCAACAAGGCCTACCCTAGCTTCACAGGTCAACCCTAATGAATCGAGTACTCTAGGAAAGGATGCTGCGCGCCGTGAAACCGTCCCCGGCCTAGCACCTTCCGTTGCCTTCCTCAATCCCCATTTTAGATGGCGAAGATGGTGGTTTTAGGTACCCTAGTAAGTCTATTAAGTTTATAGATCAATTGGTCAGGTTTTTAGGTGTATTAGAGAGTGTTTTAATGACTTTTAGTTGCCTTAAAAAGGTGATTTTATGTCAAAACCGAAACTTTATGCAGCTTATAGAGATGTGTTGTTAAGCATGAAAAGTGAAGCACATTAACACATGTAAAGCATGTAAAGATAGAGCTGAAATAAAGCTTTTAATGCATCACCATTAGTTAAGCCACAACATGAAAAGCTTGTAAAGAATGCTAATGAACAAGGGCAAGAACAACTTGCCAAAGAAAAATAGAGAAACTCAAGCTTATTACCACTTATCTTATGATTGTTAAAGCATTAAGAGAGAATGTTAAGTGTGAAGAATAAAGCTCAAGATTTAGATGTGTGCCTACACTATCAACATATCCAACAACACATTAACTTAAGTGATGGCAAATGGCCTTAAGTATGAGATAGCATGAAAGAGAAAACCACTTAGTATACCATCAATGCATTAAACTATTTAGTGTTGGATTATAGCATGTGAAAATGAAATAGAACTTGAGATAACCTTAAGATATCCAAGATAGATTAAACAAGTAGATTATGCCCCAAGGGCTTAAGCTAAGGACTACTGTGTGAATGAGATCTAGATCTAGAATATTTTAACCATCAAATCATTAGGAAATCAATAACACATTATTTGTCCTAGCCTAACGATTTTGGGGATGTCTCTCCCAAGGTGTAGGCAATTATTAAGATATGAAAAACTTGGAAAGAGAAAGAGCAAGCAACAACAACTATCAACAACTAAATCATTTGCTAACCCCACGTCCTAGCTTAGGGAGATGACTTGAAATGGAAAAACTTTAAAATAAACCTAACCCTAAGCTCACACGTGGGAGGTAGGTCGTACCAATTCTCCTCCCAAGCTATGAGCCACTAAAAAAGACTAGAAATGAATAGATCTATGCACAAAAAGCTAGAAAGGTGAAGAGAAAGGTTGAGATTCGTTATCCACTTGAAAAGAAGGGTCGTGGAGTGTTGTGTGGCTGATTTTGGGCAACATAACCCCCTCAACCTGATAAGAACCTGCAAAAACCAGCAAGCTATGCTTGCCTTCAAAGCATAACAATATAGATGAAGAATTTTTTTATGATAAAAGTAGATTAAGATGACCAATCTATAATGTTAAGCTAGCTGAAATATTATGTGAAGTGGATAACAAGAAAAGAATGAGTAAAGAAGGAGAAAATAAGGAGTTTGAGTGAGCTTTGAGGGAGGACTCTTCCTTGAGGCAATCCCAACAAAACCCTAGAAGCAAACTTGCAAAACTTCAACACATATGATGCATACAAGTGGATAATATGGCTGAATATGCTAACAAAATGAAATACTTGCACCCTATTAGCAAACCCACATATATAGATCAACAAGATTACTCGTTGTATAATCTACCCAAGTAAAACAGTTTACCCAAGAATCTACTCCATGAAACCCAAGATGCCAAATCCACAATATTACCTCATATGTAAGCAAGAGACTAGAATACTCGTTGTTCTTCCAATATCCTCCAAAGTTTCTCTTTATTACTCAACAATAGATCTTGGAGAAATACTTGCTCCAAAACCCTCAAGAGCAAAAGGATGGATGCAAAAATGGACAAGAAAGAGAGAGAGATGTGATGAAAATCAAGTAGCATAACAATAGCTCAAGATATGGTGAGTAAAAGAGTGAGAGGAGGGATCTATTTATATTTGGAGAGGCAAACCTACCTCTCTTGGATCAATGCCAAGTGTCCACCACCAAGCACAAGATGAGATCCCAAGGAGGGGGGCGCACCATCTAGGGTTTTGGCTAGTAGTGGAGTGGAATAAATGCAAGGTGGGGAGTGGGGCTAGGTTAAAAGGTGACGTGGAGGGTAAAGGAAGGCGCCTATGTGGAAAGGAGGGCCCACAACTCTTTAAAAATAAAGTTTCCACGTTTTTGCTTGCAAGGGGGGAGTAACTTCTCTAGGGGGCGTGAGGGTTTGAGTGAGTGAGGGGGTGAGGGTGTGTGTAAAGGTTAAATTAAGTTGGGTTGGGTAGGTTTAGGCTAGGAAACATCTCTCCACTCTTTTTCCATCTTTACATCATCCTTTTAACTCAAAAATACAAAAATGACGTTTTAACTATGTCATGACCTAGCCAATTAAATTGTTGTTTTTGATTGACCGAGACTCTTGGTGGACAAACACCTAGCAAAAGTTGTCCGACTGAGCTAAAACTTGGTCCAAGGGTGTAGTTGGTCTCATTCCGTTTCTTTTGAGCACAAATACCCCGATCAAAAGTCGGACCTAGTTTTTACAATTTTTGCTCAAAAATAATTAATTAATTAAATAATTAAACCTCCAAACTTAGGGAAATTTAATTAAAAATTAATTAATTAAAAAATATATCTAGACTCGACGGAATTCCGCGAAACTTTCTAAGATGTCATGCATGGTCATTTACATCATTCCTAAACAATAGTAACCAGAGGATAAGCCCATTAGAACGCCCTTCACCACTTTGGAGGAATTATTGCAAGTGAGGGAAAAACTCAAGGGAAATTAATAAGGCTGAAAAGCCCAATTATTAACCTGAGGATAAAAAACCCTCGGTGAAAGGAACTCTCCCAATGTACCCATCCCAAGGTAACTGACCTAAATATGACCCATGCAGACCTATTACATTATTGACCCACGCAAGGGTGCGGAAATTCCGTTTACAAAAAGAAGTGTTGGTGGCAAAAATGTCCTGTAGAACCAAATATTCTTCGACGAATGAGCATCTGATGATGCATCTCTTCATGGCACATGGAGTTGACCCCTTAGTTGGATAGGCGGTCAACAAGGTGTCAAGATAAAATTTGTTCAAGAGAAATACAAGGTAACATGCATCATCACCAGATAAACACATTTTCACTTAATACATTCAAGAAATAAACCAACAAAGTTTTAGAAAGAACACTTACTAGGTAAATCAAAGCTCATCCATGAAACCCTAACCATGAAAATCATCCATCAAACTTGAAAAAAACATCCAAAGATCATGTCTCCAAGAGGGCGTATAAGTCATCCATAGAAGGGAAAAGATAGAAGAGACAAGTAGTTGTAATCTCCACAAGTTATGATTTACAAACGAGGGAGCACTTCCTCTACTTATATGAGGAAACCAAGCAATTCACCTCTCTAAAATCCCCTAAAACAATAGAAATCTGTAATGTCCCTACTTTGGGACATCATCACAGTGCAGAGGTTTATGATGACCAGAGTAGCCAGATGGAGGTTATAGCGAGTACAGGGGTTATTGAGAGGCATTGTGGGGTCCAATTTGCATTGCTCATCATATTCCATCATTATGAGCCATTCCACACAGGTTGGCTTTGGTTTCGTTGCATTCTGACGATTTCCATGATTTTGACTATTTTGAGCTATAAGCTAATTGAATTCACTGAAGAGGTCATTTTGGGCACATTACTTGGAGGAACCTCTCAGTGTAATACCTCATTGGAATCGGGAGAAAAAACACTACAGGATGGGATGGTGAGAAGTGACTTTTAGTGGCCAGGGAAGCCACAAGGAGAGATAAGGTGTTTTTCAGAGGTAAAAAGGTTAATTAATTAATTAAATATTAATAAAATGAAAGTCACTTTGGAGGGACAAGGAGAGAAAGAAGTATAAAGGAAAGACAAGGGCCTCTACTCATTCATTCATGTATGATTATCATTTTCATATCTGGCTTCTAGCTAGTGAGCCCCTCGTTGGGGGTTTTGAGGGTTTTGACTTAACAAACCCTAGAGGACGATTCGGTGGTGAAAGATTCCACCTAGCTTGTCCTAAGCTTGGTCTCAGAGATGCAATATGCTCCCACACCATTCTAGTTCCAGATCTACTCAGTTGCAGGAGGATTCCACATTAGTTACTTGTGCAGATAGAGAGAGGGCGCACCGGTTGGGGGTTTCCAGCATAGGGGGCGCACCATTTTTGGAGAGAGATTCATTGCAGGTGATTGGCAGGGCTTTTGGAGATTCTATCACCTGGGTATTCATTGCAGGGCCTTGGACATCAGATCTAGTCCATTCTTCAGGAGTTACCACAGCTAGATCATCATCTATAGGTTGGGACGGCTTTGGGAGAGAGAGGACGATTTGGTGATTCAGTGATTTGCAGATTTAGGAGGCTATACCTCATATCTGATGTTGAAACTTCTTCCAGGGGATTGTGATTGCCCGATCTATCATTTTGGAGAGTTTCAGGAGGTTTGGAGGCCTCATTCACCTAGGCCAAATTATCTAGGGTTTCAGGCACCCAGGGGGGGTGCACCATTTAGTGGAGGAGCTCAGATCCACAGGGTTTGAGAGTGACTTTGGAGATTTGGGCACCCGGGTTGTCCTTACAGTTGCCCGATCTATCAGTAGGCATATTTCTTGGGGTGATTGGACACTTTTGGCAGCAGGGCCGAACTGTTGAGGAGCTTTAGCTATCTAGCAGGGCGTGGCACCTTCCTGCTAGGGGGTTTAGCATTCTTACGGCCCAGATCTACTTGTATTCATTCTTCATTGTATATCCAGCCTTTGGAGGCTTATAGTATCTTCCTGGAGCATTTTGTAGTAGCTCTATTGTCTATCTTCTTAGCCATCTGTTGAGCATTCCAGATCGGCATCTTCATTGTAGCAGGTTTCTCTATTTCATGAATAAAAAAAGATTTGAGATGTTTTGGCTTGTCTATCATATTGCATATGGTTGAGGTATGTTCCATGGTTATATCTTCTTGTTTATTCTTGCAATACACATATATAACACATCAGTAAACCCTAAGGCCGAAATCAAGAGGCCATCCTGCTAGTAAACACATCTAAACAAGTAGATCAACAAAGTGTTTGATGAAATACCTCACTCAACAAAAGTTTTATAAAGGACACCAAAACCGTGATGATCCTGGCATAATGGCTTGGGATCATTACAAAATCCATGATACGAGGTGGATAGGTCTAGGCTGACCCCCCAAAATGAAGAAATTTGATGTCCCCAATCAAGTTTCAATCACTCCTTATCTCTCCCATAGTTTAATGCTCAACCCATGAACATAAAATTCATCTTATAACATTTATTAAATTCTGGAAATGAAATTACTGAATTTGAAACACAAGAGACAACTTCTTTGACTGGAAATTAAATGCAAAAATAACTCAGCAATAAATAACCACAATACACAGGAAATTTTGGTCCAAAAATGATCCAGGAAAAACCCCCATGGTGGGGGAAACCTGTTCTTCTGAGAGGGCAACTTCTTTTATTAATTTGCAAGCATCTGGAAATTACATTTGCAGCAGAAAATTAAATACATAGCGCAGACAACTTATCTCTCTTTTCCCAAGACATAAATTTTCTTGAAAACCGTGCTAATCAACCTCCTCGATTTCTGAGCCAAACTTACTCATAAATTTCATACCCTGTACGGATCCATACTGTACGGGCATGACTGTATGGACCTCGATTTCTGTGCAGGCTGTATGGATCTGTACGACCGTACAGATTCAATAAATGCTGTATGACTGCCTCGATTTCCATGCAGATTTATCCTCTATTTATGTGCAGAAAATCCGTACTGTATGGACTGGTTATGGCAGAAATTAATGCTGGTATTTGCCTCGATTTCCATGCCCACCTTTGCATGGAAATCCGTGCCACTCTTTTCTGGAAATGATCTTCCTGCTCTCCAATCTGCTCTCTCTTCAACGAATGCTTGTGTGTGTGTTCTCTCAATGGACTCATGAGAGACATTTAATGGTCTCTTTCCCCTCTTGACCTTCCATATCCCCAAAGTGACTTTTTGGTGTCCACATGATCCAAAGGCTCATAATTAATTAGATCAACGGTGGAAAATAAAGTGCACATGAAATTCACTTTTTAATATTTTATTCTTCCAACTTAAATAAAAGACCCACTTAGCTTTTATTTCCTAAGTCACTTTCACTTTATGAAATAAAAGGGGTTTACATTAAAGTGGTCACATTTCCCTAAGCAAAGAGACCAAGCCTAAGGAACACCACTTGCCTCGGTATAAAAATTAACACTCCCTCTTACCGAGGAAGGTGTTACTTACCACCCCCATCTTGTCCCTGAAATAAACATGCTTTCCTCTCGGAAGAGACTTTGTGAGGATGTCAGCTACCTGCTCATCTGTAGACACATATTCAAGCTTCACAACCCCTCTCTAAACATAATCACGAATGAAGTGATATGGGATCTCAATGTGTTTGGACCGATCATGAAATACCGGATTCTCCGTGAGTTTTAAACAACTCTGATTGTCGCAATAAATCATCGTAGGCCCCAACTCCTGTCCAAACAAACCTGTCAACAATTTGCGAAGCCAAATGGCCTCACAAGAGGCTTGGCTCACAGCCATATACTCTGCGTCAACTGAGCTCAAAGCAACAGACTTCTGCTTTCGACTAAGCCATGATACAATAGCCGAACCCAATCCAAAACAACAATCTAATGTGCTTTTCCTGTCTGAAACTGAACCTGCCCAATCTGAATCTGTGAATCCTGCGAGTCTCACTCCATCACCACGAACATAATCCAGACCATAGTCAATAGTGCCCATCAAATATTGAAGCACATGTTTTGAAACTATCCAGTGTACTCTCCTGGGCTCCACCATAAACTGACTGAGAGTATTAACTGCAAAACAAATATTTGGTTGAGTATTGACCAAATACATCAAGGAACCAATGAGCTGACGATATAATGTAGGATCCACCAATCCGGAATTAGAGGAATAAAGCTCCTTCCCATTGGTGGCCATGGGAGTGGACATGGGTTTGCAATCACCCATGTGGAATCTGCTGAGAATATCAACTGTATATTTTCCCGGTCCCAGGAAAATATGCCCCTCTTCCTGCCACACCTCCAACCCCAGAAAGTAATGCATCAACCCTATATCCTTCATATCAAACTCTGAGGCAAGATCCCTCTTGCAGTCCTCAATAAGTGTCTCTGCACCTGTAATGAACAAATCATCAACATAGAGAATAAGCATAAGCATCTCACCATCAACAACGATGTAATACAAGTTGGGGTCTGCATCACACTTCATGAAACCCATATGCGGCAAGTACGCATCGATGCGAGAATACCAAGCTCTGGGAGCTTGCTTCAGACTATACAACACCTTTTTCAGGCGACAAACATGGGACTCACTACTGTAAGCCTCGAAACCAAGTGGCTGCTCAACATAAATCTCCTCCTGAATAATGCCATGGAGAAAGACGGTTTTGACATCCATCTGGTGAATCTTCCACCCCATCTCTGCTGCAATCGAAATGATACACCGAATCGAAGTATCTCGAGCTATGGGAGCGAAGGTCTCACTGTAATCAACTCCCTCTCTTTCTGAAAACCCTCTTGCCAGAAATTGAGCCTTATACTTTTCAATGCTTCCATCCACAGCATACTTTATCTTATAAAGCCATTTGGAGGATATCATTGATTTCCCATCAGGCCTGGGTACAACCTCCCACACATCATTTTGCATGATGGATGCATACTCCTCCACCATGGCTTGCCTTCATACCTGTTGTGTGGCTGCCTCCTCATAGCTAGAAGGCTCGGACTCTGTAATACCTGTCACCGTCGCTACATAACTGCAGAATCTCTCCGGTGACCTGCACTCCCTAGTGGAATTTCTCGGATTCCCTACTGTCTCAGCTTCTTTCAAGGTGTCGTGAAGGCACTTGGGCTTTCTCTTCCCTGAAATAGCCTCCTCAGCCTCACTCGAAGAAGATATGCTGAAAGCTGACCAACTGAGCCCGATGACCTAGTACTCTGAACAATTGTACCTGTGCTTGTAGAACCTGAAGTGCCATGTGAAGTATCAACCAGAGGACTAAACTATGAAGTGCTCGACGAGCTGACCTGTGGACTGCCCTGTGAGCCAATCTGTACTGTGACCACTGGTGAACCTGTAATCCCTGACACTCTAGTGCCTCCCGTGCTAGAACTTTGAGTCCCAACTCCCTGTACTTGACTTCCCTGCTGCTGGGAAGTCGAGGGCTGTCTCTCCTCTAACTCCCATGACCTCCTGCAAGCCCTCTCCTCCTCAAACTTCACATCCCTTCGAACAACAACCCTCTTGAGTGCAGGAATGTAAAGCTGGTAGGCTTTAGAAGTCTCACTATAAACCACAAGTAAACCCTTTTCAGTTGTGGGTTCCATCTTCGTCCTCTTCTCTTTGGGAACATGAGAGAACATGATACATCCAAAAATCCTCAAATGCTCAACCGAAGGTTTCTGCCCAGTAAAAACCTCCTCGGGGGTCATATCCCCAACTGCCCTGTGAGGACTCCAATTCTGCAGGTAAATTGCAGTGTAGGCTTCATCCCACAAGAACAAAGGTAATCCCTGGTCATGAATCATTGATCTGGCAGCTCCAATTATCGACCTATTCTTCCTCTCCGCAACCCCATTCTGCTCAGTGTTGTAAGGAACTGTCATCTCCCTTTTGATGCCCTCCGTAGTACATAAATCAATGAACTCATCTACGACATAGTCACCTCCATTGTTAGATCTCAATACTTTAATTTTCTTTCCTGTCTGGTTCTCAACATGAGCTTTAAACTCTTGGAACCGTGCAAAGACCTCACCTTTATGCTTCAGGAAATAAATCCATGTCTTCCTGGAGTGGTCATCAATGAACAATACATAGTACTCATGACCTCTCAGTGATGGAGAAGACATCCTGCCACTAACATCCGAATGTATCAAGTCAAGGATACCTGTAGTCTTGCTCTCTCGTCCTAGAAATGGAACCTTGGTGTACTTGCCCAAAGCACACCCCCTACAAACATCATCATGCTTAATGCTAAACTCCGGGATACCTGTGGTGATCTCCCTAGCAATCCTCAGAGCTCCATGATGCAAATTCCCCATCCTCCTGTGCCATAGCTCACATAAATCTCTGCTGCTAGTCATGCACACAAATGCTCCTGATGCCTCCCATATCATCCTGTACATCCTACCGTATCGAACTCCAATGACTTTTGCCTCTGAAATGTTACCTCCCTTTGGATAAAGGAGTACATGCCCATCTCTGAAAGTCACCACATATCCTCTGTCCTCGATACAAGAAACTGAAAGAAGATTCTTCTTAAGGCCTGGAACATACAATACTTCTAGCAACTTCAGAGGATGTAAGGACTCCCTCTGAAAAACCATTGTGCCAATCCCAACAACGCTCACAACTCGGTTGTCTCCCAAAACGATGTCCAGATCATGAGTCTGTTGTCTAAGCTCTATGAACTGCTCACAAACACCTGACATGTGGCGAGAAGCACCACTGTCAATATACCACAGTGTGGGAGATACTGAGCTACTTGACTGCTCTGCCATAAAGGCAAAGTCCTGATCAAATCTCGAAGAGAAATGATCCACCTCAGCTGAAGCTGCCATGTTCTGTGTCTTCTTCTTCTTCCTCTCAGGACACGTCACTGCATAGTGTCCCATCTTCTGGCAGCACCAACATTTTACTTTGCTAAGGTCTTTCTCCCCCTTTTTCTTTGGTTTTCCTTGCTTCTTACCTGGACCTGTGGGTCCTTGAGTCTTAGGCTTCTCCTTCCTCCATTTGGCTGAAAGAGCCACATTCTCCTCCTCCTTCTTAACACTAGATGAGCTGCCCTGCCGATAGCCTCTCCGGGTCTCCTCCTGAATGAAATCGTCCCAAAGCCTTTCCCAAGAAGACAATTTCTCACGCCCCACAATCGCCTGAACAAACATAGCCCATGGTTTTGACACACCATTCAAGGTTGTCCGAACAAGTTCGACTTCTCCCACTGCCTCCCCTACTGCTGACAACTCGTCCCTTACTTGTGTGATTTGAGTAAGGTATGAAGTAACTCCTTCACTCTTGGCCATCCAGATACTTTTCATCTTTTCCCTTAACACCATCTTCCTGTTCTCATTTGTGCTTTGATACATGCGAGTCAAAGACTCCCACATCTGATATGCATGCCCTTTACTGCTGACATGTGGAACTACATGGTCTTTTATGGCATCAAGAATGATCCTTTTCGCCTTAACATCCTTTTTATTGAAGGCTGTTAATGCTGTTGCATCTGTGGGTACTACAATAGGCTTCGTGGACGTATTTTCAACAATGTCCCAAAGTTCATTTTCTTGGAAAAGTAAAATGATACTTGCCTTCCATGGACAGAAATTTCCTGCCCCTTCTAGCCTATACTCCCACCTCAAACCTGTAGCCATACTGTTGAAGAAAACAAGCCCAAACCTCCACTCAACAGGTCTGCCCACAAAATTTTACTGCTGATATAAAATTTCTGAGTGTTAATAACTCACTTTCCAGCTGTTTTAATGCTGTTCCGGTCACCAATGCTCTGATACCATGAAGAAATTTGATGTCCCCAATCAGGTTTCAATCACTCCTTACTTATCACTCCCATAGTTTAATGCTCAACCCATGAACAAAAAATTCATCTTATAACATTTATTAAATTCTGGAAATGAAATCGCTGAATTTGAAACACAGGAGACAACTTCTTTGACTGGAAATTAAATGCAGAAATAAGTCAGCAATAAATAACCACAATACATAGGAAATTTTGGTCCAAAAATGACCTAGGAAAACCCCCCAGGGTGGGGGAAACCTGTTCTTTTGAGAGGGCAACTTCTTTTATTAATTTGCAAGCATCTGGAAATTACATTTGTAGCATAAAATTAAATACACAACAGAGACAATTTATCTCTCTTTTCCCAAGACATAATTTTTTTGAAAACCGTGCCAATCAACCTCCTCGATTTCTGAGCCAAACTTACTCAGAAATTCCGTATGCTGTACGGATCCGTACTGTAAGGACATGACTATATGGACCTTGAATTCTGTGCAGGCTGTACGGATCTGTACGGACATGCGGATTCAATAAATGCTGTATGGCTGCCTCGATTTCCATGCAGATTTCTCCTTGATTTCTGTGCAGAAAATCCGTACTGTACAGACTGGTTATGGCAGAAATTAATGCTGGTATTTGCCTCGATTTCCGTGGCCACCTTTGCATGGAAATCCATGCCACTCTTTTCTGGAAATGATCTTCCTGCTCTCCAATCTGCTCTCTCTTCAGCGAATGCTTGTGTGTGTGTTCTCTCAATGGACTCATGAGAGACATTTAATGGTCTCTTTCCCTTCTTGACCTTCCATATCCCCAAAGTGACTTTTGGATGTCCACATGATCCAAAGGCTCATAATTAATTAGATCAACGGTGGAAAATAAAGTGCACATAAAATTCACTTTTTAATATTTTATTCACCCAACTTAAATAAAAGACCCACTTAGCTTTTATTTCCTAAGTCACTTTCACTTTATGAAATAAAAGGGGTTTACATTAAAGTGGTCACATTTCCCTAGGCAAAGAGACCAAGCCTAAGGAACACCACTTGCCTCGGTATAAAATTTAACACAAAATGCCTCTAAGATAAAGATACAATGCTAAAACATGAAAACATCCTCTAAAAACCCCACATGTGTGAGTGTAGAAGGTCCAAGAAGGGTGACGTCATCTCCAAATGGGGTACTAATGCTCCAAAAGTTATGTCTCTCCCCAAAAGGTGCAAGGTATCCTCAAATGTCATGCCTCCTCATCAAGAATGTCACATCTCCTCCTTAAAAGGTGGCAACTCATCATCATAGGTGCTCCTCAAGTGTGACATCCCATCACATGTGCAACGTCCTCAAGCTAGGGCATGACGTCATCAAAGGGAAAATCTCCATAACCCCTGCCAAGAAGTGTACCATCATCATCGCATGCCACGTCATCAATCCAAGCCTCAACATCCTCATGGGGTGTGTGATGCCATCAAGGGCTCCAAACCATCTCAGAATGACACGTAAGGCTCATGGTGCAACGCCCTAGCTCCAGAGTGCAATGTCCAAGGTATGTTGGAGGGTGTCAAGACACGTGCCAGGTCATCACATGGTCCAACACTCATCATCAAGGCTGCAATGACCTCCATACAGTGTGAAACGTCCTCATGAAGTGTGGGAGAAGTATCATGAACGTTGTCCAAAGGACCATGTCAAAAAGTGCATCTTATAGAATCCAATGTATTAAGGGGCTGTTCATTCAATAGAATGTTGTCTCTACTCTAATCTCATCTTTGATATCTTAGCTCCAAGAAACTTCTGGATGTGTTGTTTTCTTTTTATTGAGCATTTCACTTGGCTGTTATATATATATATATATCAGATCTGTCCCTCACTGATAGTACACTTGCTGTTTGGTGGTTTTATCACGTTTTCTTTATCAATTTTTCAAGTTTTATTTGTTTGCCTAGCCTCCATAGCCCAAGGACAAGGCACTAGGTCTTGCTTGGCTTCTCACTTTATACCTGAAAAGACTAAAAACATATCATTCTGCAGATCTGGTTATTAGATATTAGATCAGCTTTTAAAGGACAGATCAGTAGTGTTATTAGGGATTTCCCCCCTTGTGCCGAAGGAGAGACGGCCTAAAGGGAGGAGGAAGATCACCAAGCTGACTATGGGTGATGGCTTCAAGTTGCCCTAGGGTGTGTGCTTGATATTAGACTTATGTATCAAGGACTTCTACATGTCTATCGGTATGATATTGGACTTATACATGTCTATCAACAAACCTAAGGCAAAGGAGTTGTACTCATCATTACTCCAAAGGAAAACACATTGTTTTCTTATTATTCATTTGGACATTTTCCTTGAGCATGTATCTAACGGCCTAATGGGGAAAGAGGTGGCACCAAATTAATGTAAAATTAAACATCATGAAGTACTCTGGGAGTAAATGGATGAATATGTGTAAGGACAAATTATATAATTTGGAAGGTCAAGAAAATGAGGGGCAGTTTCTTGAATAAAACCAAAATTGCAGCCCGCACGGGTGTAGACGGATTGGCAAGTGCCGTGTAAATGGAAGGAAATTTGTAAAATGAAGTCTCATGTTCGATTCTCACCCGGATTTACTCGTGCACCATTCTTGCGCGCTGGGTGGTTGCACCTGGGGTTATAGTGGTAGCCGACGGGGATTGACCTCGTGTCACGCGAGTACGAGAACTGCGAGTTGCCGATTCCCCCAGTAAAAAAAAAAAAAACCAAAGCTGCCACTTGGCCATTAGGCCAAGAGAGGTCAGTTATTTTGTAAATGGCTATAAATGCTAGAAACTGAAAGTAGAGAGGGGCTTTGGCTCAGGGAGCTTTCATGTACTTATGCTGAAATTTCTAATGAGGAGAAGCCACCTTTGGCCAAGCATTTTCTGGTTCACTTTGATCCCTGTGTTGCATATGCTGAGGACTATTCCCATGTATTCCTGAGCATTGGGGTTGTTGTAAGAATGCCCTTTACACTGTAGACTGTTCTCATGTTTAGAGTTTACATTCTTATTTCTATTTTCCGGAAATGTTTGTCTAAACCTGTAGGCACAGAGTTGTAATTAGTTGTTTAATATCAGATTATTCAGGGTTTTGAAGCTATTTACTCATATTCCTTGTTTTATTTTCATAGTCAACTTAGTGCTGGGTATAATGGCGGTGGTATATTTGGTTGTGTTTGCTTCATCAATTCTATTAGTATGTTCAGATGCCTGCATTTGCATTCATGCATCTTAGATCAACTGCTTTTCATTCTATTAGATTAGAAAACCCCAAACACTGGATTAGGCCGTAATTGGTAAACCTCAAATCAATGATGGTTGTCGGGCTAGAATTCAGATGGGTCCCCTACACCAAATAGGGAGTGCTCTAATTGGGACTTCTGACCAAGGTGAATCCCTTGCTATTGAACGGGACATTTCAACCTGTCAACAGAATTGGCGCTAGAAAGAGGGCAGATGACAAGTCGGCCTACATGGAGCCGTTCTTTCAAGAATGCATTAATAGGTAATGGCTCCTCTTCATATCCTTGTATGAAATCACGCTTTTAGTCTTTCGAGACCATTTCATGCTATCCCAAAGAAGACAGTTGATCTCTTTTCTAAATTTAAATTTGATGGTGAAGGGAAAATCCCTGCATTTAGGCATCGTAGCAAATTTAACCTTGCATGCCAATCTCTTAATTTTTTTTAGGAAAATGAAGTTTGTAGGTTGTTTGCCCTCACATTCGAAGGACGTATTAAAGATTGGTATAAAACATTACTAGTTGAATCTATCCATAGCTTGAAGCAGTTTATGGAAGTTATTGTAACTGCTTATGAAATTTTTAACTATGAAGAACTTTGTTGTGAACTCGAGGAAATATGAAAAAGGAGATATGAATCTGTTGGTGATTTCATATTGGGTGTTGCACAGATTTATTATAGATTTTGTGAGAATGACAAACCCTCTAAACAAGAATTCCTTGAGTGGTGTTTTTATCTCCTTTCTTTTCCGGAAGAGCAATTACTACACAATGAACAAGATTCACATCATCATGAATATTCCCCACCATGATCCCTTGAACAACAAAATGTGTCATTCTTTGATGAACAAGATAATTCAGAAGGCACTGGTTTGCAAAATATTCCTGTAGAAGAATTTAATTTGGAGAATGGTAAAGGTTCTGATTTACAAGAAGATGTTTCACATTATCTTAATTCAAATAAACATGCTATAACGGTTAGTTGCACATCTAAACAAGAACGCACTATTCAAACAGAAAATTAACAAGACCATGATCTGAAGTTAAGAAACCTTCACAGCCTCTTTGAGCAAGTAGAGAAGGTGTACCAAACTAAGTCTACAACTAATCTGGTAAAGATCTTGCAACTTCAATATTCTCAGATAACGTTATCTGAACTTGTTGAGGAGAAGCCACCTTTGGCCAAGCATTTTCTAGAGAGCTTTGATCCTTGTGTTGCATACATTGAGGACTATTCCTGTGTATTTGCTAAGCATTGGGGTTGTTGTAAGAATGTCCTTTATACTGTAGACTGTTCTCATTTTTTGATTTTACATTCTTATTTTTGTTTTCTGGAAATGTTTGTCTAAACCTGTAGGTACAGAGCTATAATTGGTTGTTTAATATCAGACTGTTTTGGGTTTTGCAACTATTTACTTAGATTCCTGCTTTTATTTTGACAGTCAACTTATTGCTGGGTATAATGGCGGTGATATGTTTGGCTCCGTGTTTGCTTCATCAATTTTATTAGTATGTCCGAATGTCAGTTCTATTAGGATGTCTGGACTCTGGACGTCTGCATTCACATCCATGCATCTTAGATTAGCTGCTTTTCATTTTATTAGATTTGAAAACCCCAAAACTGTGAATTGGGTTGTAACCGGTAAATCTCAAAATCAGTAACGACTACCAAGCCATAATCTGGATGGGTTTCCTACACCAAACGAGGAGCAGTCTAATAGGGACTTCTCACCGGGGTGAACTCCTTGTTGAACGAGACATTTCAAACTGTCAACAAGTTGTTAGGGTTTCCTGATCTTCTTGGAGCATATTGAAGTCTAGGGTTAGGTTTTCATCCCTGGGAGATTTGGAAATTAGAGTTTTGAGATGAAACGCTAGGTTGTGTTCGGTGAAGAAAAAGAAGAGGAGGAGACATCTTGCCTTGGAGGACTAGTTTGAGTGATTCATGCTTGTTGGATCTCCTTGGTTGAGCTAGGGTTTTTCATCTTTTTCCCTAGTTAGGGTTTTTGGAAGGCTAGTGGATTGTACTAGCCTTGTGATAAGGCTATGGTATGTACAACAACTTCATCTTATGCATATTAATGAAGTTTTCAGTTGTCCAGTACTTGTGTAAATTGCATATTTGATTTTCAGCCATCTATGTTTTTAATGGTTTGTAATTTGTAGCTATATATGTCTTGCTGATTTGACATAAGTTAAGGCAATCATGTTAAGTGATTTAACATTGTGATTGAAGAAGATAAGGTCTGTTTTATAGTTGTATTTATTGCTGTAAATAAGAGTTTTCATATCTGGTTTATGCATGATAAGATTGCCCTAGAGGGATGGAATTTATTAGAACACTGTGGTATATTTTCTCTTATCACCTACAAGTTTGGGGTTGTTAACTGTTGCCGTCCTAATACACACTTGGGGTCACATGGAAGAAACCTTCAATCCACTTAGTGTGTCCTTGGGGGCAAGTCTCGAATCAAGGTGCTGTCACCTGATCCTCAACTCCTCCGTCTAGGCCAACTCCTAGCGAAGCCAATGGGGGTAGTCCCTATAAAAGAAAACTAAGGCTTTTCTAAACTAAGAAAGAAAAATACTTTAGCCTAGGAGTTTATTGCTGAAAAATAAAATTCGATCACACTACTTAGCATATATCATCATAAAGAACATTTGCTCATGAAACATTTATACATCAAAATGATACAACCGCTGCAATAATCAAGAGCAATATAGAGATTAGATAATATGCATAAGTAAAACTGCTCACATAAGAAAGACTGGAAATATGTTTTCACCAGTGCCTTAAAGGGAGTCGTGGGCAGTGTAGATCAAAGATTTTATTAAGGTTAATTTTGTAATTAATTAGTGAAAGTGTTTGGCTCCCTTATGTATTATTCACCAATCTAAAACTTGCCGACTGAGTGTGCCGCAGATCCAACAAGGCGAGTTGCCAGGTGATTTGACACACTCCACCTAGGGTAGGGGTTTTAGACGAATAGTACCACTCGGAGATTGCCCTAATTATACTAGCAAGGTTCAATTACTTTGACGAAAATGAAAAGAGAGATCACACACCCTGCTTTGTAATTGAGACACTTGTACAAACACTTTGAAAGAAAGAAATGAATTGCAACACTTAAGTTTATATACCCTGCTTTGTATTTGAGAGAGAGATCAACAAGATATTGCTTGAACTAAGTGTGTCGCAGATCCAACAAGGTGAGTTTCCAGGTGATTTGACACACTCCAACCAGGGTAGTGTTTTTAGATGAATAGTACCACTCGGAGATTGTCCTAATTATGCTAGCAAGGTTCAATTACTTTGATTAAAATGAAAAGAGAGATCACACACCCTGCTTTGTAATTGAGACACTTGTACAAACACTTTGAAAGAAAGAAATGAATTGCAACACTTAAGTTTATATAACCTGCTTTGTATTTGAGAGAGAGATCAACAAGATATTGCTTTAAAAATGTTGTTGCAAAACTGAAAGAAGAAGGAAAATTACTTGAACTAAAATTGCATGGGAAATCTGAGAATTAGTTTAACATGCATGAAGTTGGAGTGTTGTAGTGTGTTTGATATATTTGACTTGTGTATTTGATAGTTAAATCTTAAGCATGCACAACTCAAAGAGAAAAAAGACAAACCACAACACCAATCCCCCTAAGGGGATGAAGAAACTGGGCACAAAGGGCCCGCTTTTATTACTTATTACAATGGAGAACTTAGTGTTCTCTTTGAGCTTTTAGCTCTCTTAGAAGAAGAGGGATCCTTATTAATGGATTATTAAAATGAATACAAGAGGAAAAGAATAAAAGAGACACTTCGTTTTGGCGAAGTCACAACCCCCCAGGGTCCCTGAAAGTCTTGAATTTCACCCAAAACGAGCGGAATCTCCTCTCGGATCTGTACTATCTGCAACAAAACAACAAACAAATGAAGTTAGAAATGATAGAAAAAAGTTCTAAACAACAAAAAAAAATTACCAAAATTTTTAGGAATTTTTCTAAGGCAAAAAGGGGGAAACTTTAGGGCTTTTGAGGCTTTAAACAATCCTACACTAGCTCTTTTTAAAGACTTCTGTTTGCTGTTTTAGGACAACAAACATACAATCTTTAAACAACTTGATAAACAACTTGAGCTAAGCAAAAATCTTGATCTAAAACTTAGATGAAAAAGACCAAGTAAATTGCTTCAAACTTTGTCTAGATCTACCATTAAAAATGATAGATTTCAGCTTAGATCTGGCAAACCATGCATGCAAACCTTTAGATGTTTAAGAAAGAAATATTGACTTATTCTAACTTGCATGCAATCAAAGAAAAGAGAGTAGGGGAAAGAGTTTTATCAGATTTGAGTTTTCGCTTGAGCTTGGAAAATTTGGAGCTATGGGGCTCTCCTTGATGTGAAGAAGAGGGTGAATGCCTTCTTGAAGAACTCCTTGGAAAGAAGAGAGGAAGCAACCGAGCTCCTTTGCCTCTCCAAGAGATTGGTGCTACCTGTAAAATTGATACTTGCAAGTTCCTGTATTTGGAGTTTCTCTACACAACAAGCTTCAAGAGCACATTAGTTGAAGAAAAAACACACATGCTATTAAATGTTTGAGTATAGATCAACAAGTAAATTGCATAATAAACAAATTAAACAACTTACTCCATCTATATAACAATATCCCTATGATTAGCCAAATAGCAAAGATACTATGCATAAAATCAATACAACATCACCTCATGTATCCAACATCCATCCAGACATTGACTCCACACACCAAAGCTAGCTCCAAAGTCTTTATTATTTCAGAAGAAGATACAACATTACAATGCTTGCTTGCCCAAGATTCGACTAACTTATGAGGTGGTCGACCCTCTCTTAAATAGGAATGGAGGTGACAATCCCTAGGTAATGCATGCGCTTAGGATTAGGTTTAGGGTTTAGGTAATGCGTGGGGATGAGGGAGTGGCGCACTAGATGAGGAGGAGATGTGTGGGAGTGAAGAGGAGAGGGTGTATAGTTAAGTGGAGGTGTAGGTAGGTGAAGGGGAGTGGGAGTTAGGTAAAGGGGAGATGAGTGGGAGTGAGTGCGAGTGAGAGAGGGAGTTAAGGGATGCGTGGGTCCCTTAACTAATGCGCTAGGGTTTAGGGAATGCGCCACTTAGGATGGGAGTCGAGTTCCTTCATTGGAAACTCCTCCCAACTCCATGTCATCTAATTAAGTCGACCTCCCCATTAGTTAACTCATCTTAAGCCTTTAGTCAACTAGGGACACACAAAAAACATGTCTACAACATGTTCCCCAGTTCTCCTAAAATTTAGGAGATTTAATTAATTACCCCTTTTCCGTATTTTTCGAGTAATATTGATTTTTTTAGTGATAATAATCACTTTTTAGTCTCGAAAGATGGAAAATAGGGGTTTACATCATACTCCGGACTAGAAAACGACTGTAAATATGGCATCTGACAATGTTTGATGCCATATTTTTTACATTTATTGACTCAGAATTAATAAATTCCATTTTTTGCGGGAATTTAATTAATTCACTAAAACTTAAAAAAAAAACCTATCAGACTTAGACACACTTTCCAAATGACTCAGACACTATGTCCTAGTATGAGCTTATATACATTCTGACACTAGACATTGGATTTTCCATAACAAGACTTGCTTGTCAACACATACTCCGGCTTTGGAGCAAGTCTTCTGAGTGAAAAAACTTAGAAATTATTTAATTTCTCACTAAGGCAAGCAAAAAAAATAGAAATTATTTAATCTCTCACTAAGGCAAGCAAAAAAAATAATTAACAAGTAGAAAAAATGCTCCGAAGTATGTGCCCACTCCTAGATCAAGGGTGGCCAATAGCCTTTTACAATATCTCATACTTAGGACATTTATTACAATGGTGGAAATGCGGAAAAAAGGGGCCCTTTTAAGGCCTGCTGAATCACTGAAATCTGCATATATGAGCACTGATTGCTCATTCTCTGGCGACTCTTCAGGAAATCTAGCTTGTGCAAACTGGTGGATAACATTAACAATTGAAATATTGTCCATTTCCGTTGCTGTTTTGTATTATATTTTATAGCAGCCCTAAGGCTGAAAATTCATAAGGTTAGGATTTGAGAAACTTCTAGTTAAGAGGTCATATTTTGCATTAATTTCCGTTTTTCCCAAAATTGCAGCATGGTATCAGAGCATTTCAAAAATTTCCACAAAACCTCGGGCACTTCCCCACATTTCACAAATGGTACCCAAGTGTAAACCCATTTGCGTTGTTTATGATGCCTGACCTGGTAGGGACATTGAGGTAGGGAGTGAGGCACACAATAAAGGTAGCCAGCCCGAGGTATTGACTTTGAGACCTCCTGCATGAATCTGAAAGCATTCAAACACTTGAGCTAGCCCACCGTGCTATCTATCTATCTATCTATATATATATATATATACACACACACATTTATATTTTTATATATTGTGTTTCCTGGTTACCTGTTTTGTAGGGGGGGGGAAGTGGGTGGGTTCACTTTTCGAATCATTTTGTTATGAAACCCATACTTGTTTCCAATTTTTGTGCAACTTAGTGGAAAGGTCTAGAGTATCTCAGAGGATTGAGAATTTAACATGTAAGGGGTCTAGGGAAGGAAAAGTTGTAGGAAGCCTCCTCACCTTCAAATTTAGCTCACAGACACACCTAGTATGCTCCTTTTTGAGCTTGGCCTACACAAATTCCTCCACCTTAATGACAGAGGTAGCCTTGTGCCTTCCTTAAACAACCCGTGCCCATGAGTTGATGTGTGTTTCAATTTCCTATTTGAAGATTGCTTGTTGAGATCGAATCTCCTCGTGTTTGTTCTTGAGGTCAAGGATCTATCTGTTTAAGGCATCATTGGGGGGATGAAGAGTTTCTTGTGCTTTTGTCTTCGCCAACAATTATTTAAGCATTAAATTTTTGGACTCCACCTCCCAAACTCTATTTGGAAGGGAAACACATTTGCTTGTAACTGTTCCATCAATTTAGCAAAGTTCCAGAGTTCAGTTGTTAGAAAGACTGCATTTGTAGAGAGGGTAATTGTGTTCTTGGAAGCAAAACCGGTGCTTGGGTCGTTATCACCCAATCTAGCACTTGTGCAAAGCCTTCACAAGATGCTTGACAAATGTAACATATGAAAGTAATTTCCATTGTCACCTAAGCAGTTACTTCCCTCGTTTTAGTGAAGGATCAAGGTCCAACACAAGGGAGGCTTCCCTAGTAACCTCAAAGGATCCTATAGCAAGGTAAGGAAAGTCTACGACCCCTTAATTTTAGTTACTTGATTGTACCATTAGCTAGGTCAGGGTTCAAGGCTAGGTCAAGGTGATTTAGACAAAGCAAATTCAATGTGTGTGAGGTGTGTTTCTAAGACAATGAGAGATATCCATCACAACAATTGAATCAAGTAAATGCCCCAAAATACTAGCTATCAAAGAAAGAAAAAGGCTGTCATAAAACTTGAATAAGAAATGATTCCCTTTAGCATATGACAAATTTATGACAACAACAAATAGACAGTCCTAAACTAGTAAAGATTGCAATGAAAGAGGCCTTAAAAGCAAGCTAAAAGACTAGAAAAACAATGACCAATTATTGCTGAATTAAACTAGCATAAAACTACTTTAAATAAACACAAGATGCTAAGCCCCAATGGCTGAGAATTACAAAAAAAAATGATGTTAGAGATGATTTTAGGTCAAAATGCAACTAAACCCTAGACATTAGGCTAATAATGACCTAAAATTAAAGATGCAATGCAACTAAGCTAATTCTAACACAAGATGTCAAGGAGAAAGAGAGAGCTCTAGGGTTTTAAGGTCACCTGCAAAAGAGAAATACTAGTGTCGTCTTAGTTCCTTGGGCATATGGAGTCTAACATGCAACCTCTCCGGAGGATAAATGAAAGAGAAAACTTAGGAATCAAAACCTCAGGGGAGTACAATCACAAACCCTAGGTCTAAATCCTCTAGGAAACAAGTTAGGGGAGTACAATCACAAACCCTAAATGTCGTCCTATGTCTTCTAAGGCTTCTAACAAAGGATCAAGGTGATCAAACCCTAGAGGAGTACAATCACAAGCTCTAGAATTTAATCAATAAGGGAAGTCTAGGGGAGTACAATCACAAGCCCTAAAATCAACCTTATATGCTTTAACAAGCTTAAAATGAATGAAAACAAGGGAAGGGAGCTCAATTGCAAGCCTTCCTATGGTTCCAAAACACAATTTAGGAGAACAAGATACCATGCAAAATATCACCAATTTGATAAAGCATTTACTTAAAACACCAAGAATAAACCATCAATACTTGGAAAGAACACTTACTAGCCAAGTTGCAAGCACAAGGAAACCCTAGAACATGAATCATTCACAAAAATATGAAGAAACATCCACAAGATCACTCTCCAAGAGGTGCACACAAGTACTCCATGATGAAAAAGAAGTATAGAAGACAAGAGAAGTGATTCTCCACAAGTGTGAGTTATGATTTACAAATGAGGGAAGCACTAGCCTTTTATATGAGGAAACCCTAGTTCTTTACCTCTTAAAAAGCCCCTAAAATGTAATTAATCCATGATACAAGGTGGATAGGTCCAAGTCGACAACTTCAACATGAAAGAAGAAGTCAAGGGCTAAGACTACTTGAAACTTAATATTCCTTTGTGAGAAAAAAGATTATATCTCAACTAAGAACCAACTCTCATAGATTACGATGAGAAACAACAGTGGGGACAATCCAAAGAAGAATTGGAAGAAAGGGTCCATCAAGTGTGTGAGAAAGGAGTGGTAGAGATAGAGCAACATTTCTTATTGTGCTGCAAGGCATATGCCCACATCTGGAGGGGAACAGATTGGGAAAGTAGCGGTTGGGAGACAATGTCTTAGAGGACCATTTGGAAGGCACAATAAAGCAAGCCACAAAAATGATGCATCTAAGAGGCAAGCTTTGGAAATTAGCCACAATAGGGTAGATTCTCGACATGGAGAGAGAAAGGTTGAGCCTAGAGTAGTAGTCCATATTTTCTTTTTACCACATTCTAGTCCTCGTCTTTGATTTGTTCTTTTTTCTTTTCTTTCCTTGTATTTAATGAAAATGTTGCATTGAATGTACAGACCTTTAGTTCCATACACCTGTTGGTCTCATGGATGATTTAATAAAAGCTATCATATCATATCATCCTCCATTATCACTCCCTGTTGATCTCTGAGAGAGTTCTTTTAGTCTGCACAATGACTGTTGATGGGGCTGCAAGCTCCTCTAATTTTGAATTAGATTGGGATTTTTTTCATTGGCCTTTTCTCATTATTTGACCAACCTTATTTGCTATGGGAGTGTTTCTTCCTCTCCTCTTACGCATGATTGGTCTCTACTTCATTGTCTAGGGTTTACCTAATTGGGTTTACTGTTTATCCCTCCCTTCGTTTTTTTTTTATTTGTCCTTTTACTAGTCTAGATTCTTGCTTCTTGTCTTTCGTTTTTAGGAGATGCCTGAGGGTCTTTTGCATCACCATCATTGCTTAATGTAGTTTTGAGTCCTATTGACCTAATTTGGTCATTTGTGGAATTAATATAATTCTTTTCTTTCTTTCTTTCAGTACTATATTTCCCCTTGGAAGTGACCGGAATTTGTTTCCGTTTTTTTACCAGTTCTGGTTGTTGGGGTCGATCGGTTTGGTAACTGGTCCTGTTCTGATAACATCAATCCTGACTCCCCGTCGTCTATAGACTCAAAAACTCTCAACTGCATTTCGGAATCTCCCACTATGTGCTGTTTTTCTATATTTCAGAGATCAACTTCCCATTCCTTTCTGGCTCACTTAAGCTGCCCCCAAAACTTGTGTTCCCTTGCACGTTGAGATCTATCTATCTTCTGCACTAGTCTTGTAGAATTTGGTTGTCCTTTGGAATCTGGATAGCAGGCTTCTGTCATATAATTGATCCTGTGTCTTCTACTGGCCAGGTAACCAAATTCCAAGCTCTATTAATTGACCAAGTACACTCATCCTAGTCCAACAGTTACACATTAAGCTTATATGCACTGTTGAGAGATAAACCAGTTGGTAGGATCAAAGGAGGAGTTTGCAATCATTAGTAAATAATAAATGTAGGCCAAGAAGTTAAAATATAGAATGCAGGAATGGGGGACAATTTTTTAGCTTTATGATGTATAGGACGTATGTATGAGAAATCTTATTTGTCTCGTTCCTTTGAGGATTGATGAATTTGGTTGGGCTGCAGCTCTTTTGTAAACACTTATATATTTGCATATAAACATTTAATTAATAGAAAATAGGCTCTGAATGTTCTTGGCTGAAATGGGTCTTTTGGAGGCCCAAGCACATTAGGGTGGGTTGAATGCTTTTTTTCCATTCAAGTTTCAAGGTATCTTAGATCTTTTTAAGTTTTCTGGAATAATTACCCCATTTCTATTAACAAATGCTAAACACATTTGCTTGGAACGGGTTACCTCAAACCATAAACGATATCATCTATTTTCCCTCAAGCTCCTTTCTTCCGCATTCATCTCATCTAGCCATCTCTGATGTGCTTCCACTAGAAGACTTTCCTAGTTTACTAGCCACATTATCTTGCTTAATGATTCTCTGTTCCCTTGCAAATATTCTAAACAAGTCACATGGTTCTTCTTTTTCCTTCGTTGATTTTGTGCATCTGTTTCAAATGATTGTATCTGCATACCTTCTTCTATCCTATTAGGCTTCAGATAATGATCCGTTCACCAAGAAAAGGGTTTCATGTGGGGGGTTATGTGCCAAATCCAGGCAGTTGGAGAAAGTCGGTTTTGTCTTAGTGTAGCATGTGCAAATCCTCAGAAGGTGATCATGTGTTAAATCCAAGAACTCATCACTTATGGACACAATATGGTGACTGATTGCATTGGTAGATTGTGGAAACCATGGCCTTAATTACCACGGGAACTTGAATTTCTCTGGTTCCCTGTCTTTGTCACTTCTTGCAGAAGGTTGTTTTTCTGCATGTATTTCTTTTTGAGTGTTTTGAAGCGTGATGAAGGTCTTAAAAAGATACTTTCTCTCAAGACATTTTAGGTTGAGAGACACAGTGTGTTGTTGGGACTTGGTCAACACCCCTTTGGCGATGTTTGATTGAGTTGAAGATGATAAATAATTATTTCAGGATACACAAATTGTTTTCTATGGATGCTAAAATCTTAATGGATCCATACATGTTTTATATTCCATTTTATGATAGAAGACAAACTGTTATCTCGATTTTGAGTCAAGCCTCCTTGTAGCAATGCCTAAAACTGCATAGACACTTTCTCTCAAGACTATTTAGGTTGAGAGACACATAGTGTGTTGTCTGGACTTGATCAAAATCCCTTTGGTGAATTTTGATTGAGTCAAAGGAAGGCGACAAGTAATTATTTCAGGATACACAAATAGTTTCATATGGATGCTAAAATCTTAATGGATTCATACGTGTATTATATTCTGTTTTATGATAGAAGACAAACTGTTATCTCAATTTTGAGTCAAGCCTCCTTGTAGCAATGCTTAAAACTGCCTTTATGTAACTCTTTGTGCTTTGCCTTAGTTCATTTATTTGCATGGTGTTTCAAAGGCTAAGCAATATACATTTGTCTGTTTTATTGTCTACTAGAAAACACCCTTTTATGAAACAATTGAAAAACATCATATTTATTTGAATCCAGACTCCTTGTATTACATGTCAAATAATGGATTGGGTTCACATTTAGTACAAATATTCTTAAGGTGTTTTTAAGGATATAGTATATACCTTTTTTTCTTTTATGCTAGAAATCACCCCTGGACTCTCCAGTCACATCCAATTGCTAATGGAAGTGTTTTTCATTCATTTCTGCTTGTTCACTTCTGCCATGTCAGTACTCAGCATGGATTATAGAAAGCAGAAATCAGGAACTTATTTAAATTCTGAATGCAAGAGTGTCAATTCTTCATTTTCTTTTCAAATTGTTTTGCTAACATAAGATTTTTTAGTTATATTGAATGTTCAGAATCTGTTTGCATGAATCATATTTTCTATTTCACAATTTTGATATCAAAGGACACTGATGCTTCCAAGCTATTTTTTTCTTTCTCATATGGTAGGATGAACCTCACAGTATGATGCAAAACAGCATCAAGAAGCTCAAGAGAGTGAGGAAAGGAGACAAAGCCGGTGAATTGGAATATGTAGATATTCAGAAGGTTCCAAACAAAGTTTCACAGGTCAAGCAAGGGAGTTTACATACTGGTTTAGAAGTGAGTACTCAACAAAATACCATTGTAAATTGGATGAGCCGGGAGGAAGTACAGATTCCAGACTTTGACAATCATAAGCTTAAGGATGGTCCTTCTGTTATGGATGCAGATGGTGACAGTGATGACAGTGATGACGATGACTTTGATGACGATGACAATGATGAGAATGAAGATGAAGATGAAGAGAAACAAACCAGAGATTCGGGATTGAAAATTGTAGTGAAGCAAGAGGAAGGTGAGGGTGAGGGAACAGGATTTCAAGGACTAGAAGGATTGTGTAGTGTTTTGAAGGATGGAAATTTTTTGGATATGAAGGTTGAGGTAAAGGAGGACCAAAATGATGGGGTCTTTTTACCAGTAGTAAGTTCACACAGGGAAGATGTGATTGGGAATAATAAAAGAATGAAAAAGAAGAAAAAGAACAAGGGAGGGAAGGAAAATAAAAGTTGCAAGGATTTAATTGGCAAGAAGTTTTCTGGCTACGAGATTGGGCCTGTAAGAGGTCCAAATAATGTGTTGTCATATAAAAAAGTTCCAAAAAAGGCATTTTGCCCAAAGGAGGTAAGGAGGATAATGGAATCAGGTGTACTTGACCTAAAAAATGCACAGTCACATACAATACGGAAAATTATAGTGTTTGCATCTCTGGGAATAAGGCACGGGTGTGAAGATATGTATGATTTGGACTTCAATTATTTCAGTATTTTAAGGAAAGGAGAGTCCTATATATCTCCAAAGGATCCTGGGGTATGTGACTCTTCTCTTATGATCTCAATTCTTTTTCTTAACATATTTTTTCATCTTTATGCTTAAAATGCAAATATTTCATTTCTGTGCTTCAATGGGGGAGCTTGATCATGCTAGTTAATGCATACAATAAATTTGACTTGCACCTCCTTATTTTGAAAAACATGGTTGCATAGTTAAGTTCGTGGGTTTCTGTAATTTGTTTTTGGACTTATCACTTTCGAACAATGGCTAGGCTAAAATGTTTAATTCATGTTACACAAAAGTTGTTAAAGGTCATTCTTGTGTTGAAAGGCACATTCATCGCTCTCTGAAACTACTTGTAAGCTACATTTGGGCACCTTCATTAATTGGTTAACCCCTCCCTGTCATGTTTTAAAGATTTCCTCTTCGGGTTTCTGAACATATTTTTCACCCATATTTACTAATATTGTGTGATTTAATTGAAAGGCTAAAATGTCAAATGTATGTTCATTATTATCAGCATTTCATCAAGGATCATTATCATGTTGGAAGACACATTTATTACCTTCTGAAACTGCTTGGAAGCTACACTGGGGCAGTGCCATTAACTTTGTTAATCCGTTTTTTTTCACTTTTGAAATATTTTCTGTTGGGGTTTCTAAACATATTTTCAAATATTTTATGATCTAATTGTGATGAGACTTTGGGCATTTTCTTGGGCTTCTCGAATCTCAACAATAGACTTGTTCAGAGTATTTTCTGTGCTTGATGGGTAGATGAGTTCTCACAAGAATAAACATGTCTGACATTGATATATGCACGATGGAAGTTATCTGTGTACCATGAAGACTGGCCCTGGGCATCCCCTATGATTTGCAGATTGAGGGCAGGCTCGAAAACGTTCCTGAGATGTGTCCAGTGGAAAGAGGGCATCTTGGGGACATCCAATGATCCAAGGGACATTTGTGTCATAGGTGATGCTAAGATGCCCCTCGACCCCATAGATGATCCCTGGTGCCCCTGCTAGGGGGCACTCCCCACCATTTAAGAAACATAGAACACATTTTTCCCTTTTATCTTTCTTAAAGGGGAGGGCCCCACGAGGCTATCTAAGCCCTTCCCAAGCCATCTCTAAACCCTAAAAGGCATTTTGTGAGTTGAAAGATTAAATAGGCAGGAAGAGACGAAAGGGTTTTGTGCAATAACAACCACTTTGTCACTTGGAGGACAGATTTTTGGCATGGAACAACAAGATATTGGCTTGTTCCTTATTTTTTGTTGTTTTAAATTTAAATTATTGCATCATGTATGATCATTTGACTTCGATCATAACAGGATCAGATAATTTCAAGGCAATTATCAAAGTCAATGAAGGGCTCACTTTTCTGGAAAATTGAACATATTGTATCAAACATAGTGTACAGGATGAAAAACTGGGGTCACAAGGAATTGTCCATTAACCCAGTTTGGTTTGTGGATTATAGATAGATGAAATAATTGTAATCAGCAAGGGTCTTGCAAAGATTAAAATGGCAATAATCGGGAAAAATCGGTAAGCATTAAAAAATACAGAAGTATTCCATTTTTTCAATATTTTTAAAATATAAACCAACAACAATGTCAAATAATCACATTGCCACATAATGATGAAAAAATACCAACATATGTGATGTATAGGATGCCAAATGATCCATCAAAGTCAATACTGAATCTTGATAGTTTCTTTTTTTTTTTGGGAAAATATGTCTTATATTAACAATAGAATATTTACAAAAGCTGAAAATAAAAGTGGAAGGGTATATACAGTGGAGTCTTATATCCTCTTCCTCAGTGCTACTAAAGAGGAAATAGAATCAGAATAGGCTAAAGCATCTAACTCTTTGGCCTCCTTAATAAAAAAATATCCTTTGGTAGACATGCATACAGACCTCTTCTCGCCGAGAGTGACAAAAAGATTGGATTGAATTGGCCTTATCAGAAAACACATATTTGCACCACAGCTTCCAGATGGTAAATAAAGCAGTGATACGTAGACAATACGAAATGCCCATGAAGGGATAAAGTACCATGGACCAAAAGTCACCAAGCAACGTTATCCACCAGTGAACCTGACCCTGAAATGGAATTCAGTGCTGATCCTGAACATATTTCTATCAAGCTATTGCAAACTTGCACTCCCATAGAATGTGTTTTGAAGTCTATGGGCGGTTGCAACAGAGACAAAGATCATCCGTCAACCTGCTTTTAGCAAGGCGGGCTTTGGATGGCAGCCCTTGGTAAACAACTAGCCTAGCAAAAATCCGAAGCTTATAACTTAGGTGGAGCGACCAAATACCTTTCAACCGATAAATCCACCATTCATTGAATTAGATCATTAGAAGAAGTCCATCTAGCATTCAACACAGGGATAAAGGGTGTTTCTGATGCAGAAGTCCATTTTGATAGCTGTCTAGTCATGGACACAAACTGAATAACCAATACAAAATGACAACAAATATATCTAAAATGTATCTCATCATGATCAGTCATCTACAAAGATCAACCTAGCAGCTAGCTATCAGTTCACTTTTCCCCTTTTACAAGAAAAGGTAAGGGCTCATCTGCCACTAGAAGGTTCTGTAGCATCAGTCTGATGACCATTAGTGGATGCCTGAGTATTAATTTGTGTATAGGCTGGTGATGAGGCCATCTCATAGGCCGCTTTAGTCCCAATGTTGTCCTTTTGGACCAGCTCCTTCCCCCCTAACAGGGGTGGATCATCTAGATCGTCCCCTATTCCATGTACATGTTTGGGCTGCTCGTCTTGTAGCTCTAACCATGAAGTTGCCTCCTCCATAATAGGCTTTTCAGACTCCACTCTCCACTCAATCAAGGTGTCAATGTTTTAAAAGGAAATGACATCCACGTCAAGGAGGTGCTCAATCTGCTTCACCCTCAGTGGGAGATTGTTGTGGACATAAACCAAATCAACTAGGCATCGATGCTCTAACCGATAAGAGGGTCATAATGAATTTAAAGGGTCTTGACTTTTGAGGGCCATAACAAAAGTTAGAGGGTCATCAAATATAAAAATCGTAATTGCTAACCTGTTGCGCCTTTTTGTGTGTATTTTTTCAAATACACTCCAATTGTGCTCGCACTCTGAAGTGCTACAGGTTTGGCTTACAACCCGAAAAGAAAATTGCTGTAAATCTGGTGCTTTTCCACCATAATTTCTCCACCAAACATCTACAACAAATAAGAAAAACTGAGAAAAGACTTAAGTTGCATTTCAATCCAGTAAAACCCAAACACAAGTGACAAAACAAATAAAAGCTGTAACTAAAGTTCAATGTTAAAATTGCTTACTTGGCATTAAAGTATTCATTTGTTGGACAAAGTGTCAAAGCCAAATAGTCCAGTGGTGTTCCTCTACAATTCTATCTCTCTATTAATGATTATGTGGTCATTTGCCGTCATTTGCAAGTGGGACCATACTTTGAAGACGTTTACGAAACCCTTCCATAACCTCATCATGGGTATACCATTCCTCAAATCAATAAGCCATTTACAAAAGCAGAGAGACAACAACAAAGAAGAACTTGGGAGCCTAACTTGGAAGAACAGAAGGTGTTTCTGCCATACATACAAGGAGTAACTGATAAAATTGCCAAACATCTAAGGAAAAAGATTATTCTACAGTCTTCTCGCTGCAAAACAACATCAAAAATCTCCTTACATCAGTGAAAGATCATATTGACCCAAGATTGAAAATGGAGTTTACCAAATTCCATGTGCTTGCGGAAAAATCTACATTGGTGAAACAGGGAGGTCCATCCAAACTAGAATAAAAGAGCACAGTGCGGACATTTTACATGACAGGACTCAGAAGTTGGCATTGGTGGAACTCGCATAATACTAAGCATCCCATGAAAATCAAGGAGATGAAAATCTTGGCCAAAGTTGTTAGTTGGTCCAAAGGGAGGATAAGAGAGGCAATAGAAATTGTGAAAAACTCTAGGTTGTCTAAACCAAGATGATGGTTTGACAATTAGCTGAACTTGGTTGCCAACTCTCCTAAAATAATAATTAAATAAATGGACTCCTTCGTCATAATTTAGATGTAGATGGTCAGCCCATGAGTTTATGATGCCAATAATCCATGGCAAAATATAGAGAGAGAAATATATTAATGGTTGGCTGAGGCATAGAACTGCTGGTTTAAAAACAATGTTTGTGTATTTATTAATGAAAATGAAGATGAATAAGCTTTTCATCATTCTTGTCCTGATGATGAGCCTAAGAAGTGGCTCAAAACATTGACATTAAATATGCAGATCGCAGCAACTCCATTACAGATGCTGTTTATAAACACTGCAAATTCTCAGCTAATGCAACCCTAAGTTGTTCCAAATTTCTCTTCTGTACTGTCTGAATCATCTATCTATCTCCCATGATGAATCCTTTCAATGAAGAGGGATTGCGAACAGGATGGCATGTCCAAAGGCAAACCACTACCAAAAGACTCCGGGTACTTTTGTTGAAAACTGATCTCAAACACTTAGCCAACACAAGATTTCAGCTTCCTATAGTTATTCAACAATAAAGCAATGGAACCTCATGCATTTATTGTAACTATGAGCAGAAATACAAGAGACTAAGAAATCTGAAAATATAGCAGCGGAAATATAAATGAACAGCAGCACATTCACCACATTTGACACATTGAATTTCTGGGCAATGCCCCTGGAAAAACCCAACATGGGAAAACCAGTCCAAGAGAGTCTTCTTTATTGAGCTTCACAGGAGAAATTCTGAGTTTACAACAACAGTCTTCTACAACATTAATTAAACAGTGCTGAGCTTACAAACTGTGCCCACAAACACATATTTCTGTGCAAAAAACCCACATTATCAGCTACAGAAATCTACCTTGAAAACTGTGCCAATAATCAACAGTATGGTCTCTACAGTATGGTTTTCAACATCAGCAGAAATTCCTCAGCATTCATACACAGTAACAACACTCTTATGGACCGAAACTCATCAATCTCAGTGCCTAGAAATCTGTGCCATCTGCAGCCTCAATTTCTATGCATTCACAGCTGTACGGCCCTCTTCAAATCTGTACTGTACTGCTCCTTTCTCAGCTGTACGGACCAACATTCAATGTTGTACTTGTTTTCAGGTGCGTGCCCTCTCTCCCCCTTGGAAAGTGAGCCCCTTCTCTTGTTGTCCTTCTCCTTTCTCCTTCAATTCAACACTCTCTTGGAATTCTCTTGGAATGTGAGTGACTCTTCACATCCCTCTCAACCTCTCCTCCCAAAAGGCGTGTCCCATCTCTCCTCTAGTGTTCCTTTTATTACTCATTAATGAGTAACTTCTCTAACCCTTGGTCTCCCTTGAGTGACTCTTCACCTTCCCTTGAGATCAACGGTCATGACTTAATCTTTCGTTGAGTTCACTTAAATCACTTAAGTGACCCACTTTTCATAAAGTCACTTTTATCCATTAAATATTAAAAGGCTCAACTTGACTTTATAAAATCACTTTATAAAGTCACTAGAGAGAAATATGTTCGGTCACTTCTACATGTTGGGCGCCTCCAATGTAGAAGTACCTCCGGGCTACCAAAATCTAACACTCTCTCTTATTGAGGGAGGTACTTCTGGTACCTCCACTAGAATCTGTCTCCAATCTCATCATGTCCTCTGCTACTGTAGCCGCTCCCATTGCATTGGAAGCCTTTGCTTCCTCTGAACTCGAAGCATCTCCATGAGACGAACAAAATTCGCTCACACAAGAATAATCCAAAATATCTGGAATATAACAAAGTAATCCATATAGGACTGTAAATAATAAATGAATAATGAGATATAATGAGATGATTACAATTGAGAATGAGGGCTCGTTTATATACCCACGCAG
>SNQJ01S0012502.1:60232-82633 GCA_010110895.2 Picea sitchensis
TCGAGGAGTCCTCCCATTGCAGTGCGTTTATGTCGAGCCTGCATCCGTAATACTAGTATTAAGGGGATGGCTGTCCACATTTAAGCCCTGACTTAAATCGCAGCCAGATGGCACGCTTGCTCCAGCTGTCACCCCATACGGGGTTGGTTAATTAAATATTATTATTATTATTTTTTTTAATTTAAATATATATTTCTATTATATATATATATATTTTAACGATTATTTTTAATATTTTTTTTTTTTTAAATATGGCAGCAGAATTTTTTTCTTAAATTATTCTTTTATGGCCAAAACCAGTGTGGTCAATGGGGATTTCTGGTCAATGACCTGGGTTGGAGAAACTCCGAAAAAAAGTTTAGTGTGACCAAAGGTCAGATTGTGGTCAAGGACCAGATAATAGTTCAGAGAAACTCTGAATATTATTATTATAATTTTTTTTTGATGTGATTGGAAGCTTGTATGGCCAAAGGCCTAACCTTGGTCAAGGACCAAGAATTCAGAAAAATTCTGAAAATACTTGAGTGTGGCCAAAGGCCGGATCAGAACTTAGCTCTGATACCAAATGAGACGAACAAAATTCGCTCACACAAGAATAATCCAAAATATCTGGAATATAACAAAGTAATCCATATAGGACTGTAAATAATAAATGAATAATGAGATATAATGAGATGATTACAATTGAGAATGAGGGCTTGTTTATATACCCACGCAGGGGTGCCCTTTACCAACAGTCATGTCCTTTGAGACATGACCTTTCATTATTAATAATTATTATTTATTAACTATTATTATGTTATGAATATTTATTTATGTATATTTTATGTTCATAACACTCCAACTACCTCTGCTGATCTTTGATGTGAAGACCTATCCATCTAGTGTCCTTTCTCTGAAGCCTCACTACTATTTGACTCATGCTCCAACCACCCACTGGATCCAAACTCCAGACTCCCTCTGGAACTCAGCTCCAAACTCCCTCTGAAGCCAACCTGAGGCTGCCTCTACTCTCTTTTCTGCTTATGATCTCTAGATGGAATTCCTTCTCCACCTATCTGAGACCTCCTTGAGTCAAAGTACTTCTTGATCCAAGCCTTGATCTTGGAATCTCACCAAAGATCCTAATCTTGGTATCTCACCAAGAGTCCCTTGTTCTTGGCATCTCACCAAGAGACTTCCGCTTTCCCTTCCTTCTTCTAGGCAAAACCCCTCTACACTCATTGCAAATCAAGTGCCAAATTTCTTTTCTGCTGAACCTCAGAGCTCCTGCTCTGATACCATGTTGAAAACTGATCTCAAACACTTAGCCAAGACAAGATTTCAGCTTCCTATAGCTATTCAACAATAAAGCAATGGAGCCTCGCGCATTTACTGTAACTATGAGCAGAAATACAAGAGACTAAGCAATCTGAAAATATAGCAGCGGAAATATAAATGAACACCAAGAGTCCCTTGCTCTTGGCATCTCACCAAGAGACTTCCACTTTCCCTTACTTCTTCTAGGCAAAACCCCACTGCACTCATTGCAAATCAAGTGCCAAATCTCTTGTCTACTGAACCTCAGAGCTCCTGCTCTGATACCATGTTGAAAAATGATCTCAAACACTTAGCCAACACAAGATTTCAGCTTCCTATAGCTATTCAACAATAAAACAATGGAACCTCATGCATTCACTGTAACTATGAGCAGAAATACAAGAGACTAAGCAATCTGAAAATATAGCAGCGGAAATATAAATGAACAGCAGGCTGCAGCACATTCACCACATTTGACACATTGAATTTCTGGGCAATGCCCCTGGAAAAACCCAACATGGGAAAACCAGTTCAAGAGGGTCTTCTTTATTAAGCTTCACACGAGAAATTCTTAGTTTACAACAACAGTCTTCTACAACATTAATTGAACAGTGCTGAACTTACAAACTGTGCTCACAAACACATATATTTCTGTGCTAAAAACCCACATTATAAGCTACAGAAATCTACCTCGAAAACTGTGCCAATAATCAACAATATGGTCTCTAATGTACGGTCTTCAACATCAGTAGAAATTCCTCAGCATTTGTACACAGTTACAACAATCTTATGGACCAAAACTCAGCAACCTCAGCACCTAGAAATCTGTGCCATCTGCAGCCTCGATTTCTGTGCATTCACAGATATACGGCCCTCTTCAAATCCGTACTGTACTGCTCCTTTCGTAGCAGTATGGACCAGCATTCAATGTTGTACTTGTCTTGGGGTGCATGCCCTCTCTCCCCCTTGGAAAGTGCGCCCTTTCTCTTGTTGTCCTTCTCCTTTCTCCTTCAGCTCAACAATCTCTTGGAATTCTCTTGGAATATGAGTGACTCTTCACATTCCTCTCAACCTCTCTTCCCAAAAGGTGTCCCATCTCTCCTCTAGTGTTCCTTTTATTACACATTAATGAGTAACTCCTCTAACCCTTGGTCTCCCTTGAGTGACTCTTCACCTTCCCTTGAGATCAACGGCCACGACTTAATCTTTCGTTGTGTTCACTTAAATCACTTAAGTGACCCACTTTTCATAAAGTCACTTTTACCCATTAAATATTAAAAGGCTCAATTTGACTTTATAAAATTACTTTATAAAGTCACTTTATGAAAGCACTTCATAAAGTCACTAGAGAGAAATATGCTCGGTCACTTCTACATGCTGGGCGCCTTCAATGTAGAAGTACCTCTGAGCTACCAAAATCTAACAACTTTGCACTCCCAAAAAGCATGTCTAACAGTCTCTTCTTCATGACAAATAATGTAACAACCATTTGACAGTCCTGATTTTCACAGCTCCTTTATTTAGAGAATTACCATAGTTTAGACGTACAACAGACAATAAATTCCATGGAGTTTCTAGTATTCTGGTTAGTTATATCATTGTGATAATTCAGCGTTTTGATCATTCTATACTATATAGCATGTTATAAAGTGCTTTGAATCTTGTAGCAGCTAGCTTCATTCCTGAGATCATCTTATGTTAGAGATTCTAACAAAAAGTTGTTTATGATTATTTTGTTTTTACCATCACTCTGAAGAAAGTTGAAATCATTGCTCAGATTTATGCTTCTTATAAAGGGAATTTGTCCTTATAGACACCTCACATTCAAAATGGGCCTTTGCCAGTTTAGACATCTCACATTTTTGTTACATGGCGTTTCTTGAATCATACTTATTCTTGCCTAGGAAACAAAATGAAAAATCTCCCTTCCAGTTTACACTTTCAATAATAAGAATTTTTGCATTTCTAAAGGATTATGTTCTATTCACTTTATTTTTATTGAATTTTGTGAGATATCTCTTTTTTTTTTAAAAGTTAGCTGCTCATCTATTCATATTCACAAAGAAAATACAAGTTGACTGAGTGTTAGACTGTCCAGAGGAGAGCCTGTCACCCAGTGTCCAAAAAATATTTCTTGTGTTACCTAGTCTGTGATCAGGCTTGCTGTTTCAACTAAGAGTCTAATATCATACATAAACATAAATCTAAGTTCTTTAAACCTTAACATAAACAAATGTTCATTTGGGCCAATATCAAAACAGCAATCCAAAACAGAAGATAACAGGTGCACCAGAGCATAAAATGTATGATGATCACTCCTCAGATTCTGTGTCCACATCAGTTGGGGTTGCTGGAGTGCCTGTCACCTTCTTGGCTGAGGTCTCTTCCTCTGCTTCTGCTGCCGCATTTTCCCCCTATGCCTTATCGCTTTCAGCTTCAATACCCCACATTGATGTAATACGATCACCATACTACTGTCCAGTTGATCCAGGCTCTGTGGAACGACATCATCCCGAGTTTCCCTTCTTTTAATTCTCCATGCTATAAGCTCCTTGACGTGCCAGTAAAGTTCCATGATTTCCATGTATTTTGATTCCCTACATCTGTAGTAGCCAGTGTCAGGGATAATCTTCCCAATTTCCTCATCCACCAAGGAATTTGCAGTGTCATTTCTCTTCAGCCTAACCCTATTTTCCATAGATTCCATTTCTCTTCTCTCACAGATTCTGATTAGTGGGTCTGGTAAGGAGTAGAAATGGCCTATGCCACATATATCTTCTTCTTTTGTGATGAGGGCCCTTCTCCTTTCTTTAACACTGTTGAGGTTTGCCTCTTCATTTGGCACCGGTCTCTCTTTTCTTCCCAGTATCTGAGGACTCACATACCAGCTGGGGTTTGTTACACAGTACACTCCATGGTTCTGGCCAGTATGTTTGTCACTTTGCTTGCAGACCATTGACACCACCAAAGTTTGTAACAATTGCCATTTCAAATGCAGACAACCAGCGTCTCCAATACCACTTCCATTCTCCACAGGCTCTCTACATATATTTGTTTATCATGTTCTCTCTGGCGCATCGTCAAGACGATTAATGGCGTGCATGGGATGTGTCTCCCAGTGTTACCAACATCATTATAATATCCCCAACATCGTGATATTATTGCTGTTTTGAGGGTTGGCGATATTATCGCCTGAAAATGTCGTGATATTTTCCTCCGGCGATAATATCGCTAGTTGATGGAAAATGTCGCTGGGCTGCGGACAGTCGTGAATTTAAAGCCGTTTTTTGGGTTTTGAAGTGTCATTTTACAAACAGAGTGTGGGGTTTGGAGAGCAAAGGAGCAAGAGGCGAGCAAGAGCCGAAAACTTAGTTTTTTTTTGTCATTTTGCAAACAGAAAGAGACTAATAATCTACTAATTAATGGTAATATTAAATTCTTAAAGTAAAAGGAAGTAAAAGTGACATTCTCCTTTATCTTTCATTTTGATCAGTAAAAGTGAAGTAAAAGGATCAAAATGAAAGATAAAGGAGTTTACTGAAGTAAAAGGATCAAAATGAAAGATAAAGGAGAATGTCACTTTTACAAAGGATCAAAATGAAAGATAAAGGAGAATGTCACTTTTACTTCCTTTTACTTAAATTTTTAACATTACCATTAATTGTTTCAGGATGTTTGAGAGTGGTTCTAATCTCATTGGACTTCATATGGAGAAAGTAGAATTTTACGTCCCATTCAAAATTCAGCAGACTTAACGGTTTTCAGGATTTTAAGATTGGCAGTATTGCAACATTTCTACTAGATTCTATCATGTATGAGGGTATGGAACTGGCATTTAGTCAAGAGCACCAAGCCCTCTATGTACCTCGATGTTGGTGGCATTGATTGTTGAACTCTTCTATCATGACCCTAATAAAAATGTACCCTTCACTCAAGTAAAATCACTTATTAGGCATGTTAAGCTTTTTCTATCTTATTTGAATGCTTAGAGGGTGACACTGATGATGAGGATCCTAATATAGGTAATGATTTTGATGATATGTAGTTATTTGTTGTAGCATGATTTTTTTTGGACTCTAGAGGCCATTTACAGCCTCTTTGTTGATGTATTTTAGTTCAGAGATGGATTGCACTCGGTGCTATTTTGGTTATATGCACCCTTACTTGCTATTTACATGAGAAACTTTGCATATTTTTGTATAATGGTTTGGATTCATATGGATGCACATGAATACATTTTCACGGACTCTGACAGAGCGAGTTGTACTTGGCAGTAGCACCAGTAGAGGACACTAGAGTCTAGCTCCTGCTTCTTCTATAGGATATCAGAGTCCAATGCCAACCCCAGGGCCTTTTTCCTCTAAAGGAAAATCCATTTCTAGAGCCATCACCTTTGCCCGTAAAAGGGGTAGAGGGAATCACTAGTTTATTTATCTGATTTCATTGTAGATGACTCATGATGACGAGATACATTTATTTTATTTTTTGATGATATTTTGAGGCTTTAGAGTCAGGACATGATTCAATGTTGATCTGTGATGTATTCAAGGTTACTAGAGATCTTATACATCTTATATATCAATTCTTTTTTCATATTTATTTGGAAATGCATTTATTTGATGTTGTTGATGCTTCAGATATTTAAAACATTGAAAAAAACTGAATATTTTTGTATTTTTTTTATTCTTACGACATTTTTCTATATTTTCCCTGATGTTGCTGATATTTTTTGTTTTCGGACCTCAGCGATATTTTCGCTGACACGATGTTGGTAACACTGTAGACTCCATAATCCTCTATTATTGCAAAGTTAACATCTGACTGAACTGCCAGTTGAGAGTGGAGTCAACCATGAGTGCTGGTACTCCTAAGGCTATCCTCCCTTTCCTTGCTATGATGTGTCCCCGCATCTTCTTGCCCCAATTCTATCCCATCAAAAGATGCCCCCATGTTCTCTTGCCAGGTGTGTGCCGCCACCATTCGTGCTTATGACACCCCATATGGGGGAGTGAGATCTCTCATTTCAGTTTCTCATACTTCGGTTCATTTCTTGAACTCCGCTTTGATAGTGAGGGTGGATCGAAGGGAAAGAAAAAAAATTGATTCCATTAATGTCCATAAGTGACCAAAATAGGTCAATGGAATTTGAAAGTACTTCAAGTAATAATGGCAATGTATGAGTGCTAAAGGCATCTCCTAAATATAAAAAAAGGAGTAAACCCAAAAGGTAAACCCTTGTCAATGAGTTAAGACCAATTTTTTGTAGTAAAATAAAAGACTAGCACAAGAATCATAAGAGGAGCTTGCACCTTAATGGATCGAAGGGAAAGAAAAGAAATTGATTCCATTAATGTCCATAAGTGACCAAAATACGTCAATGGAACTTGAAAGTACTTCAAATAATAATGACAATGTATGAGTGCTAAAGGCATCTCCTAAATATAAAAGAAAGGAATAAACCCAAAAGGTAAACCCTAGTCAATGAGTTAAACTGATTTTCTGTAGTAAAATAAAAGACTAGTCTGCACAAGAATCATAAGAGGAGCTTGCACCTTCGTCAACCACAAGGAAGTCACTAGTGTAGACCCTGAAGATGTCCTCTGGAGAATGGCCTAGGCTAAGAGGGTTGTGTTGGATTTTCCTGGGGAAAGCTGGGTGCTATAAGCATAGACTAGCATGCCAACCAAAGCCTTGTAAACGTTTGGTGAAGCCTTGGTGAGTGAAAGTTGAATTTAAAAATATAAGATTTTATCAATGCATATACACATGAAAGTAGACACTAGATATGGAAGAGAATAATGTTACAACAATACACGATAGTATTAGCTCGAGGTAGGCTATCCATGTATCAAATAAATGTATCACTCTCTCACCTATCTCATTGTACATTACATCATTTATATTGCCCTAAGACAATTATGTTGGTCTAGCCACTTAAGTAACCTTAACATCAATCATCATGTTATATTATTAACATGTTATTACAAACATGCTCACTTCATACATAATATATTAACATTAACATTGGAGCTCACCATTTGCTCCTAGAATACTGTTGGAAATATAACTGAGAGGGGGGGTGAATCAGTTATGTATATAAGCTTGAAACTTTTACTGTTATTTTCTGATTCTTTTTAGATTATTATTTAATGTGTTGCTGATAACTTATCATGCATAGATATACAATATTTGATCAATCACATAGAATACATAGAGACATTGATTTTCATTAGGAAACCCATAAGGGTGAAAACCTCTTCTTCTTAGGATGTCAATCAAGCTCCAACTTTCATGTACATCACAGTTTTTGAGCTCCAACTCAAATATGAGGCTACAACCTCTGATAGCAAGCTACAACTTGCAGAGAGCACCAACTCTTAGATTTCTTTAGCACCAACTAGATGGAAGCACCAACTCCCAGGTTTCTCTAGCACCCACTAGATGGAAGCACCAACTCCCAGAATATCTTCTAGCACCAACTAGAATTTAGAGGACTGCAATCCTCCCTAGCACCGCCCTACCACCCTGATTGAATCTTACAAAACTTTACTTGCTCTGTCTTTGATATGGTCTGTTACAGCTCCATGTCTCCTCTGCCTTCTTCAGCTTCTATGCCCTATTCCGCTTCTGCATCTTTCTTCTTCTATGCTCAACTCTTTTTCCTCTTGCGCACAACACTCTGCTGTTCAGATTCTCTTCTGCCTTTTTATGCTCAGTGCTGCATCTGCATGCTCTTCACTGCGCCATTGATCTCCACTTCAGGTACTACTCTTCATCTCCTCCTACCCACATGCATAACAATCGAAAAAACGCCCTATCTTCTCTGTTCTGCATCTCTTTCTCACGTCGAGTCCTCTGCCTAATCATCATACGAACTCTTCGTCTTCCCTGGCGATTATGCTGTATCTGTTCATCATCAATGGTCGTTATCCAAAGATTATTTGGCTTCTCTGGCAGTTATCTTGAACCTGTTCATCACTAGCGACCGTTATCCTGAGATTCTTTGGCTTCTTTGACAGTCACAATTCTTCGTCTTCTCTGTTGGGTATGTGTTATATTCTTTGCACGAGTAGTAGTGTATGAGCGTTTGCGCAGGGGGTTCGGGGGCAGCGCCCCCGAATTATTTTTTTTCGGGACGACATATTTCCATCGGGACGACATATTTCCGGGACCACATGATATTAGGTGGTTTTTCGGCACATGGTTTTTTGCCGATGGTTTTCTATTTCCGGTTAAGGAATTAGGGTTTTGGACTAATCCAGGTCATTGGGTTAGGGTTTTGGATGCCGCTGACTGATCATCATACTAACTCTTCATATTCTCCTCAAGGACATAGTCAGATTCTGTTCATCATCAGTGGTAGATATCCAAAGATTATTTGGCTTCTCCGCGCTATCTTGAACCGTTCATCACTAGCTTAATCGCTATCCCCAGATTCTTTGGTTTCTTTGATACCACAATTCTTCATTCTTCCTGCTATATTCTTTGCACTCCAGTAGTAGTAAGAGCTGCCATGCTAGGGGTTCGGGGCAACAATTATTTTTCTGGATCTATTATATTTCCATCTGGATCTACATATTCTAACCATGAGACAGGTGGTTTTTCGCACATGGTTTTGGCTGATGGTTTTCTATTCTCAAGTTAAGGAATTAGGGTTTTGACCAATCCAGTCATTGCTGGTTTTGATGTCACCGGGCTCCCACATGTATATTGTATTGTAAACAATGTAACACACAACGTATGAATATAATACATGTCGAGCCCGGTTTGGCTCTGTGTGAAAACCCTCCGTAATGTTTGCATTTTGCCACTTGTATCTTCGTCTTTCCAACACGATATTGTTGTCGCTGAATCTCCTACATTAGGTAATCTAGAGCTTCTATTGGCTTCCGGGGGACAATCTTTGTCAGCCAAGGGGTTTGGCTCGACCGTGGATAAGCCTTGTTACAATGGGAGATTCGCGGTATTGTTTTTCAGGTGAAAACGCAAGCAATTCCAAGATGGAGATCGAGAAGTTTAATGGGAAACCTTTTGAGCCGCGGGAAGCTCAAGATGGAAGATCTTTTGGTGGACGAGATCAGTGGATCAAGCGGTAGATCCGTGCACGACACCCACAGAACTTCACATACACGTATAATCGAAAAGCACTTTGACCCGGGCTATAAAGAGCACAATTCGACCGCGGTTCTCCTCGATTCCGCATATCAATGTGTCGAGGGAAGCTACCAAAGATTTATGGGAAAGTTGGGGAACTTGTATCAGTATAAGTCCCCTCGTGGTAAATAAAATATTTTTGAGAAAGAAGCTATATAACTGAGAATGAGAGATTGAGACTCTGTGGCAAAGCATTTGAACGCTTCAATACCGGGTAGGCCGCTATAACTATATCCTCATGATATTAAAATTTCGTGATGAAGATAAATGTATCGGCTTGTTGTGTTCTTTACCGCACTGCGGGATAGTCCGGTTGTGGCCATAGGTAGTAATACACCTTCTTTGAAGTTTGAAGAAGTGGTCTCGGCCCCTCGCTATTCCGGGAGGAGATGAGACGAAAAGAATATGGAAGGACATAGCAATGTACGCGATTATTTGCAAGAGGACGCTCCCAGAAAGAAATAAATCTAATTTTCCAAGTGGGATATCTAAGTCCATGGGTAGATCTGTAAATTCCGAAAGTTTGAAGGGTATGTTGGCAGGAAAAGAAGGGCACTACAAGAAGCAGTAGATCCAAAGTTAAGAAAAAAGGGATCCAAGAATCTTCTTCACGTAAGAAAAACCTCCGCTGAAGAAGGAGGGGATGTGTACTTGGTCTCTGCCGTCATTACGCATCATGAGGCATGGTTGATTGACTCAAAAGAATCCTATCATATGACTTCTACCGTGGAGTGGTTCTAGGAATATGAAAAGTATGATGGAGGAATGTTTTCTTTGGGTACGATTCGACAACCAAAAATCATAGGAAAAGGAAGGGTCAAGTTGAGACTCCTCATAGGATGGAAGGATTAGAACACTGCGTTCTACACATCCCGTGGCTGGGCTTTAAATTTGATTTTTGTAAGAAAGATGGAAGATGCAGGGGTAAAACAATTTTGAAAAGGGAACTTGCGTGGATGGCCCGAGGAGCAATGAAAGTTGATGAGGGGAGTTCGGGTTTTGGAACTCGTATAAGTCATTAGGAAGACTTATTAGTGATGGGTGTAATAGCTCCATTGTTCCGATATTGAATTTGAAGAAGAAAAAAACTCCTACGTACTCGAGAAAAAGGTTATGTTGTGGCATATCGGAGAGAAGGGTCTTCACTACTACACGATAAACTGTTCTCCTGATTTTGATTTCTCTCGTGAACATTGTCTATAAAGCTAAAATCGGTAAGACTGGTGCAATGAGGGTTGAAGGAATTTTATAGCTAGTTCGTAGTGATGTTTTTTGGACCTGTTTCGGCCCCATCATTGGGAAAATCTATGTACCATGTCTCATTTATAGATGACTTCGAGGAAAACTTGGATATATTTCCTAAAGAAATCTGAAGTCTTTGACAGATGAAGAGTTTAAGGTTCTTGTTGAGAACCAAATAGAGAAAATAATTAAGGCGCCGAGACGATAATGGCTGGAGAGTTCTCATGAATGAATTTGAAACTCTCTGTAAGAAGTGTGGTATACAGCGCGTAAGACTACCCATACACCTCGCCAGAATGGATTTGCAGAAAGGTTGAACATGACGTTGATGGAAAAGCAAGGTGCATGCTCTGGTGCCTGGATAGGCAAGAATTGGCAGAGGCGTTGGTAAATTTCCATGTTATCCGTCAATGCATCACCCCACGCGATTGGGTGACAAGACTCCACACAGAGGTATGACTGGTAAGGAACCTTTCTCACACATCTTAAGGTATTTATCTACGATGCATATGCGTTCATCTTCCAAAGGAAAATAGGAGTAAGTCGAATAAGAAGGTTGAAAAAATGTATCTTTATTGGATATAAAGACGGTCCCAAAGGTTATAAGTTTCTAGAAACCTTAAACTAAGAAGGTAGTGTACAATGAAGATGTGGTATTTAGAGAAATGAAGGATGTTGTTAAATCGGAATTCATCTATTGTTGTTCTATCGATTATCACTATTAATCTGTGGAGTAGTTCATGCCGGAATATCAGTCTATTTCAACATCGCCATTTTGGAACTTCTTCCTTCTAGGCCACTCCTAGGGAAGCCATGGGGAAGAGGTTCCAAATACAGACAGCGGTGGATCGAGAACTAGACATCGTATTCCGAGGACACACTATGAGTTGGACTTCGCTCTCACGCTTGGTAAGTGTGTATTAGGACTATTAAATATCTTTACCGCTATCGGGATAAGTCATTTATCCCCTTGGTCAAAACTAGACTTTTAACTTTATTTTTATTTCTTTAAGAACTATAATAAAACTTTAGTCCTTTAAAAATTATTTGAACTTTTATTGGTTAGCTCTTTGTGTGATTCTTTCCAAGTGGCTTTTACCCATTGAACAAACTGCTAAGAAGTATACCACTAGGGAGTACCACTAATTAGGATTGGATTTATCTTTTCCTCGAACCCTAACAGTTTATAGGGAGGAGGATAAATCGCCTTCCTCCTAGGAGGCTACAACTTGGTAATCTTAAATTTAAGCACTCACCGACATCCAATACTTGTTCCCAAACAATAATCAACCAACTGCTAATAATCCCACTAATAATCCTAACTTAACCATGAGTATCTTTTTGAGACCTTTGAATCCAAGGTTCCCCTCATGTAGTTCCTGAAAAGGCCATTGATAAGTTACTTGCATTTCCGGGGAACAATGCTAGCAGCTAAGTCCCACATTCTCAATTTTGAGATGTGTGCAAAAGTATTGTAGGGGTCATGATGAAGAAGATGTGAAGATGACTATTTTTGTGTACTCACTTGAAGGTGATGCTGTCGAATGGTTCACTGATTTTCCGCCAGCCAAATTTAGCACCCTTTGAGGAAATTTTGGATGAGCTTAGGAAGAGATGGGGTGATCACAAAGAACATAGATTTCAACTTGTCATTTTTACCTCACTATTCAAAAGAAAGAAAATGAAAACTGTATTGAATCTAACACTAAGTTCAATAACTTGGTGAGCTTCCTATAGAGACATAAAACCTTCTAATGCAACCATCTTGATTTATTACATTGAAGCATTTGAAGGTGAAACAGGTATGTTCTTAGAGATAAAGATCCCTAACTTCTTAGATGCACATTGGGATAGTTATGAGGGTGGAACAGAATTTGCTTGGAGGCTAGGAAATCTAATATTCTGTTCACTAGAGGTCCTTCTTCAAAGGTTTATGATGAGAAAAAGAAAGAACCAAAGGGTCAAGAGTCAACAAGGGATGGGATTAAGGAAGTTGACTCATCTAATCAAGCAAATGGAAGCTAATCATGCAAATCGATGAATACCATGCAAAACCAATTGATTGCCATGCGTGGAAAGGGTCAAGCTAATAGGCCCCAACATAGGCCTAACGATAAATGGCCAAGAAGACCTCCCATAATGATCAAAGACCTCCTCAACATGATCAAAGGTAACCTAATCCTTTTGAGTCCACCAACTTTGGTAGAACATCAAGCTATACCTTATTGTAGAACTTGTGGTGAATTTCATGAGGAATCCACTTGTCCAGTCTTTCTTGAAGATTGTTATAGTGATCATGGAAATGAACAGAGAAATAATATGTGTGATGTAAATTAATACTATGGGGATGTATGATTACTGAATAATTATGACCATGGAAGCTATGGAAACTTCATGAGTGGAAATGTTGATAGAGCAAAAGAAAAGTATGGGCCCAAGCCCAAACCCCAACAAATTGCTGAAATGGATAAGTATAAAGGCATTACATACCATAGGAATGGAAACAATGGAAATAAAGATAAATAAACTAGTGTTCCCAACGTATCTCCAAGTTTTCCTAAGTCTAGTGAACCCATTAATGTGGGATTTGAATATTGACTTAGGGTTATCAATAATGCAAAGATTTTGGCGTACCAAGATCGTGAGATTATGAAGATCCCTCTCAAAGGGAGAAGTTACTTTAAAGCCATGAATGAGCCTCCTGAAAGTACTATACCGAAACAACCAGCCGTGGCCTACTGTGGGATGCAATCTCAAAGATTTTGCACTGATAGAACTAATTCAAAGAATTTGCCTTTCTACCTGTCTCTATTTGTGAATGATAAAGTGTTACAATACCCAGATGTTAGATTCAGAGCAAGCTCTAATGTTATGACTAAGAAAGTAATGGAACAACTAAACTTAAGAATATCTAGACCTTTCCATAACATTTGTGCATTGGATATTCAAACCATTGAAGTATTTGGGTTGATTAAGGGTTTGGAAGTTTACTTAAAGGCATTTCCGCATTGCGATTGAAATGGATATTGTGGTGATTTATGTTCCTAATCTATGGGGAGTGTTGTTGAATAGAAAGTCAGCTGCAGATTTGGGCGGTAATATACAAATGGATGTCTTATGCCACCCTCCCCACTCCAAGTGGGGGTACCTTCAGATTGGATAGGGAAGTGTATAGGAAGGGTCAAGGGTGGAAGACCCCAAGAGCCCCATGGATGAATTTTAGCATATGATGAGGAGGGTCTTGTTAATTATGCCATTTTGTCTAACTTTATTGTGCCCCTAGAAGATAAAGTTGAAGATAATGAGTTAGATAAAGTGTGGTAAATGCATTTTGATGGTGCTTTTTCTAGGTTGGGAAAGGTGCAGGAATTGTTCTTCAAGCTCCAAATGGTAAATTGTTTAAGTTTGCTTATAGATTGGAGTTTGATGCAACCAATAATGTGGCCGAGCATGAGGCTTTGCTCCTTGGTTTAAAACTTTGCAAAGATAGGGGTATAAAATGTCTAAATATCAAGGGTGATTCAGACTTAGTAATCCAACAACTAAAGAATAAATTTGCTTGTAAGTCCGAAAGATTGGGTGCTAGTTATAGGAATACAATTTTGGCTATGATTGAGGATCTAGATGCTTTAAAACCCCTATTGCTATTCCTAGAGAACATAATTCAAAGGCGGATGAACTTGCAGTAGCAACTTCAACACTTTCACTTCCAGACAATTTGATTGATGAAAATATTTCAATAGAAGTACTTTTCGACCCTCGGCCTGCACACAACATGAACCATTGGCGTTTTTTATGATGACAAACAGTTTATAAAGTTTTTGACTCACATGCATGAATTTTCCGATTTTGGCATCAACACAATAAAAGAGGGGTGTAACTTCACTGGAAATGTTGATAATGTTAAAACACCTCCTGTATGAAGCAGTCCTCAGAAAGGACTTTGATAAACTAGATGGTCACAAGCAAAGAGAGGGATCAAAGAAAGAATTATGGGATCACCTAGAGGTTAACATTGGAACTATTGAAGAGCCTAGGATGGTGAAAGTTGGTAAAACTACCCCTATAGAAGGAAGAGTTGAAATTGTTAAGTTATTGAAAGAATATAGGGATGTTTTGGCTTTCTCCTATGATGAACTTAAGGTCTATAGAGAGTGATGTGGATTCAACATGTGATTCTCTTGGAAGGAAGAAACTAAACCCTTTAGACGTAAATTGAGGTAAATAAACCCCAAGTTAGCTCCTTGGTCCAACAGGAGCTACGTAAAATGCTAGAGGTAGGAATCATTGTCAAACTAGACATTCTTCATGGTGCTCAAATTTTGGTTGTTGCTAGGAAGAAGAATGTTATCTAATTTGTATTGACTTCGTGGAATTTGAACATTGCTTGCATAAAGGACCATTACCCCCTTCCCAGATGGAAACTTTACTTCCAAAGAGTAACAGGATCGGAATGATTTCCATGCTTGACAATCAGATCAGACTTAAGGCAGAAGATAGGCATAAAACAACTTTTACTACCCACGGGGAACTTTGAATATCTTAGAATGCTATTTGGTTTATCAAATGTCGGAGCTACTTTTCGTGAGGGCTATGGATTATGCCTTTAGGGGGTTAATGGGAAGATAATTGAAATTTATCAAGATGAATTAAATCAGCATTTCTAAGGATGGAAACTCAGGCTTCAACCAATTTAGGCAAGTTTTGGACGATGTAGAGAATTTGGAATTTCTCTAAATCCCGCTAAGTCAGTATTTGGGTGACTGAAGGGAAACTATTGGGCCACATCATTTCAAAAGAAGGGGCCAAGTTAGACCCAGAAAGAGTAGAAGCTATCAAAAGGGTACCCTTTGCCCTCCCACAAAGAAAGCTTCCAATCCTTCTTAGGACAAACCACTTTGTCCATATAGGTTCATTCCTAACTATGCCGAGATTATGAAACCTTTATATAAACTCAAGAAGGATGTTAAATTTGAATGGAAGGAAGAAAGTGGGCAAGCTTTTGAAACTATTAAGACTGCAATATGTGAATCTCCTGTCCTTATTAGCCCAAATTATGATAAGGGGACTCCGTGATTTTTTCCTTTGCTTTGAAGACACTATTGCCGTGTGTTACTCGAAAAATGACCAAGGCCAAGGAACAACCCATTGCTTATTTTCCAAATTTCTACCTTGCGTAATTTAGAGCTTAAGTATCCCACGTTTGAGAAACAAGTTTATGCCTTTTGTCAAATCTCTCAAACATTTCAGAGTCTTCATTGATATTCAAAGTGATTATTATGTTCCTAGTCCAAATGCGGTTAAGGATGTTTTGTCACAGGTGGAAGGATTAGGTTCAAGGGGTAGATGGATTGCTGCAACCAAGAGGCGGATCTGGAAATCAGACCTACAAAGTTGATTAAGGGCCAAGGTTTGGCCAAGATGTTACCAGAAAGCAATGAAAGGGCTTTTGATTTATTGTTAAATTGACGATGAAGAATATCGTCCTAACTTATTAAACTTGAACAAGTAGAGTGGTACGCAGACATCATCTTTTATCTAAAGAACCTGACTTGTCCAAGCCATCTAGTAGGACACAAAGAAAGAGCTCTTAAGATTAAAATACGCCAAGTATGTTCTTACTAGAGATGGGTTAGGATGGAGAAATCATAATGGAATTATCCTTAGATGTGTGGATGACAGCGAGTCAAAGAAACTAGTGGATGAGTTCCATGGGGATTTTGTGGTGACATTTGTCAGCTTAAGACTACTTCACCCACAAGATCCTTAGAGCGTGATATTGGTCTAATGAGCATTTTCTCAGATGTACATCAGCTTATCTGAAATGTGAGCTATGTCACTTTTCACGGTGAGCAAAAATTAAAGACTCCCTTTACATGTACCGCCATAGTTGAGACACCTTTTCAAGAATGGGCTTGACCCCATCGGGAAGTTTTATGATAATTCAAGTAATGGTGGCTCATACATCACAAATGGCCAGTTGATTACTTTATAAAGTGGGCTGAAGCCATTCCTACAAAATCAACAACTGACAAGGTGGTGATGGATTTCCTAGAAATATTTAATTATAAACTGTGATTCTGGGTCCCATCAAAGATAGTACATACCATGCCTTTGTTCGCCAGATATGTCATCTTTGTTCTGGCATGGTATTATCTTTATCACATGCTTCAGACACTATCCCCAAGGAAATGGTCAAGGTAATCAAGTAACAAAAAACTTAATGTAAAATTATAGTTAAGAAAATAGTGGGAGAAAATAAAGTCTTGGGATAGTAAAATAAAACATGCATTTTAAAATGTAATAACAAAGAAAGCAGCAACCGGAAAGAGTCCCTTTGAGTTAGTATATGATTGAAGTTAGGTTGCCAATGCACCTTAGCCTTCCTACTTATGGGTCAGCTGAGGATTCGGCCCACAAAATGATGCAAATGTAATCGTGGTAAATCAGGTCATTGAGTTAGGTGAAATCAGACGAGGGGCTTATGGTCAGAATTGCAAGAATCAGAGTACAGTTAAGAAAGCTTTTGATATGTCAGCCAGGCAGAGGGACTACATGATTGGGGATACAGTTTTGCTTTGTGATAAAGGCAGAGAGAAACCAGGAAACATGGCAAGTTTGACATCTTATGGCTGGGTCCATATTTGATCAGAGAAATAACAGGGCCTAATTCTTTTCATCTCACCATCTAGATGGCTGAAATTATCAATATTCCAAGGAATGGGCAACAACCCAAGTTTCTTCGATGATGAGTAACTTGGTGTCCAAAGGGACACCCTTTGTAACGATTCTAACCCCACTCCTTGTATTTTTAATTTTGTATTATTTCATTTATGAATGTTGATATGTACTTAGAATTATTTCTTGTATCAGAGTTTCAATAATGTTACACTTAGAAAGTTTTCATGTATCAGGATTCTTACTTATGATGTTGTACTTGGATATTTCATTATGTAGATGTTGTTTATAGCATTGATTTTATTTATCATGTATGAATATATACTAATGTTAATTTTTTGGTGTCTACATTGTGGGGAGCACTATTTTAGATGTTGATTCTTCAGATGTTTCCATCTCAAGTGAGAAGACGAACACACGGCCCCCATGTGGATGATGTTGGACCCACTTCATTCAACTAGGGGGTCAACCCATGTGCCATGAAAATGCATCACAGGATGCAAATTTGATGAAGACAAAAGATATTCTACTTGGGTATCTCGATGCCCCAAAGATAAATTTTGTAGACGAATTTCTGCACCCCTGGGTTAATAATGTAATAAGTCCTCGGATCATGCTAGGTCAGGTTCCTGATGTTTCGCTAGATTTCCTTCACTGTATTTTTATTCTATTGTCAACCTGCCTCGGCCCGGTCAATTTCCCTTGAGTGTTTTCCTCCACACATGCAATAACTTCCTCCAAAGTGGTGAACGACGCCCTAATGGTCTCATCCTTTGTAGCTATTGTTTAGGAATGTTGTAAATGACCATGCTGCATGTTGTAGAAAGTTTCAAGGAATTTCACGAGTCTAGATAGGTTTTTTAATTAATTTAAATTAATTAATTTTCCTAAGGTTGGAATTTCACTATTTAATTAATTAAATGTTTTTGAGCAATTATTGTAAAAACTCGGTCTTGGGGTTTTGATAGGGTATTTGTGTTCAAAAGAAATGGAATAGCACCCCACACCTATCAATTAAAGTTTCAGCTCAGTCGGACGAGGTTTACTATGTCTTTGTCCACTCGTGAGTCCGAGTCAGCCAAAACAACAATTTTAATTGCTAAGGTGACATTGCCAGAATGTCAAATTATTGTAATTTTGAAGTTGAGTAAGTATAAGGGGTGTGACAATGAGCAAGTTAGGACCCTCCTAACGGCTCCAAACCCATCCTAACCACTTGACAACTTAATTTACTCCACTTTACTTACACTGGCTACCTCCTTTACCCACTCCCTAGGGGAAAAACGTCCCCCTCACCCCAAACCTTAATCATTTGAATTAATACTTGGAGTGGGCCCCTCATATATGAGGTGCACCCTTCCTAAGCCAACACCTCACCACTCCATAGCTCCCACACTCCACCTCACTTCCTAGGTGGCGCCTCTCTCTCATGCTCACGCTCTCTCTCTTCTACCTCACGCCTCTCCTCCCAAGTAAACCATTGGTTTGGGCTTGACTTGTAAGCCATGGGCCCTCCCATGAGGTGTACTCTAGCCTCATTTCTCACTCCTTCATGGCTCACATCCTCCACCTCATCAATCACATGGATTGATCCTTACCAAAACCCTAGCAAGGGCGCCCTCTCCTTGAGATTATGTTTTTCTGAGATGTGACTCTTGGAGTTCATCCAAGTGCCTCACTTTGCCTCTGAGGTATAAGTAAGACCCCTCTTCACCTATTTTCCTCACCATTCTTGAGCTAACAAGATATGTCGGAATCCTCACTCACCTTTGCTCTTGCCATTTTTCCATCTAACTCATTGCTCTTGAGAGTCTTGAGCAAGTATTTCTCCAACACTCACATTTTGGATCAATAGAAAAAGCTTTGGAGGATTTTGAAGAGATTTAAGAGTATTCTTGTTTCTTCTTACACATGAAGTGATATGCATTGTTTGAGTTTTGTTGTGTAGTTGCAAATAGATCTTTGGTAAAGTATTTTACTAGGGTAGATTAGCTAAAGAGTATTCTTGCTAGTTTATGCATTGTTGATTAGCTAAGAGATAGAAGTATTTCTTTTGTTAGTCTATTCAATATTGCTGTCTATTTCCATGCTTCACTAATCTTCTTGAGTTTTGCAGGTTGCTTTAAAGGGATTATTGGGATAGCATCAAGTGGAGCCTACCCTTGAAACCTTCACACACTCTTAGTCTCTTTGTCCATTGTTATTTTTTGCATACATTTCATCATTATTTCAGCTTTCTAACACTCTTGGATATTAGGTCAATAATATCTACTTTATATTGAGATTTCATGTGGAAATTTCTCTCGTAAAAAACAAAAATTTTCTTTTTTTAACATTGTTTTGTGTGTTTTGACAAAGATTTCCCCAGCAAGCTTTGCTTGCTGGTTTCTGGTCAGGAACTTTACCACAACAAGTGGGAACAGCTCTAAACCATCTCTGTTTCCCCAAGACCCATCCTTTGTTGGGTAACGATTTTCTTACTCTTCCTAGTGTATTTTTCCTGTTTTTCATGCTATTTCATTGATTTCTCTTGTACATTTGTAAGCTAACACATATTGCCTACACATCAGGTGGGGAGGTGCTTGGCCTAGCCAACCCCAAAATCGTCTTTTAGCTAGATTAATAGCTTGCTTTCTAAGTTATTTTATATATTTACTTTCTTGTTGGCCCCTCTTGTCCACAAGACAAGATAGTGTGGCCTTGTTCATAATAATAATCTTATCATTTGCTTACAACCCTCTTTTGCCAAAAATGGTAGTCTTGCCTCCACCCTGGGCCATTGTGAGTGGTTTCCATTTCCAAGTTTCATCTATTTTGATAATCTAACGTGCCTGCACCTTGGGAGACTAATCCCCAATATCGCTTGGCTTAAGAGAAAATTTACATGTGATGACTTATATGCTCATTAGTTAGAATATCTTAGATAAACATCATTTACAAGTTTTATTTCCACCAAGCTATTTCATTTTCATATGCTTATGTTTTCATGGTAAATGGTTTAATAAATTAGATGTAATCTTAAGTGCTATAGCTCATATTTTCATAAGTTATTTTGCTATTTACAATCTTATGCATGTGATATGAATATGGTCTGAAATCTTTCTCATTGTTTTGCTAAGTTTCCTATTTTCTACATATTTACTTTTCATATTTAGCAAACATATGTGGATGAATTGTTAGTTTTTAGATCTCATTTTGGTGATCACTTTGGGAAGTTGTCCTTGCCCTTTCTTTTGAAATTATATGCTTATGAGATAAATGGAATAATGTGTGGATGATGGATATCTTTGAGCTCTCTTTTCATTCATGGTTTAAAGCATCCACATTTTCAGTTTTTCACTTCAAACACACTTAACATACATGTATCTTGTATGTTTATGGGCTGAGTGTATTTACTTTTACAGTTTTACATCTTGCAAGACATTTATTCTTTAACTTTCAATCTACATATGGAATGGTCTATAAATGAATGATTTGACATCTTGCAATATTTCCTTCATGTATTGACATGTTAATGGTGGCTTAATTTACATCTTGTAAGCACTCATTTTCACATCTTTTCGCCTGGCCATGTGCTAAAAACCAAATTTTTAAAGGTCTAAAACTCTTCTAAAAGTCACCCAACACACTAAAAGACCCACCTCAAGGGTCATAATAACACTTAGGCAACATTTAGGGGCTTTATTTACTACTCCCACCATTCTAAAACGGGTTTGAGGAAAAACAACGAAGGAAGAGGCGGGGAATCGCTCGTGGATTTAGGGGAGATCCTTCCTGAAGTAATTTTACCGGCTGGCTGGACCTGGAAGCTAGGTGGGCCCTGCTGTCTTCTACTACTTTGAGCAACTACGGGCCATTTGGCCAAGGGAGGATGAATTTTAAAGCACAAACATAGTTAGGGGAGGGAACTAAATTTATCAAATCGTTAAAGAACTCCTTAACCATTTAGTTGCATAGATCACCTTTGCATGCTTGGGGAATTAGATGTATTGATAGGAACATACTTTGGTGATAATCTCATTGTTTCTTTATCTTAAGTGCAACTTTATGATCTATGTTTATGTCTATGTGAGCAAGCTAGTTACATATTGGAATATCTTGTGGATCAATTATTTATGGTGTGAATCAAGTGTCAGCATCCAAATTTGGGAAGCACGTCACTTTCTTTGATCTCTCTCAGTGCTTTATGGTTGCTGAAGGTCCAATATGGCAAGCCAATAGAGTAAGTGCTATTGGGGCATGCTTGGCTTATGTGTGTGAATCACTTACATCTTGTTGTATCTTGTGTATCTTTGTAGCTATTTGTGTATGGTGTAAACATTGTAACACTTAGAATTCTTTTGTAACTAATTGTAAATTTTGGGTTTGTGGGTAGTTGAACTTTTACTTGTAAACATTTTTGTAATAAACCACCCTCAAACTTAGTTGACCCCATTGCCCAACCTTAGGCACTAGTCCTATTTGACTTAGGGAAAGCGTTGATTCACATCTAGATTAAACTTGCACTTTGCATTTGTTGCTTGATCATCTTAGGCTAGTTTTCCCCTTTAGCCTTTAACAAATTAAAACTAACTCCTAGAACATTAACACTAAAATCAATCTAGTAATTAGGGACTACCCCCCTTGGCTTCCCTAGGAGTAAGCCTAGAAGGAAGAGGTTCCAGTCAAGGTGAAAGTGTGGACTGAGAACCTAGGCATTGTGCCTCCAAGGACACACAAAGTGAGCCGGACTTAGCTCATGTTAGCAAGTGTGTATTAGGACGGCAACATCTTTGGTGTCGTTGCCGGGGATAATTCATTTATCCTTGGTCAAAACGACTTAACTTATTTTTTATTTTTTAAGAACTAAGTAATAAAAACTTTAGTCCCTTAAAAATTCTTTGAGATTTTATTGGTTAGCTTTGTGTGATTATTTTCCAAGTGGCGACTCCATTGAACAAATCTGTTAAGAAGTATACTACTAGGAGTAATACACAAGGATTGATTTATTCTTTTCCTGAACCCGAACAGGTTTATAGGAGGAGGATA
>SNQJ01S0012502.1:82643-99307 GCA_010110895.2 Picea sitchensis
GGAGGAAACTTTAACCTTGCTTTATACCTTAGCCTCTTCAAAACCCCAGGTTGCCAGGGACGTCTCCCCTGGGCTAACCTCCCTAAACAGAAAGAACCTCCCCATTGAGGTGACATTGGGTGGGGAAGGTTCCTGTTACGCCAGTTTGATCTCTATCCCTTGGCCTTTGACCTAAACTACAAATTGCGCGATAACAATGCCTCTAGTTGTTATGGCATTATTGTGATCTTATGAACATCTAGTTGTATTTTGATCTATTGAAGTTATGATTATTATACTAACCTCTGGTCAAAGTTAAGTTATAAGATGACTTTAGTCAAAGTATTAGATTGATTAAGGTTGAGATTTTAGAGTTTATTTGCATTATATTCTCAAACTCAGATTTTTGTCCAGAAAGCATATTGTCTTAGTACAGGGGATAGGTTGGAGAGAATACTTGTCATCTTGAATGAAGGAGACTCAGAAGAAAAGCAACAACACTCATTCTTGGAGATAAGACTCAAGGTTCCAGGTTTGATTGATTAAATTGATAAGTTTCCAACTTGCACATATCAAGTTTGATAATTGCTACATTACAAGTAGACACTATAGTTGTGTCAGCGGTCTTTGAAAAATTCTACTACTGCTAGGTACAATAAATACTCGGTAGCATGTGAGTATTATTGATATAAATGCTTATTGTACTTTTTTGCAAGATGAACTAACATCTCCTCTAAGAGATAATTCTTGTTTTGCTTCCAGGCAAGGTCACCTTGGTAAAGCTATGATGATTACCATGAAATTGTCCTTCATTCTTGTTACCATAGATATGTTCTTATGAAAATGYTATTATATTGGAAATACTTTTGCTCTTGTTGTTCTTGTCTCGGGCAGGTTATCTTACAAATTCCATGGAAGTTACCATGGAGATGTACGTGTTCCAGGAAGGTTACCACGGAAGCAGGTCACCAGTGCCAGCTATGAGAGGGAGTTTCAGTGAAAATTGCAGAAGGCAACATATTAGATAGCCTCCTGTTTGGGACATGGAGCAGACTTACAATTAGGAAGAGTTTGTTTCTAAGCAGTGACAGCAAAGCCAAAGGAGTTTTGGACATCATGCACTCAGACATGTGTGGACCAATGAAAGCCACTTCACTTAGCAGGTATGTACATTATGTTTCATTTATTGATGATTTCGAACATAAAAATTGGATCTATTTCTTGAAAACAAAAAGCAAAGTATTCAGCAAGTTCAAGGAATTCAAAGCCCTTGTAGAAAATCTTTCTGAAAAGAAGAGAAGGACTTTGAGGTCAGATAATGGAGGAGAGTTCACATCAGATGACTTCAAAGCATTCTGCGGAGAAGTAGGGATTAAAAGGGAGCTCACAACTCCCTACCGTCCTCAGCAGAATGGTGTAGCAGGAAGAAAGAACCGAATGATGACAGTTGTAGGTAATGGAATTGTACCAGAGGAGCATGTTCCAGAGAATCATGACATGACATAACTACAAAGACCTGCAGAAACGATAACAAAGAAAAGAAGACCATCTCAAGCTCGTGAGATTATTCAGGATGTCGAGAAGTATGGTGCTCCAGATGGATCTTTCAGAGAAAGCAAGAAACCTCGACCATATTCCAGTTACGTGGCACTGTTATGTGATATCATTGATGTTGAGCCTACCTGTTATGAAGAGGGTGCAAAGAAGGAAGTATGGAAGGATGCCATGATTGAGGAATATCAGTCCATCATTAAGAATGATGTTTGGAATGTGGTTCCGAGACCGAAAGAGAAATCACTTATCAGTTCCAAATGGATCTACAAGACGAAACACTCAGCAAATGGCAGTATCGAGAAGTACAAGGCAAGATTCGTGGCTCGTGGGTTCTCCCAGAAAGAAGGAATAGATTATGAGGAGACATTTGCTCCTATGGCGAGATACACTTCGATTAGAAATACACTTGTGATAGCTGCAGTAATGAAATGGAAGATACATCAGATGGACGTGAAGACAGTGTTTATGAATGGTGTAGTGGAAGAGGAAGTGTATGTGAATTAGCCACAAGGATTCGAGACACATGATAGGTAGACACGTGTGCAGATTGAAGAAAGCCTTGTATGGATTGAAACAAGCACCCAGGGCATGGTACAGTAGAATTGACAGCTTTCTGATGAGCTTGGGCTTTACCAAGAGTAAAGCAGATCCCAACCTTTACTACAAGGTTGTGGATGTTGGACCAATGATATTACTGTTATATGTGGATGACCTGTTTCTAACAGGAGACGAGAAGCTCATCGCTAAGAGTAAGAGGAAGCTTGCTATGAAGTTCGAGATGAAAGACCTGGGTATGATGTATTATTTCTTAGGTCTAGAGGTGTGGCAGAAACCGGACGAGATTTTCCTTAGTCAAGGAAAATATGCGGTAGAGATCCTGAAGAGATTCGAAATGATGGATTGTAAATCCATGCCCACACCGATGGTGATGAACCTGAAGTTATTGAGTGATACTTCTTCAGAGACAGATGTTATCCCCTATCCTAGGGATAACTAAGGAGATTATGTCTCGAGGCCCACGAGTCCTAGACATGGAGTGCCGAGAGACAGATGACTTAAGCTTGGCCCTAGAGGGCCCATCTTTTCTTCAATGCAGCCCGTCTATCAACAGCAGCAGCATCCATCCCACCAGCTTGGTCCTGAAGTAGCAGTGGGTCTTGCTCTATGAGGTAATGAGTCCGGGTATCATGGTATGTGTCACTCTGATTTTCGAAGAATTTGAATATGTCACGCTGAACTCTCCTTCATTTCACAACGTTTGCTTGGAAATTATGCTCTTTAACTTGTTCATACCTGGGGAGGTGACAGAATGCCCTAGTAAGTTGGTTCTCCTTTAGGATGAGTTGCCACTGGGTGGTTCTATGAAAGGTCATCGTCCATTCCTTCCATACTTACCACTTTTCATCATTATTCCTTTCATCTTCCCCTACCTTGGTTCGGGCATTGGCTTTGCCACACTAGGAAGGGTTGTACCTTGCCTTGTGGGAAGAAGGGGCTAAAAGCCCAGAGGGTAAAAGTAGCTAGCAAGAGTTAAAAGCCAAAATAAAACTTTTGAGATGCTTCACCCAGGGATTCCCGAGAAAGCAATAAAAGGCTTCTCAATAAGAAAAGGGGACCCATAAGATAAAATAAAACTCAAGGTCTAGTTGGTGGATGGGAGGTCGAGTCGGCCTATTAGGTCCATGGGCATGTAGCGGTATGACACTACCATATATCTGGTCACCAAACCAGCGTACTGGCTCTTGGTGGCATAGCCAAGAGAAAGGGGGTCTCATCACAAGCCAGCCTTCTCATTTTCGTGAAATGCTTGTGCGTAACACTCACATTTGGTCACCACGCCAAGACAGTGTACCCCAGCGTTTCCCTTGAAAAAAAAAAGACCAAAAAAACAATAAGACTAAGCATAAAAGGCATTGAATGGACTAGGAAACAATGGCATCCATGATAATATGCAGCTCGCCCTCTACAGAGGCACCCACAGGCAAGACCTGCATTTCCCTGTTATCACTGCACCCTCTGCCCAAACATTTCCCCTACACCATTTCACACACTTACATGACCTAGATTGGCTCTCACCCAATGTTTTAAAAACCGAAACCGGTACCGGAACCGATCGAGGGTCCAACCTGAACCGGAACCGGTAATGAACCGGTCGAATCGGTTTCAATGAACCGGTTTTTAAAAAATACATAAAATATTTAAATTTTAACGGAAAAAAATATATTTTTAAGATTTTAAATCATGTTTCCAAAGCATTAGAGACAACATATCCAAAGTATGCTCATGAATATCTCAAAACGACACCAAGTGCAATACATATCTAGAGATCGGAACATAAATACAAAATCAATGAGGCTCTAAATGGCCTCTACAACATCAAATAACATACTAAGTTAGAGTCACTGATACTATAGGTGGGAATGCCAATGAAAAATACAAAATAGCCATAGGGTAGATACTAGAACCGTAGATGGAAGAATTTCATAGTTCATGAGTCGTGATTGTCAGTAGTCCTCCATGTCATAATCATCAAGATTGGCATCACTACCACTGCTCTCCCCTCCATCCTCCTCCTCCTCCTCCTCCTCCCCTATATCCAATGTAATCCATACATTTGTTGATGTGGACTCTGGAGGATGACCCCTCAAGAGGATCACCATTATCAAAAGTGACCGGCTCTAGCTTGTATATAAGATGGAGGTTGGTGTGCACATACACTACTAAGTCACAGGACACGACGACAAACTACAAAGAGAAGAGTTCAATAGAAGAGTTTATACTTGAGTGAAGGGTACATTTTTACTGGGGTCGTGACAAAAGAGTTCAACAATCAATGCCAGCAACATCCAGGTACATAAAGAGCTTGGTTCTCTTGATTAAATGTCAGTTCCATACCCTCATACATGATAGAATCCAGTGGAAACATTGCAATCTTGAAATCCTGAAAACTGTTAAGTCTGTTGAATTTTGAATGGGACCTAAAATTCTACTTTCTCCATATGAAGTCCTAAAATTCTTAAAGTAAAAGGATGAAAATGAAAGATAAAGGAGAATGTCACTTTTACTTTAAGAATTTAACATTACCATTAATTACTAGGGTGGGTGAAATGGAGGGGGTGGGGACCTCTTTAAATAGCATTAATAAGGCAAAATAACCCTCAGTTGTACACCAAAACACCTTACAACACTAATTTGCATGAGAAAACATGAGCCAAGTATTTCTTTGTTACTTAGGTTTTAGGTTTTAGGGGGTTTTAGAGGGTTTTAGGTTTCTGGGACCAAACCAGCCGGTTTGGTTATAAACCAGCCGACTGGTTCGGTTTATTGACCAGTTTGAACCGGTTGACCATCAAACCAGTCAAACCGACCGGTTCCGGTTCCGGTTCAACGGTTTTTAAAACACTGCTCTCACCTAGGAAACACCCCAAACTTGAGGAGGATTAGCCCAATAGGACATCCTGAGACCCTCTCCAAAGCTGACTTGTTAAACTGCATAACATCTTTGATCATTTGTCTAGGTAAAGAGGGGTTTGATGCACATGTTTGGGTAATTTGATTATTGGATGTGATTGACATTGCTATGATCCCTGTGACTTATGAGCCCATGGAGGGCGTACTTGTTGTTGTTGCAGGACTTTGCCCGATGGACAGGTACATATGGGGAGATGATTAGCTCGGACCTCCATGGGGCTAAAAGCCCACCGATGGATGTTGTGACCCCAGCCAGGGGCAGAGAGATGTCAGAGACTTGCACTAGGAAGAAAGAAGGATTTTTCACCAGAGACACTTTGGCAGACCTAGACCTAGGGGGATCTTGCTCTTCCACCTGGACGTTGGCCTTGGGAGGCCCATGACGTCACCTTTGCGACCCTAGACGTCACCCAACGTCAGGATTCGCATTATGGAGGCAGTTGTGTGCTAATTGGCACATGTGGCATCATCCAGGGGCTTGGGAGGCCTAACGTTTTGCAGATGAGGCCCAACGTTCCACCCAGGAGGCTCAACGTCACCCTAGAAGGGCATGACATCACCTCTAAAAGTGATTGTAGGGTTTAATTAATGACATTTATGTAAAAACTGGATTTTTTATGTAATTTGGCCATGTCGGCCTTTTGATGACCTAATTTTAATTAAAGGTCATAATTATTGTATAAATAGAGAGATAAAACTCTCATTTTTTCATGATTCACTCATCACACAAGTGGTGGTCTGAAATTCGGCCCTCTTTAAGGGTTATTGGCTGAAATTAAGCGTTGCACAACTTTTGGGGAGGCAAATCTTGGTGTATTTTGGCAAATTTTCATGTGGAGGATCTTCAACTAGGGTTTATGCTTGATTATTCTTGGTGAAGTAGAAAATCTACATTTATTTATTGTGAATGAATGCTTATGGTGAATTTACTTGTTTCATGTCAAAGATTATGAAATTGCTTGCTTGAAACCCCATAGGAAAAAGACATATGTTACTATTTTTTTCTCTATAATCCTCCACTTGCTAAGATTTCTTGAAAGGCACCTTTCTAGAAGTAGATACTAAAGCCCTACCATTATAGCACTCTAGTAACCCTACTTCATTGCCTATTGCATATTTTATTTCAATTTGTCTAAGGACAAGACAAATCGCTAGGGCCTAATTTTTATTACTTTCTAGCAATTATCTCTAGGACTTGGATTTTTGAGGCCTTGGGCTACCAACACCTCTCGTATCCTCTCCATCCCCTTTCGCTAAATATTATCATTGCTATTTTCCTCTAAGAGTTGTTGTTGCCATCATTGACTCCATTACCCTAGAAGGCACTAGTCTACCCATTACAAGTGTTGATTGATCAAACAATTTTCAGAACATCTTCTCTTGAACACATACTAACTCCTACTAACCTTAGATTAGCCTAAATCATTAACCTACTTGTTGTTGTTGCAAAAGATTGCTACAGCCATCTAACAACAGAAAATTAACCATAAAAGTGATATGTTATGCTAGCTAGACATTGCTAAAACGGCTTATGACTATCTATTATCAATTTGCCTAGTTAAAGCTATTATTTCAAGTCTTTTATCAAGCATTTTGAAGCATAATTATTGTGGCTGTTATAAAATTATCATTTTCTGTTATAAACTGTTATACTGCTGCAATTTTATATCAGCTAGTACATTTCTTAAGAGTTCATTGTCTTATGAAGCACTAATATCATTTTGGTACTTGGAAAGTGCCCCTTTTTGCTTTGTTGTCTTGATCTGGACAGGTACACAATAATATTCTTTTGCTTCATTTTCAATAAGACTTAAAGAACCCTTTTAACTTGATTGACCTGTGAGAGGGAAGGGATTTTCTTGTACCATTTGCCTTGGCCTTCTCAAACCCTCAAGTCACTAGGGACGTCTCCCCTGGGGTACTGCAACATACTCCTAAACAGAAAGGGATTTCCTATTAAGGTGGCAGTGATAGGTCATGCCCAATTACGCCAATTTTGTATCCACTTGCCTTGGGCTTTGGGCAAGTACAAATTGTGTGATAACAAAGTTCGAGATGAAAGACTTGGGTATGATGTACTATTTCTTAGGTCTAGAGGTGTGGCAAAAACCGGACGTGATTTTCCTTAGTCAAGGAAAATATGCGGTAGAGATCCTGAAGAGATTCGAAATGATGGATTGTAAATCCATGCCCACACCGATGGTGAGGACCCTGAAGCTATTGAGTGATACTTCTTCAGAGACAGTGGAGCGATTGGTTCGTTAATGTACAGGAAGATGATTGGTTCGTTGATGTATCTGACGAATACTAGGCCAGATATATGCTTTGCGGTAAACACTTTGAGTCAGTACATGGATGAACCAATACGTGTTCACTTAATTGCGGCAAAAGCACATATTAAGGTACCTGAAGGGTACGATGGACTTTGGACTCCGATATGTTTCAGAACGTAAGATAAGACTGCAAGGCTATGCTGATTCAGATTTGGCCAGTAGTGTCACAAATCAGAAGAGTACATCAGGATGTTGATTCAGTTTGGGGTCAGCTATGATTTCGTGGCTCAACAGGAAGCAAACTAGTGTGGCACTCAGTACAACCATGGAAGAATATATAGCAGCATGTTCAGCTAGTAGCGAAGTTATGTGGCTTCGAAAGATGCTTGCAGGACTATTTGATCTCGAGTTGGAGGTGACTTGTATTTTTTGTGACAACCAAAGTTGTATAAAGTTGTCTGAGAACCCTGTGTTTCATGACAAGTCCAAGAATGTCGAGATCAAGTACCAATATATCTGAGATCTGGTGCAAAAGGGAGTTGTGAAGCTCCAGTATATTGGCACAGACGGGCAGATAGCAGATGTGTTGACCAAGCCTCTGTCGAGGGTAAAGTTTGAGTACTTCAAGAACAAGCTTGGAGTAGTCCAAAAGGACTTCCCTCGAAAGAGGGAGTGATGAGTCACATATGCGATTCTAGGGGGCATTATCTTACAAAGTGTGGCAGCAGCGGGTAGTCATTTACAGGCACGATAGTTGCCCAGACTCCGTAAGGATTGGGTAGTAGCGCAGTTCTGTGTGTGAACTGGCCCAAACTGAATAGTTGCCCAGACTATGTAAGGATTGGGTAGTAGTGCAGTTCTGTGTGTGAACTGGCTCAAACCGAATAATTGCCCAGACTCCGTAAGGATTGGGTAGTAGCGCAGTTATGTGTGTGAACTGGCTCAAACTGAATAGTTGCCCAGACTCCATAAGGATTGGGTAGTAGCGCAGTTTTGTGTGTGAACTGGCTCAAACTGATAAATTGCCCAGACTCTGTGTGCATTGGGTAGTAGCGCAATTCTGTGTGAACTGGCTAGTTGCCTAGCTTTGAGTGACCTAGATGAAGTCCTGTAATGACATAAGGTCCGAAAGGACGTCCAGACCCATAAGGTCCAAGAGGACGACAAGGTTGTGCCCAGTAGAGAGATGCTACATGTGTTGATGAGGCCCTAGATGCATGACTGTGACATGACCATCAGATAGTCTGTGTGACTAAGACAGAGCCAGTATATGGCTATGATGGTGATTGGGATGTATCGATTCATCAGATAGTCTGTGTGTGACTATGACAGAACCTGTTTGGCTATGATGATGATACTTGTGACATCATCTATTTGATCATGAGATAGCCTGTGTGGTTGTGGTGATGCTACCTATAGATTGGTCTGCAAGACCCTGTGATTGGTGGTAGTCTTGTACATGCCATGTGTAATGGATGGATGTGATTGAGACTACTAGATGAAGAACATCATGGATAATACCTCACTAGCTAAGAGGGAGTGTCGATGTTACAGAACTTCTAGTGATGTATAGATTCATGGAAAGTCAACAAGTAAATGGTTCAGAGATAGATGCATACAAAAGCAGTATTGAAGATCGTACCAGAAGAATACCTTCCTTGCTAAGAGGGAGTGTTGAAGTATTATGTAGCTGCGATATTTTTATTGTATTTGATCAAGTCAAAACCCTAAAAGAATAATGCTAAAGTATATTTGTAATGTCGGCTCAAGAAAATAATTTTTATTATATTTTGTACTTGCATTATGAGAAGTCGACCCTACCAAAAAAAGTCAAAGTAAATTATATTTGCCAGAAAACACAGGTCAGCCCTGTGGGAAAAGTTCACTGGCAGAATAAGTATAAATAAGGTGACGCCTTACTCATTTGGTGATCACAACTCACTCAGTTATAGTGCAAGTTTGGTGGAGAGTTGCAGTTGCAGTTGCAACTACAGGGGGAAGGATAAGGTGCATTTCTTGGTCTTGGTTGGTCTCTCTCTCGTGCGCTACCTTGCTAGGGTAATGCGCTAGGGTTTGGATTGTGCCTTGGTGTATCTCTTGGTGTATTTCTTGGTATAATACTTGGTGTATCTTCTAGTGACAAGGCGCAAGTCTAGTAGCAGGGTTTCCCTTTCAGTAGAAGGGTTATCTGGGATATTTCTCTCTAAGAGAGCATTGTACTGACACTGTACTTGGTTGATGAATCTATAATGAAGAAGTTCTGCTAGGTTTTCTTCCCCGAGAGGGTTTTCCAGGATAGATCTATGTGTGTTCTCCTCGGGGGTGGCACATGTAGGTGCCTATGGTTGGGTGATGATGATGTAGCATCGTCTATGGAAAAAACGAGCACGTAAAAGTAGATGAATTTCTATGGTAAATCTAACCCTAACTAGTTTTAGGAAAAATTCAACAGGGAGATGGTAAGCCAGTGTCATCATGAGGTCCATTAGTTCTTTTTTCATACTGGGTGTTGTGCTTAATATACTAGGCATGTCAATGAGGATCATTGGTTGAAGTTGGATAATGGATCATAAGCTCAAGAAGTTATGTTTGTTTCCTTCTTTCACCTTGGTGGCCAACATTTGTACCCTAGTCCTGTGTTGTCACCCCCAAGAAAAAGGTGTACTACTAGGGGGCCCTCACAAGGGTAACATTCTGTCTCCCTGCCATACTTAACACTTACCATCCTGGAGCTTGTCGCAGTGTACTAAAATTCGGTAATGGGTCATGGTTCATTCTCTCATGAGAAGAGGGGCTAAAGGCCCAGAGGTTGACTGTATCTACTAGTAAAAGAATAATAAAGAAAGAATAATGCTAAAGAATGAAAGAGAGCAAGGACTCTCAAAAGCCAGTCCATACTTGAGCTCAAGGACTCTCAAAAACCAGTCCATACTTGAGCTCTACCCTTTCCGCGTTCACCCTAGTTCCAAAACAATGATGCTTTTGAAACCTTATAAAAGGGACTTGCAAATATGATAAAAGGACAAATAAAAAGGCAGATTAAGGGGTTGGAAAAACGTAACGCTTAGAAAGTGGTAACTCAAGAGCAAGTGCACCCTCCACAAAGGCAGTCAAAGAAATGGACAAAATGACACCATAAGCCATGAAGTAATCCCAACATGTGCCACCATCACACTTACTCTTGAAGGGTTCTTTTCTTTCTTGCTTCCCCCGGGACATATCCCTTTACTTAGGCCTTTTATTTCCTGTTTTGGTTGGCACACCTAATATGATCTAATAATGGTCCTCCCATATTCAAACTTGCCAACTTACATAAAGTCTTGAGCTAATGTGAAATTTCAAGGGGATAGTTGATGTGAACTATTTATTTGGCTTATATCTTAAGTGACAACTTACTTTGTATGATCTAAGGGCTTTTATACCTTGTGAACATCGGCTTTACTTGATTTCATGTCTTGATTTGATTTGGATGCACTTAACATGGTTCTTTGAAGGACATCCCATGCTTCAACCCAGGACGTTGTGCTTTTATTACAGGATATGGCACGTGTAATGAAGAGCGTTGAGTTACTGGATGGCTTGACAAACCCAAATACAGGCTCTCAAACCTTTTGTACCTTGGACAATGGACAAATGGGCTTGTATTTGCTAGATATGGTCATGGTGGCACAGAGATGGGCAAAAATCCCACATCCTGGGCACTACACCCAGAAGATTATCACACATTGGATGGAGGACATTGCACTAGTAGATGGTTGGATGACAATGATATACACCCTCCTCCACCTTGGACGCCATCCTTCACACCTTGGACGTTGGGCCTTTTTCATGATGACATCATACCAAGGTTTGATGGAGATGTTGGATTTTGCTACCACTTGGACACCACATGATTTGACAGGGCACTTGATGATGGTCTTCACCTTGCTTGCACTCCTTGATGATGACATGTGGCCTTTGAAGGCCTTCTCCACACCCATGAGAGCTTGATGTCACCACAAGTGTGACCATATCATGTATTATTTTCATGTTTTAACATTGTAGAGGCTATTTTGAGGGGTTGACCCCACTTCTAGCATGGATTGTTGACATTTTACTCAAATTATGTGGACAAATGTGCTTGGTTATTTCATATAAATAGAGGAAGCACTTATTTCATTTTTCATCATCATCACTCCTCACACTTGTGAGGGAGCACTCTAGAAAAGTTCGCTCTATCTCTCTTTTTGCTCTTGGATCTAGTGCGCACCACTTGGAGGAAGACTTTGTTGGATGTTTCTCTCTTGTTGATGATTGAATGGTGAATTAGGGTTTCCTTATGCATGCGCTTGGCTTAGTAAGTATTCTTTGTTCAAATTTATTTGCTTGTATATGGTGTATCCTTGGTAAATGCTCTTTTAGAGGCTTGATTGGTGCATGTACCTTGTATGCTTGAAACCCTAGGAGGGATTATGAGGCTTTATCCCCTTCCCTTCTTTCAATTATCTTTGATTGTTGAAGGCATTAAGACATTTTCTAGGGCTTAAGAGGCTTTATACCCTAGGGTTCTTGTCTTGGCTAGTTAAGTCCTGGGGATTGTGAGGCTTCATCCCCCTAGGGTTTGACCTAGTTCAGTTTTGATCTTATTGCTAGAGGTTAAAGGAAAAACAACACCTAGGGTTTATGAGGCTATATGCCCCAGGGTTTGTTTTAAGAAGTTGAAGCTAGGGTTTATGAGGCTATATTCACTAGCTTGATCTTCACAACTCTTGCACCTAGCAATTTCCATGGTGTGTTGCTTGACTCCATTGCCCAAGAAAGAGAAATGGTACTAGTCTAGTTGATTGCAAGTGATGGTTGAAACCCTAGTTAAATTTAAACACTCTCTCTTTCAAAACATTTCCTTAAGTTGAATTTATGACATCATTTGCAAGCTAATTGTACTCTAACGTTTTGTAAAATCATTGGTTTACTTGCTGATGTCATAAATTGCATGCTACAGCCATTAGGGCTGCATATCTTTGCTCCAAATTTAATTAATATTGTGGCAAAACTTGCCCAGAAAATTGTTTTAGCAATTGGATATTGTTTCCTTTGTTTCAAGCTAAATTTAGTGAGTCAATTGCTAATTTTCTGGGTTGCATTTCTTGTTGCTGTTATAAATCTTTCATTGCTTAAATAAACTAGTTGACTGCTGTAAATTTACAACAGCAATAAGTTTTACTAGTCATCCAGTGTCTAAAGGTAATTAATATGCTATATTAATATAACTTGGTAATTGATGATTTTATGTATTGAAGAGTTTAGAGTCTCCTATAGGTTGCCCAATTACCTTGTTCAAACCAAATTGTCCCTTCACCCTTCCTAAACCTAGCTTGACCATCTAAGTGACTAAGATAGGGGGCTATAGGCTTGGCTAATCTTGCTATTTGATCCCTTGAAGTCACTAGGGAAGCATCCCTTTTGTTGGACTTCTTTCCTTCACTAAAATGAGGGAATTATTTGCTTAGGTGGCAGTGGTGGATATTTCCAATTGTTACACAAGATCGGTATCTTGTGGAGGCTTTACACAAGTACAAATCATGTGATAACACGGCCTACTATAAAACTGTATGGTCTAGCTGTACAGACCTATTCTGTATGGCTGTACGGATCTATACTACCCTATGATGCAGTTCGGATTCGCCTCTACTTGAATCCATACTCTCCATACGGACCTATTATGTACGACTGTATGGTTTTGTACTGCCCTGTGATGCAATCCAGATTTGCCTCTGCTCTCTCTCTCTCTCTCTCTCTCTCTCTCAACCTACTCAATTGTTCTACTATGTGTAAACCCTCTATCTTGACCTGTCTTTATTAGTTGAGACCAAAACCCTAATCTATTTTTGAGATTACTCCTAGTCTAAGTCATGCATATATGAAATACACTTTTTAGAGTCAACAACTAAACATAACACTTTTCACTCTTTTACTATAGTGAATTGCAAAATAGAATTACTTTTTAAAAATAGAAAATATCTCGAATTACTTGCGCTCACATTGAACCTGTGTGGAAGTTCTTGTCTGAGCTATATTTCTCAACAAAAGCAAGATCATGGGAGTCACATATAACAAAACATTAGGGTAGAAAAAGTGTTGTTGTATTGAGCACATGTTGCTAAGAAGAATATACTTGTTTCTCATACAATGGGTTTGTGACAGCTCTACCTTGATCAAAGATAGTTTTGTTAGAGGATGGAAGAGAGGTAAATTTTGAAGTTTTGGTGCATATGAATTTTGGAATTGAAAATGGTTAAGACGATCCCTAAGAATGTGTTGATTTGGTCAAAAGGATTGATCAAAATTTATTGTGGTATTGGTCCTGATGATGATGGCTCAAGGTTTTTGGTATTGATATTGGTGATCTCAACACTAGGTAGTGAGTTCCTCCTAAAGAAATATATTTGGTGAACCTTTTTTACTCATAGGTAGTGAGTTTCCTCCTAAAGAAATATGTTTGGTGAACCTTTTCGACTCATAGGTAGGGGTCAAGTCAAGTTAAACATCAAATTGTAGAGAATCTACGAAGGATGGGGAGTAAATCTCCAAGGTGGTTTGGGGAAATCAAGTTCAAAATTTGTTAATTGGTCGACAAGTGTAACCTAGTTCAAAACCTCTCATAGTTGGTTTGAGGTTATCTCATTCAAAACTCGCATCAATAGATTGAAGGTAATCAACAATTGTTTGAAGATGTATTAGAGCTCTTTCTTGAAAGGGGTATTTGTTGGCATGTTTACAGGAAGAATGTGCTTGTCATTGATGGCAAGAACAGCAGTGAACCAAACCTCGAGAGCGCAGAAGACGAGAAAGCTCAGAAGAGATAGCGGCTTCTAGAAGTGCAGACGAGGCCCAAGAGACGGAGTTGCAAGAGGAGCAAAGGTCGAGACCCGTGAACACTTAGAAAGCCTTCTAAGTCAGAGAGATCAAAAGCTCAAGAGGAAGAGCAACAGTGGCCATTGGATCATCGATCCAGAGGACCAACAACCATCAGATTGAATTAATGAAGGATAGGATAAGCAGGGCAAAACGATTGAGAATTCAAACACCCGAATTTTCGTCAACCGTCGGATCAAAATAAGTGGAAGGACATGATAAGTTAGAAGAAGGGCGCGCTAATCTCAGCGGCCAAAAATCGGGCACTCAAATCTACGATTGACAGGGCATATCGGACCCCCCCGACCTTTCTGCCTTTAACCGTGGGGGGGGTCCGAGTTGGTGGTATTTCCCATGTGGGACCCTCATACGTGTCACCTTCTTGTCAACTCGGACCCCCCTCGCTCATTACCACTTACCGCCTAACCCCCCCTCCGAGTAAACCACCAAACCACTCATACATACCACCTTCGCGCTCCGACGTCACACTCCACTACCCACTACACGTCACACTCCACTACCGCACTCTGCCTCCACACTCCACTACACTGCCTACACGTCTCACCCACGTCAGCAAGGACATGTGGAGGACCACGTCAGCAAGTACACATGGCATAATCAGATGATGACAAGTGTCAAGAGGAAATTGGCTCGAGCCATGTCAACAAGTGATGTAAGCAAGCTACGTCACTCCGGAAGATTTACTTCGGGAGTTTCATCACCAACAAATGTCAAAAGTCCCGAAGGACGAAGGTCTGAAGTCGCTCTCAGCCATCCAATCTGAAGATCACTTCGGGTGCATTCTCAACTGTTGATCTAGTTCAGTGGAAGGACAGTGTAAGTGGAAGTGTTAACCGACAGCAAGCGGTCTCCACCGCCTATGACTTATTCAACAGGTGACCACTCTGGACGAGAATGAAGCAGCGATTAGCCTAAAGTCCCGAAGTCCTAAACACTGAAGACCCGAAGAAGACCCTCGTCATTGATCGCCAGGAGGGATACGTGTCAGGAGATTATGCATTCGGGTGAAAGCACTCTGGGAGAAACAAGTGCATAGGAGTTGAAACTCCCGAAGCCCGAAGTGTCGAAGTCACTCATGATCGTTGATCGTGCAGGAGGGTACGTGTCAATAGATCGTTGATCGTGCAGGAGGGTACGTGTCAATAGATCGTTGACTCCGGGTGAAAGCGTTCGTGGAAAAGCGAAGCGCCGAAGAGTCGAAAAGGCCGAAGTACTGGAGCGGAGGATAGTCGTTGGATTAAGGAGGATAGATGTCAGCAGATCTTCCATTTCGCAAGATATCCAGTCAGAAGAAACGAGAAGTTGAGATTCGAAATCTTCGAAGTTCGGAGACCCGAAGGAGATCTCGACCGTTGATCCGAGAGGGACACGCGTCAATGGATTGTCAACTCCGAAAGATTGATGTACGAAGGAAAGCAAGGGTTGAGATTTGAAACTCCCGAAGCCCGGATCACGAAATAAATCACAGCCATTAATTTAGGAAGGTTAGATTTGATCCGCAGATCGTGAAAGAACAAATCTGAACCGTCCGTTCAGATGCACCGTCAAGATCTTGAGATCGACGGTCCCGTCGCAATGCGGGGATTGAAGATGCGCGAACTTTAAAAAGCTGAAGGCGAGTCGCAATTGAAACCACAGTTTTGGAGAAAGGACATGTAGAGGCTCGAGGTAAATTGTGGGGCAAAAAGTAGTTTGATACAAACCACCTTTGGAGGCGCCCGCAATCTCATGGTCACATGAAATCTTCGCCCAAGGTCATATCGAGAAACAGAGCTAGCGCTCACTAGACCGAGATCGATAAGCGCCTTTTGAATAGGCGTTTGGTCACCGCCGGTGGTCACGTGAAGGAAGGGGCTTAGAAGCCAAAGAAGCCAAAAACGACTGACTGTAACTGCCAGAGAATGTAAATTCTAACCTTGTACAATATCTACTGCAAACTGATATTCAAAAAAGAACAGAAAAGATACAATGGCAAATACAAACATTACACAGAGATTTTTCACCTGGAAACCCAAACCAGCATATATTATATTCATACATTGTGTTACATTGTTTACAATACAATATACATATAGGAGCCAGCGGCATCCAAAACCCTAACCCAATGACCTGGATTAGTCCAAAACCCTAATTCCTTAACCGGAAATAGAAAACCATCGGCAAAAAACTATGTGCCGAAAAACCACCTAATATCATGTGGTCCCGGAAATATGTCATCCTGGTAATATGTCGTCCCGGAAATATGTCGTCCTGGTAATATGTCGTCCCGGAAATATGTCGTCCCGGTGGAAATATGTCGTCCCAAAAAAAAAAAAATTTGGAGGCGCTGCCCCCGCCCCCCTGCACCCCCTGCGCGCCCGGCGCAAACGCTCAGACACTACTACTCGTGCAAAGAATATAACACATACCCAACATTCTCCCACTTGTTTTCTTTGCACACAGGGGGTTACAGGGTTACATAGTCAACAATCC
>SNQJ01S0012503.1:0-14925 GCA_010110895.2 Picea sitchensis
ACCCTAGGAGATGAAGCGCCAAAAGTCATGTGGGCCCCGTTTGAGTAAGTGAGTACATCAACTTCCCGGGGTCGTAACTTTTGCATACGATCTCCGTTTTAGGCGTGTGATAGCTCGTTGGAAAGGTATCATCGAGGAGATTAATTTTGGGGGCTCAATGATGCCTTTCTCTATCATTAAGAATCTTGATCTCGAAAAACCTTCATTTGGGCCCTCAAAATGGCCCTGGAAGTTAAAACCTGCTAAAAATAGTAAATTGCCAAAATTGTCAGAAAGTTGTTTTGAGCTAGTTGGAAAAGGTAGGTGGCCACCGATATCCACCTGGATCAGTTTTCGTCATGAATAGTGAAGTCCTCAGCTCCATGGGAGTTGAGTCCTTCGTGGTTATTTTTATCATTTTCATCATCAGGAACAGTGACAACTTCTCAGGTTATTTTCTTAGATAGATTCTCTTTGGAAACAAACCCATTCTGTGTTAGGAATGCATCCCAATCATCTACCCTATCATTTAATTCTTCAACGATTAATATTTTAATCAATCTTTGGTGATACAAGCTTCGATTAACATTATTAGGGTTCTCCTGCACATGCTTAGCCATTCTACCTAGGATTTGAAAGAAATAAAATGGAAAATTTAAATGATTATCAACTTCAAAATGTAATAGAAATAATATACGGTAAAGAAAATCAACGTCATACCATCCTTCATAGGTGATAACCTTATGGAGGACAAACAAGAGAGTATCCACTTCTTTTCAATCCATACTTGAGGCACCCCCTTTTTCAATCTAAATTCTATCCCATCGAGCATAAGAATCGATCTCAAACCCCTTGATCCACTTGTTTATTTTTGAACCATCGTTCCCCTATTCATGGGAGTCCTGTAGCTCAAACCAATGTTTCCTCAGAGACAACAAGCAATAGATGTCCCTTACGAGACACATGTCCATTATTCTGCAAATTCCTTGGTTACAAAGGTATCATACCCCTTGAATTTTCTGAGAAATGGCAACCAACATGCAAATTTGAGGATAGGTTTGCTAGCACTATACTCAGGGTATGCCTTGAGCTCTCTCAGAGACCATTTCTCTTGTCTTACTATGCCAAGATTCCCCATACTGCCACAATTCCAAACATAGGAGAGTATGCAAGGGCACTCTGTTTCAAACGATTTGCACCACCAATAGGGAACAAGGATTTCGGGAGTTTGGAAAACAAAGTATGAAAAATTATAGCTTATTTAGAATCTAGGTAGTGATTCAAAATAAGCGGGGTCAAACGAAATGGACAATGAGTATAAGAATCGATTATTCGATTTAATGATCGTGCCTGGATGAGGTGACGATCATGTGTGGTAGAGAAAGCATGAAAAACAATGGTTGAAAGATATATATATATATATATATATATATCAAACGAGGGAATAGATAAGGGTAGTGTATACATATATGGGATATGGGTAGGTTATAGGATGGTTAAGTGGGATATGGGTAGAATATAGGTTTACTAAGTGGGATTATACAATACACGGAATAGGATAAAAACATATGTTATATGAATGAGCTCATAAAAAAATACAAACTAAATTTCCCATGTTTTTAATAAACCAGAAAAAATCAAGAGTTTCCTTATTACCTCAAGTTTACCTCATGATGCATGCTATAATGGAGGAGAGAAAGGAACCCTTGGAATTTTGTTTCATTATGTTGTGCTCAGGAAATTACTGAACACTTGTTCTTGAACCCTAAATTTCTAAATGCTATTATAGAAGAGATGATGACATTGTTGGTTTTTGAGATTTATTATTTGTATAAAGGAAGACAAATGGATGATGTTGCTAATGTAGACCTGTAGAATGGAAAAGAGAAGGAACTAGGTCTACTTGGGAAACTCCATACCCTTTCATGTCGAGATGATAGCCTACAAATGATGGAAAAAATTCAATTTGATAAGCTACAAGTCGTCTTGTAACTGATACGGGGGTCTTGTAAATACAGAAGACAATGGTTATTGGACTACCTGTAACTACTGAAATTACAAATATTGAAGCTGATATTGAAAGGATAAGTATGAATATGAAATATATCAGGACTGAGAGCCACTAATAATAGAAGAGAACTGAAAACATGAAAGTTGGGGATATGAAAACAGAATCTAAAATGGAATATTTTAGAACAAGGAAATGAACTGTTGCAAGCTACTATTGATACCATAAAATCAGATAGTCTTCAATCGCTACCCACCTAAGGTACAATTCTTATCATGTGAATAAATGTGTTGGTGTCGAGCATGCAAATAAATCATTGGATTGTGACCATTAAGGTATGTCGTTAACCAACATGAAGCAAATCACATTTAATGAAAAAGAGTGCTAAAGTACCTTAGTGCATATTGACATGTATGAATAGATGTGTTGATGTTGAGTCACCTGCAAGATTCATCAATCAAGAGGCATTGATGAGTCCCCATGATTGACAACAAGGAGATATACCATTAATGCATGTAGATTCCAAGGTACTATGAAATCTCTAATATTGACCCAATGTGCTGGAGACAATGGGTGTTGGCCCTTGGTTATGGAAGGAAGCGAAGAATGCGGAAGAAAAGGTAAAAAGCGAGCTTCGCGGGAGACATAGTGATTGTCACTGGGTCAAAGTGAGAAAAAGAACAGAAAAGATGGAGCGAAGTGAAGAAAAGTAAGTTGTTGGATGAGGAGATCGAGGATGAGAGATCAACAAGGAAGATGGATTGAGGATGACTTAGGAAGTGGAAAAAGCCAGCATTAGATGCCTTGCAGCACCACGAGATGAAGAAGGAAAGACAGACTGACAAAGCTCAGAAAGAATGGGTCAAGTTGACCTAGGGTCGTAGACACCTAGGGATTTGGTAATTAGGGTTTTGATACCTAGGTTTCAACCTGAGGTTGTCAGTGAGGGATTGTAATGTATAAATAGAGGTCGAGAGGACCTAGGTTGCGGGGGGTACAGTAGATGAGTCTTGTTATTGATCATTGTTCATTGGGAGAATATTGTATTATGGGTGAGAGAAGTGCTGAAAGAGAGAGCCTTCTAGTATTGTAAGTGTTATTGGATAAATCCGTTAGTGCGGACACAAACCGATCTCCCTAGATCCACCTGGATCTAGAACAAAGCAAGACAGAATAATACTTTTTCCCTAGATTTCCACTGTTGAATGAACTAGGAGGCAAGAATCATGAACATACCTTATGATCGCTTCCTTGGGTCTTTGTTGTTCCAAGCTTCGCTCCAACGCTCTTGTGTCATCAAGACCACAAAAATACAAACCAATCGAAGTGAAGACAACTCAATATATTCAACAATTAATCTATGTATATGATCAAGGAGTTATATAATAAAGTGACATTAGCTTTATGGGAAAGAGACATATTACTGTATTATATTGATTGAAAGCAAAGATTACAACCTGAGCCTTGATGTTGTAAACCTCCTTTCGATGGCCCTTAGCTCTGACACACACACTTGCTCACTTGCATGAAGAAGATCAACCACTTTTGATAACCTTGCTAGAGTTCCTTAGCTGTTGTAGCATCAGTCCTTCACACAATCTTCCACTAATTCTCCAATAAATATCTTGCTAGTTTTCTTATAACCTTTTCCATGAGAATCCCCTCAATATATAAGAGAAAATAGATTAGTTACTTGGATAGGAATGATCCCAAAATATCAGGAAAGCCAATACTTAGATAACCATTCGAATGCCATCTCATCCTTCTAGAAGATTCCCTTCTAGAAGGTTCAAGAATTTATCTTTTTCCCTTCTTTAGAAAGAGTTCGCACCCTAACAGTTAGGCACAGTGTGAAATTCTTGCACCCTGGCTTAATGCAGCCTACGAGAATCATGCATTCTCGCAGGCAAATGTATTGACAACCTATGAACCTTCCTCAAAACTGTGATTTCTGGAAAGAGATAAAGGTAACTTTTCTCAGGATAAAATTCTAATGAAGAGCCTGAGTTCACCACCATCATCACATCATCATGACAACCAAAATTATGGATAACAGAATGCCCCCCAAAGTCTAAGATTGGAACCAGTGACAGTCGATAGACTTTGTAAGCTGCATGTGTGTGTCAAGAATCAAGAGCACATCTAATCAGAAACCTGCAAACATCCAAGCATCTGCAGAATATCATATATACCAATTCTGAGGTAGGCATTCCCATACTTAGATCATAGACTGATGACATCATAAACAAAGGTCATGGCCACCAATTATACACTGTGGATCCATGCCGTCGCAATATAGCATAGCCACTTGAATACACTGTGGATCTATGTGACAAATTTTCAATCAAGACGACATAGCCACGAGACCTACATAGTGGATCTATGTGCTGCAAATTATACATACTCCATAGCAACCTGGATCACAAAGAGAAAATCCAGGGTCTTCAATCTCATCGCCCAAAGTACGAATCTAACCATGTGATTACATGTGTTGAAGTCGAACATGGTAGAAACCACTTGATTACCGGTCATTGATGTAACCGTTAACAAGTGCAAAGGAAATCACCATTGATGTCAATGACTCCCAAGGTACTATAGTACAATCCATCGACTGTGAATAAATGATTTGATGTCGAACATCTGATGGAATCTTTCGATCAGGGGTCAATGAGGTAAACCCATTGTCGAAAGCAAGGAAACTTGCCATTGAGGCATGCAAGCTCCAAGGTACTAAACAATTTCTAAGTCTTGATTCCAGATAATGAGATGAAGTCGACGGAAAAAAACTCGTCACAAGAGGGCCTTGATCTATCCCCCATCAATGACATGAAATGAGTAACAGAGTTTGAAGGTGAAACAAAGCATTTTGCAAATTGGACTAGACACAGGGAAGGCCGACACGGAGAGAATGGATAACTACAGATGGCCGACTCAATATAGGTTTCAGATGGACTTCTCTTGAACATATGAACGACACGACTAATGATTTGGAAGCATTGACTCAAAGACGACACATGGAAAGACCTTGTAATCAATCGAAAGAGAGACAGATGGATTTCCCAAACCAACTTCAAATGATGAATAGGGGGTGTCATGTTCAAGAGCGACACTTACTGCCAATCAATACAAAGATGAAATATATCCCTTTCCCAAATTTTCCCCCACCATTTCTGGCAAGTACCTCTTTATTTTTACGCAAGATTGAAGAGGATCACATATGCTTGTTGATATAAGCTCATCCTTCGGACGAGTCCCTCGGAGTATGTTTAACGAACCCTAAGAAGGAGTGGTTCGGTCGCATCACGGGTCTGTCAATGTTTGTTTAACGAGTCCAGAGATAGTAAACTCAAAGGTTTTTCAAGATTATAGAGTTTAGAAAAACACTTAAAAGAGAACTCTCTCAGTTCCTTTTTCGTAACATAGTCTGGATGAGACTGAAAAAGAGAGAAATTATCGCTCACCAGACCCATACTTCAAATAATTTATCGAGCGTGAAAATAGTAAGGTTGCTCGGCGATCTTTTCATATTTAGAGAATCTGAAAAGAGCTTAAAGAGAAATCCAGGGGGGTTCCTTTTTCATATAACCTCGATGAGCTTGAAAAAGTGATAAAACTATGCTCGATCATGTTCTTATGTTTTTCACGAGCGCAAGAACGGACAAAAAGACGCTCGAGGTTTTATGTAAAAACCATAAAAAACAATCAAAATCACCCCATAACGGAGAAAAATATGTCCATATCCGTGTTTATAATCATTAATATTCCACACCTTCAAGTCAATACACTCATTTTCATATTATTAATTAGGTTTAAACAATAGATAAACATAAAAACCCAAAACTGACATAGTAAAAAGTAAATAAAATAAGTAAATAACCAATTTTACCATATCATTTCACATTTTCACCATTGAGTTCCAAAAACCCCCATTTTACCCTCTGACTTCGGTGTTGATTTTTGTGAGCTACAAGAGATCATTTTACGAGCCGTCCGCAACATTACGGTAAGCTCTTCCTTCTTGATCTTTTCATGGTTTAAATTTCTGATTTCATTGGTTAATTTTTTTCATTTTCAAGTGTTTTTTGAACCCTACATGCGCGTAGGAATTCTCCCAGGCTGCCCATACGGGGCCTGTGAGAATGATACTTTCTCGCAGGCAAGATTTGAGCCACGTACGAGGGGTTTTCACTATGTATAATAATGCACCTACGAGCAGCGTAGAACTCAATTTTTTTTTAAATGTTTATCCAATGAAAAAGATTTATATCATGAATAAAATCATTAATCCCCTTTGTATGTTTCTTATGCAGATAAATAGCCACAAACATGGTTCTTGAGTGGTGGGAATGAGAACATGAGGAGGATAATGAAAATTTCGAAAATCATCCTCCCACCATAGCTGCATTAAGAGATTGTGGTCTCTTAAAATACTTCCGTATTCCAGGCATGAGAGCCCAAGTCAGATTACTGGAGTATCTAGTCCGTATGTGGGATCCATACCAGCAAGTTTTCAATGTAGGAGCTCACACATTAGCCATTGACATAGAGGACATATAATTATTGACCGGATTATCCAGGCGTGGGTCTTATGTCAGTCTGACCGACATCAGAGGTGGCGGGTTAAAAATGAGTGAATATTGCAATCAATACTGTGTACCTGAGGCCGAAAGAAAGAAAGGAAAAGTGGCGATCTGGGGAGTAACAGACTTGAATCTCCGCACTATTATCTTCACGATTTCTTGGATGGCTGGAATTTCCACTCCCCATATGGAATTACAGAGCTACTTCCAGTACGCCATCGAGTGTACTGAGCCCCGAGTATTTAACCGGGCTGATGCAGTATTACGCAGTATCAAAAGACAACTGACTAAGTGCAGGCGGGGAGAACTGAAACAATTTGGATATGGATCTTTGTTAGTGTCTTTATTCCTCCAGAGAGTCCCCGTATTCAGACTACAGGTTGAGTGGAACTTTTCGGGTCCTAGGGATCCGAGGATGTTGCGATGGTGTCGGCTCATGGCTAGGCACGTGGCAGGACCAATCGTCAAATATGACGATATTTTCTTTGACTGATTGCAAAACCAGATGTTGATGGTCGATGACTACGCCTATGCCAGGTTGGATTTCCGAGGAGATCCAGATCTAGCACTACCTGAGGACGCTCAGTGGGGAGACCTCGGTAAGAAGTACACAAATTTCTCTTTTTTAAATGTTTTTGAATTTTTTATATTTATTCGAAGACTAACACCAAAAGTTTGTTGATAACACAGATGTTGGACCGTATAGACCTCCTGGCACTTCTCCTATCCAGCGACGAGGAGAAGCAACAACAGTAGTACCATAGTATGCCAAAGATTACCAGGCGGTGGAACAAAATTTAGAGGGTCTTACAACAGACATTCTAGATATGACCCTGGAAGAGGTTCCACGACGCGATCAATGTCACACTGTAGGGGTATCAGCAGCTATGGGTCAACTGCTCCGCAGGGTTGCTAAGGCAGTCATGTGTTACCGTGAACGTCATCCATGACGTCACTATGTAGAAGCTATAAGCTTCAATTTTTGATATTTTGTCTTTGGACAAACTTTTTTGTAAAAACAAACTCTTTTGATCGTTATATATACAGATGGTTTCTACCGGTTTACTTTACATTGTGTGAATTGTAATGTGTTTGATTTATAAGTGGTTCAAATGTCTGTCCAATACATAATTAGATAATGCATCTGTTAATGTATTAAGACATCTAGGAATATGTTGATATTCAATGTAATCAAAATACCGTTCCAAGAGGCGAATCCACAAATATACCCTTAACAGAGTAGGACTTCGAATAGAGTAGATATTACTTAGCTACAATACTACAAGCTGCGAGTCAAGTCGCACAACCAAATGATGAATTCCAAGTGAGATAGCATCGACCAATAATTCAATAACGACGCTATACTCTATGATGTTGTTGGTTGCTCGACCAAGACATACACCTCATAAAGATATAAGTTCATTTTTTGGGGCATAGATTGCCCATGCAGCGGAAGCTAGGTTCCGAGTACTACGACTAGCACCATCATCGAAGCCAATATAGGGTAGCGAAGTTCCCGACATCTGGCAATCAAACACAATGTCACGTAAGGGCGGAGACCAGATAACGTCTAAAGAAAACTAAAGTAACACACACAAAGTATGATACATAAAAATACAAGTACTTTTGCACAAATGATTTATGCATAGTACTTCTTCAAGTACAACCCATTCCTGGGTTCACTCAAAGGTATACCATTGTAATCAACCAGCTCATACGCTCCTTTTTCCAAAACTTTGTGAACAATGTAAGGACCACGCCACATTGGTTCGAATTTCCCAGCTCCTAAGACATCTTTATCTTGTTCATAAATAAGAACAAGATCACCTTCAGAGAAAACGCGAGGCTTGACATGCTTGTCATATTGTGCCTTGATACATTTCTTCTGGGCTTCTATTACTAGAGTAGCGTCACGTCGAGTCTCGTCTAATCGCATCAAATACAACAGACGTTCTTCTTCAGTAGAAGTATTGGGTAAGAGTTTGACATCTAGCTTCAGAGAAGGTATCTCACATTCTATCGGAAGAATGGCTTCCACACCATAGACTAATCGAAAGGGCGTAAATCCCGTAGCCGATTTGAAAGATGTCCGATATGCCCACAATGCCGAAAAAAACATCATGTGCCAGCTGATTTTATGAATTCCTATCATTCGTCGAAGCATAGTTATAAGAACTTTATTGATTTCTTTGACCTGGCCATTAGCTTGCGGATAATAGGGTGTTGAGTTATCATGATGAAGACCCAACTTTTCCGTAAGTTCAGACATCATAAAATTTCTAAAATGACTACCGTGATCGGTAACGATAGCTTGAGGAAAACCAACATGAGCTATGACATGGTTAAAAAGAAACAACGCTGCATTCTTTCCAGTATTATCGAATGTTGGCATCGCCTCGGCCCATTTTGTAAAGTAATCAACAGCTACAATGATGTAACCATGCCCCCCGGCCGAGTGAGGGTGACAGGTCATGAAATCAATGCCCCATTTTGCAAAAGGACCAATTGAGACCACAAGATGAAGAGGAGCAGGATGCGACCGAATTTTCTGATTGTAGGTCTGGCAGGCATGACACTTCTGAACAACAGTAATGCAGTCATTGAACAAGGAAGGCCAAAAATATCCCGCGCGTAAGATCTTCTGGGCAGTAGCATACCCAGACATATGACCAGCACATGCTCCAGAATGGCAGTCATTTAGAGCTTTCTCGGCTTCATCAAAAGTCAAACAACATCGAAAAATAGAGTCAATTCCTCGACTGTAAAGAGTATCTCCAAGGATAATGTACTGACGGGCTTGATAACGAACGCGACGTCATTCAGTACTAGACAAAGTAGGCCAGAAAGTCTGGGTTTGGAGATATATAATGATATCCCCATACCAAATATCGTTAGTGCTGATAAGGAAAAGTGATTCATCAGGTAGTGAATCTACTGCTACATTTTCCGTGTCAGAGTGAGGAAAATCACATATTAACTCGGAAAAAACTAAGGATTTCTTAGACATGGCGCGGTCAAATTCCAAGTCAAACTCCTGGAGTATGACTATCCATTTGGAGTACTTGCCCCCTAGAAATTGACGTGTCAAAATATGTTGCATAGGGTTGCAATGTGAAATCACTGTATTTTTCCTTGAGAGAATATAATGGCGAAAACGTTGAACCGCTTGAACAACAGCCAAAGCTAGTTTTTCAACATGTTGATACTTGATTTCGGTTGATGTGAGACTTCGACTCAAGTAATAAATAACATGTTCATCATGTCCATCATCCTCTTGAACGAGAACCATGCCAATAGTATACTCGGAGGCAGCAAGATAAAGAAAGTAATCACGACTATAATCAGGAGGAAAGAGAAGCGGAGCTCTCGTGAGGGACAACTTCAAAGCCTCAAAAGAATTGTTGGCCACGGTATCCCAGACAAACACTGAACCTTTCTTTAGTAGTCGTGTAAAACCACGAGTAATCTCGGCGTAATTAGGGATGAAACAACGAAGAAAGTTTTCTTTCCCCTGCAAACTTTGTAACTGGTGCAGTGAAGAAGGAGGAGGGAGATTAAGAATCGCCTCAACCTTAAGAGGATCTACCTGGATCCCTTGACGTGAAACAATGAAACCTAGAAGACGGTCAAATTCTATGCAAAAAACGCATTTATGAGGATTTAAACGAATGCGATAGAATCAACAATGAAAGAAAATTGCTCGGAGATGAGTGGGGTGATTGACTCGGCATAAAGAATGAGCTGGCAAATTGTCCAAATAAGGTTGAACAATATGCTTTATATCGTGAAATGCATAAGACATAGCACGTTGAAATGTTGCGCCCACGTTCTTAAGACTGAAGGGAAGTTTCCTATAGGTGAAAGTACCCCAAGGAAAAATAAAAGTAGTTTTATGTTGGTCCTCAAGAGCGACGTTAATTTGATTATAGCCGGAGAAACCATCCATGAGAGAAAAAATTTCACTGCCGGCATAGTCATCGACGATTTGGTCGACGAAAGGGGTTGGAAAGTTGTCCTTTGGACAGGCTTTGTTAATATCCCAATAATCAACAAAAACACGTATACTACCACCTTTCTTATCAATCGGTATAGGGTTGGAAACCCATTCTGTCAGAGCCACGAGATAAATAAAACCGGCTTTGAGAAGTTTTTCAACTTCGAGTTTGATAGTTGTCGCTTTACGTGGATGGACCGGACGAAGGCACTACCGGACTGGTTTAGCTCTAGGGTATGTCTTTATCTCATGCACAACAATTGCAGGGTCGATACCTGGCATCTCTTCGTAGCTCCATGCAAAGATGTCATGAAATTCTTTAAACAGAGATGTATAGGTGACAATTTCATCTGGAGAACATGAAGCTCCAATGTGAACATTTTCAACTATCCCAGGCTTAACTGATATATCAATGGGTATCGTGGGAGAAATATTATTGAGGTTCCCTTCGGAAAACACATCATGTATATATTGGGGAACGATCGATATGACAACAACGGTTGACGGAGTCGAAATCCGTTGGTAGTTCTCGAGAGTGTGTTGTTCCAGAAATAGTATGGAACGACGATGCCCATCGTCCCAAGGGGTGTCCTCCATGAAGAACATGCTCATATCGTCAGTGGGAAAGATGACACAAAAAGGATCGGGAGACAACTCATCAAGAGAGGGTGTAGAAGGTGTGGCCAATTGAATTGTGTGATAAGCAGACTCAACCGGACTTAACGGCATGACGTCGCCGAAACGAGCGTGATCTCTAGGGTCAGGGACTATCCATGGGTCAAAAGACACACGAAGTTCATGAGATACGATGGAGATCATGTTAATAGAAGCAACTGACAGGCGTGGAACATCGGGTGGTGGTGGAATGGGGAAAGTACCCATTAACGAAGAGTCTTTTAAGAGGCCTACACCAACATTCTCGTAACTCGGTGGGGTTTTAGCTATAAACGACACATTTCTAGTACGAGTATCAGAATTAAGGAAGGCAAGTTGATCAACCATAACGATCTTTCCCTGATGAGGAAATCGTATGACACGGAAAAGTGTTGACACAACGGCACGCATAGAATCTATCCAACTACGACCAAGTAGAAGATTATAATCCAGGGGAGCATCGAAAACTTCTACTTCAACTTGGACGGTCTTACCTTCTAGAGTAACAGGCAACGATGGAAGAACACTATAAGGCTTAAAACCAGAGCCATTGAAGGCTTTCAAAGTATTTTGTGATTCATTTAAAGGAGGAGAGCTAATGGCTTTCCAACAAGCAAAAGATATTACACACGTAGAGGCACCCTCATCGATAACAGTTCGACAAATATTCTTGTTGGCGACAACAACTTGTATCTGAAACGCAAGCTGAGGGGGAAACCTTGGAATATGATCTTCCAAGCCAAAGACTATTAAATTCGTATCTATAGGATCAATTCCACCTATAGATTTCAACAGAGCCCTTCGTTGTGTAGGGAAAGACTGAAGGACTTCAAGGGCAGACATCGCTGAAGGTGCTTGGGCCAGATCTTCGAAAATACTATAGTTTTGGGCCGCACGAGCATGAGGATTGAAGGCCAATTTCTTAACGACACCTTTCGGGGGTGGTCACTGAACTGTATCAAGGCTCGGTCATTCGATATGAAGAGGACCGTTCGTAGGTGGAGTTGGTGGAGAGGGCTGTACCAAATCAGGAGGTAAATCGTCAACCTTCTCCTTAGACGGAGTATAGTCTTTGGCTCTAGTCGTGAGTGCAACGTTATTTTTCTTAGAATCACCGGTACACATCAAAACATATGATGTCATAGAAGTAGATGGTTGGTCATGGATGACCAACTGAGCCTGTTGTTGAGACGGGAAGGGTTGTGACAAGACTGCCGACGTAGAGGGTTTCAACGTTCCTTGAAGGAACTTAGTAACCTCGGCACGTCGAGGAAAATCCTTCGTGTAGTGATCGTCACCACAGATAAGGAAAGGGTAGCATGGTTTGCGCTTATCTCGATCTTCAACAGGAGGGGTTTTAGTTTTCTCAGTTTGATTATTATTTTTACTCTCCTTATTCTTGCCTCTCCCTTTCTTTGATTTATTTTTACCGGTCGATGTAGATTGAGCAACGTTCACCTCAGAAGTTTTACCAGTTGAAGTGACAAGAGACAGAGCATTTTGAACATTAGAAGAATTGGATTTAGGGGTTGTAGTTGAAACAGAATGTGTGTGGGTATGAGCAGTAACAATCACACCATCAGCTGCATGCGAGGCAGCTAGAGCAGTTGAAGTGCTGGAAGTACCAGGACGAGGTAATTTAGGTAGCAAATCATAAAGTGTTCCCGTTTGCGAATAAACGAGATCAAGATATTGAGCACGACTTATAGCCCGCTCCTCTGTAAAAACACCACCCATAGCAATGTCTTTACCAATTTTGTTCACGAAGGATTTCGTAAACCATTCGGCCAGTAACTGATCAGGGAGTTCAAGTTTAATGAGACGTCGTCTCCTTCACCACTCATGGATATGATCCGATATATGAATGCCTTTAGTCTGTTTGAAGGAAGTCAAGATCTCAGTCCCAGTATCATAATGGATCGGTAATTGGTAATGTGTAAGAAAAGCCATAGCTAGAGTGTTGAAATCAGAAAAGAAACTGCATGGTAATTCGATATACCACTTCGCAGCAGAACCGGTAAGGGTTCATTGAAAAAGACGTAGAAAAATGGAGTCATCCATCAACGAGTTGGAGGAACACCATAAGTGAAAAGTCATAACATGATTATTTGGGTCCTCTCCTGCCTTGCCATTGAATTTCGGAATATCCGATGGAAGCTTAGCAGGAATAGCAGGCCATTGGGGAGAGTGACGAATAGGATCATTTAGAATCCTAGACAAATCTGGCAAATCCAAGGTAGCAAGAAAAGGTAATTGTCAGTTTACTTGCGGGTACTGATGGCTTTGAGGTGGAAGCCTTGTTAGCAAACCAATAGGACCATAAGTAGTCTGTCCATAGAGGGAAGATACTGGCTGATTCGGTGGTGGTCGGATAGGATAATAGCCCCAAGGATTGTAACCTTGAGTTTGAGTAGGGACCTGGGGTTGAGTAGTTTGACCCTGACCCCAAATAGGATTAGGTATACCTAGATAAGGTTGGCCGATAGTAGGGGCGGGTTTCTGCCCCCTATCATTTTGAGGAAAGTTTCCCCCTATCATTTTGAGGAAAGTTTTGTAGAAGCTGATTCCAATACTGGGCCAATTCAGGAGGTATATTTTGTCCAAAAGGTGAGGTTGGTCCCCCTATCGTAGGTATAGTTCCACCCGGAAGTTGTGTGCCAACCATAGGTTGCGTAGTAACTGTGTGGTGTCCGGTAAAAGGAAAAGGAACCGTACCACCCTATCCACCAACAGGAATCTGCAAGTTTGGTGCAACAGTTGGGATAGTGCCACTAGAATTACGATTACTAGAAGGAAACTGAGGGAGTGTCGGAATAAAACCGGGAATAGGGTGCCCATGAATAGAAGGACCACCGGGAGTACCAGAAGGGGTTTGCGGAGGTGTTGGATTAGAATCATTCAACAAAGCATTCAACACATGGTAGCCGAGTGGTAGTGTTGGAGTAACATGGTGCGTTCGCTGGGTGTTTATAGGAGGAAGACCAGCTATAGTGAACCCAGTTGGGACACTCGTAGTAATCGCAAGATGGGCCATCTCGTCGGGGAGAGTAAAGTGATAAGGAGTATTTACTGGTACCGTCTCTGTCTCAGATAACACTGGAGGGTTAATTTCGGAGACAACAGGCGACTCAGGACTAAAGAGGGGCCTGCGAACGTCGGCTGACCAAAAAGGATCTTGGCCTTCTTCACTGGGAAAGGGCCCAATGGGTGATTTAGAAGAAGTAACAACTATGTCACCACGGCGAATGTGATAGTCTTCTCTAGTATTAGTAATTCGAAAAGGTTCTAGAGAGTCAGTTGATTCCACCCGAGGTGTGGTGACAACTGTGGCTTCACCGTGCTAAGGAGAATCCTCAGGTGTAGTGGTAGGAAAGGGTTGTGATTCGTCCAGATGCTTCGGAGATAAACCCTGCATCCTACGTGAACGACGTGGGGGAGAAATTGTAGATGAGTGACAAGCTCCGCGAAGAAAATCCTATGGTCAACTTCGAGCAATAAACAACACGCGCTAGTAAACAAAATCTAGGAAGCAATCACCAAGAAAACAATACCTTCTAATTTCGAAGCCACTAGTTGGTGATGAAATCCAATGTTGCAACAATGAGATGAGAAAGGGCGGGGATAAGGTGGAAAAGTTACGCTGACAACCTGCTTAACGGACTTACACCCTGGTGCAAGCTCCCACACATAATCGTGGGTATACCCTCCAA
>SNQJ01S0012503.1:31708-60262 GCA_010110895.2 Picea sitchensis
AGTTGTCCAACAAACACATGTTCATCCGACTCAGAAGAAGCGCTGGAGAATTGGAAGAACCAAATGTATGAAGTATCTACAAGAAGATGTGCTAGGTTAACCATAGAAGTTCGTTGGATTGACACAATAGTGAGTAATCTACCCACATTTGATGGGTTGAACCCCTTAGAAAAATTCTTTTCAGAATTTGAGACAAGTGTACCAACAAAATAGAGGTTGTTGGCAATGGATGAGGCCATGAAGGCCACACCAGGGATATGGTGGGGGACACATAACAACAATATTACAGACTAGACACAATGTCGAGCTTTGATGAAAACACGATTCTCAACATAAGAAGGAAGCTGCGAAGCATGGTACATATGTAAAAGCTGCCCAAAGGACCATGTACAAAGATGAAAAGAGGCCCAGAGTGACATTCCTAGAGAACAATGGGTACACAGATTCGTCAATACGTTGGATACCACCCCGATTAACTAGTACCTTCAAGTAGAGCTGCACCTCGTCACTTCATAATGGGAAGGTATGATCGAGAATTTTATAACCACCTTTTTGTTTGACAGTGAATTTCCTTCTGTAGATCAAGCACTACAAATGGTGAGACATAAAGTATTTAAGGAGGCATCTGGCCTCCCTTTGGAGCAAGAAGAGGATGAATGGACTACGCCCCTCCAGAAATTGCAGACCTGCTACAACATTAATTCCGACCAAGATGATGACCCGAGGAAGGTGAATATTGTAGAAACATAAGGTTAGAGAGATGTGGAAGGACCAAGAGTTGAACTTCCATTCATTGGACAACTGATAAAGATAAAGAAAGTCAATATCAGGACAGAGGAAACACCAAAGCTTGCCAATGTCAGAATTAATGTAATAATTTCCTATGTAGATGGATTCTCCTATTTCAAGAATATGATTTTGAGATCATAGTTAAGCTAGGAAGAATGAATAAGGGCCCAGACCACTTGTTGAGGTTGGAGCATGGCGAAGAACATACCAATATGTAGGATACACTACCAGATGCACAACTACTCACCATTAGAAATATTGATGACCACTTCGCAGACATAGTCCAGTTCCTGTCAACAAGAATGGCTCCAGCCGAGTACACAATTCCGTAGAAGAAACAACTAGTGGTGCATGCTGCAGATTTTTCACTGATAGCTGGTCATCTATATAAAATGGGACCTGATGAGATCCTAAGAAGAGGTGTGATGGAGGAAGAAGGCCCTATGATCCTTGAAGAAGCTCATGAAGGCATTGCAGGAGGACATTATGCAGGAAAAGCAACTGCGTATAAGGTTCTGCGAGCTAGCCTTTGGTGGCCTACGTTACACAAAGATGCTAAAGAATATACCAGAGCATGCGATGTATGCCAGCTAGTTGGAAAACCATCCCGAAGAGACGAGATGCCATTAGCACCGTAGATGAGCCTACAACCATTTGAAAAATGGGCCATTGACTTCGTGGAACCTATAAACCCACCAGGAAAGTGCACAGGAGCAAGGTATATTATCATTGCGATAGAATACCTGACTAGATGGGCCGAAGCAAGAGTAGTCAAGGACTGTAGTGCAACTACAACTGCGTGTTTTATATTTGATGACATAATAACCAGGTTTGGATGCCCTAAGGTCCTTATGAGTGATCAAGGTACACACTTCATCAATAAGATAGTTGAAGCCTTGAATGAAGAATTTGCAGTCCACCATCAGAAGAGTACACCTTATCATCCACAAGCAAATAGAACGATTGAAGCATTCAACAAGATCTTGGAGACAACATTGACAAAGATTTGCAGTGTGAACAGGGATGACTGGGATTTAAGAGTACCAGCAGTACTCTGGGATTATAGAACCACTTGAAAGAAATTAACAATGCAGACCCCTTTCAAGTTGGTTTATGGTCTTGAAGCTATTGTTCCAATGGAGTACTTGGTATCAATCTTAAGAATTGATGCATTTACAGACATGGATGATACTGGTTCCATTCATGAGAGGCTAGCACAATTGGTCAAACTAGAAGAAGACAGATTCATTGTAGGCTTCCATCAACAAATTCAAAAGGAACGAGAAAAGGCCTATCATGATAGACACATCAAGAAGAAGATATTCAGGTAAGGTGATTTAGTCCTGCTATATGACAATAAGTTTATCAAACACTCTGGGAAGTTCATAATGCATTGGATCAGATCATATGAGATTGCCTATGTTACAGAAGGAGGAGCTGCGCAGCTGAAGACATTAAAAGGAGACTGGAAGGAAGGCTTGGTGAATGGGAGTCGACTAAAGTTGTAATATGAAAACCAGTCGCCTCGTAGCTCTTAGTAGAATCAAGAATATAAGTGTCTAGGTACCAGGTGCAGTTGAAATTGGGTACCAAACACAGAAAAGACAGTATGCACAAGGATGGAAAGGAGGCATAAAGCAGAAAACAAGGGCTACACTGTGCAGTTGAAGTTCGGAGTAAAACAAGAGGATCAGATCTCAAGTACCTCGGGATGAGTCAGATGTGAGTGTTGGGGGCCTGTTGGCCCTTGGTTATGGAAGGAAATGAAGAACGAGGAAGAAAAGGTAAAAAGTGAGCTTCGCGGGAGACACAGTGACTGTCACTGGGTCGAAGTGAGAAACAGAACAAAAAAGATGGAGCGAAGTGCGGAAAAGCAGGTTGTTGGATGAGGAGATCGAGGATGACAGATCAACAAGGAAGATGGACTGAGGATGACTCAAGAAGTGGAAAAAGCCAGCATTAGTTGCCTTGGAGCACCGCGAGATGAAGAAGGAAAGGCAGGTTGGCGAAGCCAGGAAAGAATGGGTCAAGTTGACCTAGGGTTTTGGTAATTAGGGTTTTGACACCTAGGTTTCAACATGAGGATGTTGGTGAGGGATTGTAATGTATAAATAGAGGTTGAGAGGACCTAGGTTGGGGGAGGGTATGGTAGATGAGTCTTGTTATTGATCATTGTTCATTGGGAGAATATTGTATTATGGGTGAGAGAAGTGCTAAGAGAGAGAGAGCCTTCTGGTATTGTAATATCTTCATCTAGGTGTGAAGATCAAGTCTTATAGCTGGGTGCACAGGAAGGGAGAGAGAAAGAGAGATAAAGAGAGAGAATCTGCTGGCCACGAGCGCAGATTAGAACTGTAATATTTATCCTAAAATATCATAAGCACAGTTCTGTGGATGTATCCCTAGAGAGAGGGTGAATCACATACATTTGTTGTTGTGTGTGTGAGTGATGCTTCGAGCTCTGATGTTGTTATATTGTTATCTGCATTATTGTATTAGATCATATCTAAAGTTGTGAAGGATAGATCTAGCTAGTTGAATGATATATGCATGTTATGTTGTTGTTGTAATAAGAACCACTTGATACTCCCTTGGTTGTAGACATCTCTGTCCTGCAACCCCCTCATAGCTACTTCGGGTGAGACTACATCTGCTTTGCAGGTGCTACCGAAAGGCCCAGTAGCTAGGGCTTGTTGGTGCGCTCTTGGAGATGAATCCTGAGTCTGCCCTTGTTCCAACAATGGGGAAAGGTTTGCAAGAAGGAGGGCCTTAATGAATACCCCATAAACTAACATGAGAATAGAACAAATGATTTTGAAGGACCATAGTTCAAGATTACAATAGTATTACATGCAGATCTTTATTGCAAACTTTTATTCTCTAATGAAGATTCCGGCACAAGAAAATTTAACTGCATCAAAGATGATTGCTAACTATGGTGATAAGACAACAAGAATGGTTATCCCAAGCTCTGTAATGAGAATATTTTTCAAAGAACCATTTTGTATCTTGTTGATCCCGCTATTAAGAAATTAGTCATAGAAAAACTCCCTCTTTTTGGGACAAACCAAACTTATATATCTTATAGTCAACAATCTCCCTTTTATTGAGAAAATCCCAGGGAGCATTTGCCATCCAGTTACCGGGTTTTCAAGCAAATTCCTTGTCCAAATGTGCCATAGAGATGGTTCTCACAAAAGGACATTATTATTATTATTTTTCATTTTTTAATTTACACACACACACACACATTTCTTTTTACTTTTTATTAAAGGAAGGAATAAGAGATAAATCAAAGTGAGGTTGCAACAGGTTGGGAATCCTTCTTTTTTAGTACCTCCATCTCAAATTGTTTTTAAATATAGTGGAAAAATTCTTCTCGGCTGACATGCTGCTTGTAAAATCTTAGTTGATGCCCATTGACCAAGAAAGAAATCCCTTCCCCATCAATGGTCTTGATCTTCATGGAACCATTTTCAAAGACATTCATAAATTCATATGGGCCTAACCAACATGTGGTAAACTTTCCTTTAAAGTTTTTAAAATTGGAATAAAAAAGGAGAGCCCATTCACTTGGTTTGAACTGCTTCTTTTGAACGAACTTGTCATGCCATTTTCTTTTCTAATGCTAGATAAGGGTGGTCTACTAGATGGCATCTTGATGCATCCCGTCCAATTCATTTAGCTGAACTATCCTTTTTTGTTGTGCCTTTGTAAGATCCATACCTATTTGAACTGCAATTATAAAGGTCTTCACTTGAAATTCTATCGGAAGGATAACTTGTTATCCATACACTAATTCGTATGGTGTGAACTTAGTTGTGTTCCTCCATGTAGTCTTGTAGGTTTGTAGGCCCATAGTTCCTCAGAAAGCCGATATGTCTAGTCATCATTATGTCATTTTACTTTCTTGGTTAGAATTACTTCAAGGACCTTATTTGTGGACTCCACCTGCCCATTGGCCTATGAGTGGTAAGGGGAGGATTTCAGGTGTTTGATTTTATATTTTGTAGTGATGGATTGTACCATATTTTATGTGAATTATGCTCCTTGATCCGTTACTGATCGAGGAGGATCTAAAGAATTCTCACAGAGGTCCAGAAGGATCTGGAACACTCATAGAGGTCCCAGGCGATCCATAAAATCTCAAAGTTTATTCATCTAAAATGATCAATAAAAAAACATCAATGCGTAGATCTCGTCGTCAACTTTCCAAGGGTGAAAACGGTAAGTCAAACAAAGTTCGTATGCAAAAGTTATAAGAATTCTAAGTTTGGGTCAACCAGGTCAAAGGTCAAAGTACATAGGAAAAAAGAGGTGACACATGTCACCAATGCAAGGGTGACACATGTTACATGGGTATTGGCAGTTGACTTGGTAGATCGTAGCTCCAAGTGGTCTAGTTGGAGGTTGACAAGTAGTCCAATCATTCATTGGCAAGTGGCATGTACGAGCCAATGAGAGGTTTCCATGTGGAGACCTACCATTAGCCAATATTGGTTAGTGTTATGTAAAATTATGGAGTCGACGGGGGTTAAACCTGTGACCTCCAGAACCTCCCAAAGATTTACACCAATCTATATCACCAATACGCCATCACATAAGTCTTAACATTCATTTGGCATAATTTTTTTTTAAGTTGAATTGAAGTTCCATTTGGGAGAGAAAAGGGGTCGAGTGCTAAGCCCCCAACCCTTGGTCTATTGATATTCCATGCAACTACCGGTTAAAGTGCGAAGGGATTAATGTAAATGCTGATGGGTATATATATAATGTAACAACTACCATAACTATAATATATAGTTGTAACTATATATTAAAACAAACCAACAAAAATTCCAATGGATGAGAGGATCGCGGGGAATAGAACCCCCGAACTCTATTGTATTTAGCCAATGGTTTAATCGTTAGGCCAAACCACCCATATTTAATGGAGATTCCACTAATTTTGGAATTAAGTGCCATAAATTGTGGATGAGAAGTTTTAGCCCGTTGCCTATTTAATGGCATGAATCCCAATGTATTGCACACATCCCAATGTGAAAAAATTCCCATGTAGGCATGAATCCTGAGGCCAAGTACAATACATATTTTTCTGAAGTGCGTGTAAGAGATTGACTAAGTTTTGGCGTTGTCTTGTTTTGAGTGCCATAAGACACTTTGTCCGAAAGTAGTCAAGTTTATACTCATTGGATTCATTTTTCCACAAGGATCATGAATTTGAAGTTTGTTTTGTGATCATAGGTCATTTGTAAAATTATTGTCTCATTTTTTTATGTATGAGACCCATAGTCTCGTTATACGTGTAAAAACGGTTTATTCGGCACCTGTTCGGAATTTGGTCAAGTTTATAGTCAAATTTCTCAAGATTTCACAAGGAATTCAATGGTGAAGTCTTTTTCTTGTTTTGAGCAATGAAGTTAAAGAGAGTCCAGCCCGTTGCCTATTTAATGACATGAATCCCAATGGCTGTAATTAGCCATCCCAATGTGCAAAATTCTAAGGCAGTAATGAATCCCGAGGCCAAGTACAATACATATTTTTCTGAAGTGCGTGTAAGAGATTGACTAAGTTTTGGCGTTGTCTTGTTTTGAGTGCCATAAGACACTTTGTCCGAAAGTATTCAAGTTTATACTCATTGGATTCATTTTTCCGCAAGGATCATGAATTTGAAGTTTGTTTTGTGATCATAGGTCATTTGTAAAATTATTGTCTCCATTTTTCATGCATGAGACCCATAGTCTCATTATATGTGTAAAAATGGATTTTTCGCACCTCGCTCGAATCCGGTCAAGTTTAGTCAAAATCTCTCTTTAATTTCACAATAACAGAACCTTTTCTTGTTTTGAGCAATGAAATTAAAGAGATTCCATAAAATAACCGAGAGGGTGAATCAGTTGTTACCGTGCTTAAACAATTATGCTTATTTTAAACTCTTTATAGAGAACTCAATTCAATCACAATAATGCAGGGAAGTAAGCAATAGAACATTCAACTTCATTCACACATATGAGATACACAGAGACAAATATTTCTCGAGGAAACCCACAAAGGGTAAAAACCTCTTCTTCTTTATATGATAAGTAATCTTTACATTCTGTACATTATCATACTTGTGAGCACCAACTCATAATGAGGCTACAACCTCTATTTTGCAAGCTACTACTTGCTGAGAGCACCAAATCTCTGGTTTCTCTAGCACCCACTAGAAGGAAGCACCGACTCCTTGGTTTCTCTAGCACCCACTAGAAGGAAGAACCAAATCCTTGGTTTCTCTAGCACCCACTAGAAGGAAGCAACAAATCCCTAAGTGTTCCAACACCAACTGGATGGAAGAACCAATTTCCAGTCACACAAGCACTAACCTGTATAACAGAGAACAATAGTTCTCCCTTGCACCACCCTACCACCCTGGTTTCTCTAGATGCAACCAGATGGAAGCTACAACTCTCTCTGTTCAAGAACCCACTTGAACCTCTGAGGAAAACAGTCCTCCCTAGCACCTCCCTACCACCATGTAATATAAATATTTGCTACTGAAACTTATTATAGTGATATAATGTTCATCAATGGATTACCAGTCTCATCACTGTTTTGCTACACTGCTCTGCTCTCCTGTATCACTGTCTCTTTGCCTGCATCTTCTTGCACTTTCTGATCTTCTGCTCTCCTCTACAAGTGCACCTCAGCCTTCTTTTACTGTCTCAGCTATGCATCTCTGTTCTTTGCTTCAACTGTGCTTTATGTTCTGCGTCTTATTTTGATTCTCTGAATTACGACTCTTCTGTGTATTTCAGCTCCTGCCCACAACATGCCATTTCCCCGTGTGTGATTCCTCTACACAACATCCCCCATCTCTTCTTTGTTATGCATTCTTATAGTCTCTGTGCACCTTATGCATACCATATGCGCAATTCTTCTGCATGCTCTTCATGTTGAGTGCTCTACCTGATCATCATTGCAACTCTTCAGCTTCTCTGGCTGTTAAACCCATGTTTCCATCATCACTGGGTGTTATGATGAGATTCCTTAGCCTGTCTAGCAGTTGAGACTCTTCATCTTCTCTGTCATAGTCGAGCTCATCCTCTCTATTGTAGTTACAGGCTTTAACGCTCTTCCATCTGTCAATCGCCTCCTGAACAGTCTTCATTCCACTGGCAGATGCCTTGAGACTCTTCATCTTCTCTGGCGATCACCCTGAGGTCTCTTCCAGTCCTCTGGTAGAAACAATCAGTCGTTTCTAGCAGTTACACTGTGAACCTCCAAAAACCACATCAGCAACTGATTCACCACTGATCGATTAATTGTGAAGAGCAACATTAGCCCTTCGATCATATTCCTGAATAACCTGCACCTTTGGATCATAAATGATGGGTCTCGCACTTATTTCGCCATTTCGTAATTCAACATTTCGGCATTTTGACATTCATGTGGTGAGGCATCTCGTCTCTCCAAGTTGCGATCTCCGAAATGGATATTAGCTTCGTGCTACCTCCTCCCTTGAGCTTTCGTCGATGTGACCATAGGTTATGACTAGGGGCCAATTCTGAACACGTATTTTGCATTTCACATTTCGGGGATTCTGTGATGAGTCGTCTTGACTCCCATGTCCCAACCTCCGAAATGGATCTTGTCTCTTTGAGCTCTTCTCTATAGCTCTTCGATGATGTGACCACAGGCGGTGACCAAGCGCTTATCCATATAGTGCTTTCGCAATTTCACATTTCGGCACTTTGGGACTCCTGTGATGAAGAGTCTCGACTCTTGACTCCTCTAACTCTTGGTATCCAAAATTCCAGTTGATGTGCCTCTTTTAGCGTTTCACATCTTGACACTTCGGAATTCTTGTGATGAAGATTCTCGACTCTTGACTCCTCCAAATCTCGGTATCTGAAACTCTGGTTGATGTGCCTCTTTCGGGATTTTAGGCGTTTCTCATTTCGGCACTTCAAAAATCCTATGATGAAGAGTATCGAATCTTGACTCCTCCAACTCCTGGTATCCAAAACTTCGGTTGATGTGCCTGTTTCAGGATTCTCGACGTTTCGCATTTCGACACTTCAGGACTCCTGTGATGAAGAGTCTTGACTCTTGACTCCTCCAACTCTCGGTATCTGGAACTCTGAAATGGAGTCTTTGTTTATGATACCCAAAATGGAATTTAGCTTCTGATCTTGCCATGCAATCATCATTGTGCTGTTAGTCGTGATCTTTGCCATCAATGACAAACACACATACTTTTCACTCTACGTGCACCTCTACACTATTTCTTCCGGTCTTCACGAGCTTGCTCTGCTGCATCTTCCCAAAATACTTCTGGTGCCCACCTAGAACATTATACTTGTACTCAAGCCATCATCGCTACTGTACTTGCCATCAATGACAAGCATACACCGCCTGTAAAACATGCCAACAGTCCATACAATTGGATTTTTATGTGCCATATTGTAATGTAATTTGGTATTTTGACATGATGGATAACGATCGTGCTTTATAAAGGGACTTTGACGATGAAGAGATATATTCCATCCATAAATGTAATTTGAGTTATTTTATTTTCTGCTATATTATCTCATTATTCTTCAAGTTATTCATTAGTATTAATGAAGTTTATGGACAAATAAGCATATTCACATTTGTTTTTGCAAATAGTCAAGCAATATTCATTTACTGAAGCTGGTCAGATGTTTATGTGTAATTAAGAATTAATTGTACATCTAAGGATTTTTGGATCAAGTTGGTATCAGAGATGGTTTTGACGTTTATTTGCAAGTGAATTATTATGAGGTCCAAATCCAAGCAAGATGAAGACACACTTGAATAATTTAATCCTTAAATTCAATGAATATTTCGAAGGAAAGAAATGGAGCATGAATAAGTTCTTTCTGAGGCTGATAAGGAATTTCGAAGGATGTTTCTTGAGATGACAAATATGGTTAAGGAATTGTGGGAAGATATAGAAAGAATAAGAGCAACTCCTCATCAAAATGAAGGTGGTCCAGTTGAAGCAATGGTAAAAGATGAAGGAGAAGGTGAAAAACCTCCAGGGTCTCCTTCATCTCCATCATCATCACCATCATCTTCTTCCGATGAAAGTGAACATTCTTCTCGTAAGAGAAAGAAACATTCTAAGAAGTCTTCTTGTTCTCATGATTTTAATTTGTTAAATCTAGATGTAAAGTTTGATTTGCCTACTTATGATGGAGAGTTGAATGTAGAAAAGTTGGATAATTGGGTCAAATAGATTTAAGTGTAATGCAGGGTACAAACAATCATATAAGATACTTCAAGGACACTTTTGTCTACTCTTCGTTTGAGCTACACAACCTTGATGTGGTGGGAGATTTAGACACAAGATGATCTTAGTCAACATGGTAAAATCATTTCTTCTTGGACTAAGTTTACTGCTATATTTAGAAAGCAATTTTATCCATTAGCTTATATGCAAAAATCAATGATTGCTTGGCAACATCTAAGACAAGAAAAAGGGAAAAATGTTCAAGCTTATACACAATAATTTAAGAGGAAGGAATTATCTTTGGGAATTCCATTACATACTCTTGAGAATATTCTAAAGTATATTGGTGGTATGCATTCATATGTTTTTCATACTATATTGATGTTTAATCCTACTAATATTGACGAGGTATCAGTACAAGTTGCACATATTGAAGCCAACAAAGGAAAACATGTTGAGGATGTGTCATAGGAGCCACATGAATTCGAGGAGTAGTCAAAGGGAAAATAAAAGAGTAAGAAGACAACTACAATGATGAAGGATGAAGAGAAGAATCCTACATGTTCTCACTGCGAGAAGAAAGGGCATGATGAGAAGCATTGTTGGAAAATGCATCCAGAATTGAAGCCAAAGTGGGATCAACCTAGGAAGGATTAACAAAAGAACATGACCATAGTTCATGATCTTGGATCATATTTTGAGGATGAAACCAAGGTTACAACTATGGGAATCAAAGGTAAATGACCTGTTGAAATTTTTAGTTCACGTACTTCTTTGGCAAAGTCTAAAGTAATCCCTGACAAAAGACAAAGAAAATACCTGTTTCATTTACGAGTTATCTCAAAGCACACTAATATTGATACACTTGTTGATAGTGGATCATAAGTGAATCTTATTTCAGAGCAAGTTGTTCATCATAATTTGGGATTGGAAATTAGGCCTCATCCAAGACTGTATCCTTTGGGTTGGATTTGTGATAATGATAAGGTATAGGTAACTAAACAATGCAAGTTACGGTTCATGATCACATCCAGTTTCATTGATGAGGTAGAGTTAGATGTGGTTCCGCTTGAAATTTGCAAGATGGTTTTGGGAAGTCCATACTTGTATGACAAGAAGACCATTTTATATAGGGGACATACTAAGCATCATATTTTCAAGGATGGGATTGAGTTCATTGTAAGATCTCATAAAATGAAGACAAATTTGACAATTGTCACTACAGGGCACATGCTAGCTAACACTAGTATCTAGTGTCTAGATTTACAACCTAATATTGAAAGAACAACATATCCTTTGGTTGATGTCATTCATGTTAAGAAGGAAAGATATGTTGATGGTTCATTCTCTTTTGTATATGTATATTCAATTTCGTTGTTCATTTGATTACTAATCAGTGGAATATGGTTGGCTATTGCAATAATGAATGACAAAGTTTGTGAATTTAAGGGAATGGTTAAATTGGTCAGCAGTGTTGTTTCAGTCTTTATTATGGTTGTGATGAGTCAGATGCTCAATATCAAAGCAGGAAAGTTGGATAATACTAGACAAGTGAGGAGAAAGAATTCTCACTACATTTCTGAATAATCCATACTTTTGGAGGTCCAAAAGTCCTCCAGTGGGGAGGTGTGATCCAGGGGGATATAAGGAATGATCACAGATTTCCAAAAGGATCCAAAATGCTCATAGAGGTCCTAGGGGATTCATAAAATCTCAAAATTTGTCCGTCTCAAATAATCAAGAAAACTACATCAATGCGTAAAGCTCGTTGTCAGCTTTCCAATCGCACAAACGACAAGTCAAACAAAGTTCGTATGCAAAAGTTATAATCACTCAAAGTTTGAGTCAACTGATTCAAAGGTCAAAGTACATGGGAAAAAAGAGGTGAAACGTGTCACCACTACAAGGGTGACACATGGCACATGGGTATTTGCAGTTGATTGGACATATCATACCTCCAGATGGTCCAGTTATAGGTTGACAAGTGGTCCAATCATTTGTTGACAAGTGACATGTACGAGCCAATGAGAGGCCACCACATGGCGACCTACCATTGGCCAATATTGGTTAGTGTTGTGTAAACTTATGGAGCCAACGAGGGTCAAACCTGTGACCTCCATAACCTCCCAAAGCTTTACACCAAGATCTATCAACAATACGCCATCACATAAGTCTTAACATTCATATGGCATAATTTTATTTTAAGTTGAATTGAAGTTCCATTACGGTGGTTGTTACATTATATATATATATATAATGCAACAACCACCATAACTATAATATATAGTTGTAACTATATATTAAAACCAACCAACGAAAAATGCCAACGAATGAGCGGATTGTGGGGAATAGAACCCCCAACCTCTACTATATTTAGCCAACGGTTTAACCATTAGGCCAAACCACCCATATTTAATGAAGATTCCACTAATTTTGGAATTAAGTTGCATAAATTGAGGAAGGGAAGTTTTAGCTTGTGGCCTATTTAATGGCTCGGATCCCAATGCATTGTACACATCCAAATGTGCATGGATTCCTATGCAGGCACAAATCTCAAGGCCAAGTACATTCCAGATGTTTCTTGAAGTGCGTGCAAGAGATTGCCTAAGTTTTGGCATTGTCTTGTTTTGTGTGCCATAAGGCACTTTGTCTTAAAGTAGTCAAGTTTATACTCATTAGATTCGTTTTTCCACAAGGATCACAAATTTGAAGTCTATTTTGTGATCAAAGTTCATTTGTAAAAGTATTATCTCATTTTTTCATGTATGAGATCCATAGTCTCGTTATACATGTAAAAGGGCCTTTTCAACACCTATTCAGAATTTGGTTGGCTTTATAGTCAAATTTCTCAGAATTTCACAAGGAATTCAATGGCGAACTCTTTTTCTTGTTTTGAGCAACAAAATTAAAGAGATTCCATAAAATTGGCTTTTTATGCGACATATTGTAATGTAATTTGGTATTTTGATATGACGAAGAACAATCATGCTTTATAAAGGGACTTTGAAGATGAAGAGATATATGTCATTCATATATGTAATTTGAGTTCTTTTATTTTTGGTTGTATTATCTCATTATTCTTCAAGTTATTCATCAATATTAATGATTTTTATGGACAAATACACATATTCACAAGTGTTTTTGCAAATAGTCAAGCGATCTTCATTTACTGAAATGGTCAGATGTTTATGTGTAATAAAGAATTAATTGTACATCTAAGGATTTTAGGATCAATTATAATTTCTCTTGGTACACCAAAAGGGGTAAAAATATATTCAAATAGAAAATCAATAGTTATTTGTTCAGTAGCATGGAAAAGAGGTTTGGCTTCTACCCACTTTGTAATATAATGAGTACAAACTAAGATATACCTTTTCTTTTTTGATGCAGGAACAATTGGCCTACAAAGTTCAAAGCCCATTTATTAAAAGGCTCAATCATTACCTAAGGATATAAAGGCATCTCATCATATCGTACTGGGAGACCCATTTGTTGATAGCTGTCGCAACTTTGAACATATTGTTTGTCATCCTTGAATATGGTTGGCCAATAGTATCTTGAATGAAGAACCTTATATGTTTTTCTCTTGTTAGAAAATTTCTCTACACATGGCTCATCATGACAATATCTCAATATATCAAACACTTCATCCTCACAAACACATCGTCTGACAATCAAGTGAGGTCCTATCCAGAAGAGGTCCCCTATGATACAAGAATAGGAGGCACTGCATTGGATGATCCTCTTCTTTTCACTAAGTGAAAGATGTTGTGGAAGTTTCTTTGTAACCAAATAGTTAGCCACATTTGAAAACCACGGGGAGTTAGTAGATACAACAAAAAAACGTTCATCAGGAAAATCGTCATCTACTGAAGTTTCTTGTTCCTCATTATGAATTCTAGAAAGGAAACTTGCTACCAAGTTTTCCCTTCCAAGACTATCTAGGATAGTAATGTTAAACTCCTGCAACAACAAAATCCATCTAGTCACCCTACTGCTTTCAAGAATAATTCTCTACAGTAGTGGGCTTACTGCAACATACAAATGATTGTACAGAAAGAAAATTCCACAAAGAAAAATAATCAAAGATATTATAACCAAATTCAATGGAAATAACTAACTATTGTGAGGAAGAGAAGGTTTAACTCACTAGAAGTCCTATGGTTGCTGTCATTCCCGATTGTCACAACCTCTTCACTCTTTTCCAATAGTTCCTCTGCAACTTGCAAGAACCTTAAAAATACAAGCCTATACAAAGAGGTAGTTATACTAACAAATACCCATTAGTCCAATGAAAAATAACGAAACGATCAAAACAATTAATGTTCTACAAAACATACATGAAAATATTGCAAAAAAATTGTTGCAAATGAGATATTTCGAAGCAATGTGTTTCTATATTTATTCAATAGTTAGGTGGTTATAACTTTATACCTGTACTGCATGGAATTTCCTTGTCGAAAGAGACTCTGAATCCCTCCACCCTTTCTCATGCTATAATGGTTGGTTTTGACTCCATATTCACCATAGATCCAAATAGAATATATGGGAGAATCTTGATCAAAATGGCTAGTGATCAAAAAGGGGTTGGAAAACTGAATTTTCAGGTCAATAACCAACAACAAAAGGGATGTATATGGTCTTACATACATGATAGGTGTAGACAAATAGGTGTTTTTTCTGATCTGCAAAGGATCATTACTTGTCATTAACTTTATCCTTGGGCCAAATTCCCTATTTATGCCATATCTAATTGGTTAGAGATGGTTAAGTACAGATAAAAGGAGTTAGGAAACTAACCAAACCTGTAGCTCACCAATTAATTAGGAAAAAATATATATTTTTAGGCATTTATTAACATGTATGCCACTATCCCTTGGGTAGGCTGCATATACACAGTCTACATAATTGTGAGGGTGCATACAACTTCACAAAATATGTTTTTTAGAAGGTCCCAAGGAAGTATGGGGAAGATTTGTCTATAAATAGGATAGGGGCTAGGCCACCAAGCTTGAAAATGCTTCAAAGGTTGTAATTGACACTATAACATATGCCCCCTAATGTGTGAGGTCATAAGAGAAACTAATGGAAAAAATACATTATAAGTATTCAAAGAGCAGTGTGGCAAGGTGAAGGTCGCTAGAATCCCATATAAGGATAAAATGCAAACACAAAAACAAGTTATAATACTCAATCATCGATGTAGGCATACCCATGCTCAGGTGTGATAATAATCATGGCCACCAATCAAGTACATTGTGGATCCATTACAATTTTATACATAAAGTAGTGATCATGGCCATGAAAGAGATACATGGTGGATCCAGGTCAAACAAACATTATAGACACGAATAATATACACAGTGGATCTATGTCTCAAAATCGATGAAGGATATCTAGAGGCAAGAGAAAGATAGTTGATCCTTCACAAGTACCAATGTAAGGAGTGGTACTGTCCAAACACAACTTGGGAAGAAATATAAAAGAGGTGATTCTACTACATTTCCTAGGTCTTCAAACCAAACGTCATGGTACGAGTCTACACTATGAAAATAAGGGAGTTGAAGTTGAGCACAATGAGACACCATTTGATCACCAGTCATTGATGTATACCATTAACAAATGCCAGACCATCGACCAATAATGAGAATGGGTGTCAAGGTACCTATTCCAATCTAACATTAGTGAATAAAGGATTTGATGTCGAACACCTGGTAGAATCTATTGATCATAGGACATTTATGTATGCACACTATCAATAGCGAGGGAACCTTCTACTAATGGCTGTAATCCCCAAGGTACCAATAAATAATCTAGATCCCTATCCAAGAACAAGATGTGATGAATTTGATAGGAAGAGATCCACTGGATGGAGGGAATTAAGGAATACCCCATCATCTGACATGAGGAGTAGCAAAAGGCCAAAGATTTGGAAGGACTTGTATGAAATATTGTAAGGACCACCACAAAGTATGTCTTTCATGTGCACTAGATGTAAATAGTGCACAAAAAATACCCTCTAAATAACATCCAATAATAAATATTGATGACAAAGGAGAGGAAACCACCAATAGGGATAAATGGAATCCAAGGTACTGCAGTAATCTCTATGTGTGAATAATGTTCTTGCAATTGAACACAAGGGAAACCACTCAGTCAACGACCAATGATGGAATGTCATCTGCTGAGCACAAGGTCACCTATCAATGATGCAAATAGGCCTAGGGTGCGACTCTAGGTAAAAATATCAGAGAAATTTGTTGTAGTCGATAAGATATTAACCCACTGACATGAAGTCAATGGGGACCCTCCATACCACCAGGAGCATAGGAAAAATATACTTTTTATTTTGAAATGTACTTGACATAAGGGAAGGTCGACTTGCAAAGTCAAGGATTCTTTGGAATGGGCGACATAGGCTAAAACTTCCTATGAACAAAAGAACACACAATATATGACTCCATCAACATAGACTGAAAATGAACATTGAAATAAGTCTTTGAAGTAGTAGGAAAAACAAACTCTCCATAGTGACTAGAAGAATAACTAGTTAGAGGAGTCATAACTCTATGTAAATGCTTTGTTTTCCTAAAACCATACTAACCCAAATTGTTGAGAATGGACTCAAATTTTTGTGCTTTGTTTAGAGGCGACTCGATTGATTCCAATAATGGTAAAGAAGACTCATTCCCATGCTCTTTTTTTGTTATTTGATTTTTTTTTTTTTATCTTTTTCATATTGGAAATCCTGTAAAATAATAAAATAAGGTTAAAATACATGGAGGAAACAAGTGTCTTGGGCAAGAAAACTAGTTCCAAGCACAAGGAACATACCTATGCTCAATGCAAGGAAACATGTGCAAGATATGGACACTCGAGGGAATGTTTCCTCCTAGCATATGTTGAGACCTAATTCTGCATCCCTGCCCCTCCTTTCTCATTCCCTATACCTTCATCAAAAATCATTCCTTTTCTGATTGGTTAAGTTGGTTCCCCATTACTAAAAGACTCAGTTTTTTTATCATTACCTCTCTTGATTGTTTTTTTGCACCATATTTTTGTTTTCTTGAAGGGTAATTACATGTTATGGTTTGTGTTTGAAGTACTTGTCATCAAATTTTCCATTGGTTGAGCTCATAGTAGGTATAACAATGTTTTATATGCAAAACATAGCTGATTGCAAGAACCAAGCTATTCTTGCAAACCAAGTTGGTGCGCTAATTTTGAAATTATTTAATTATTTGATTTTTTATTTGAAATGTTTGAACCATTTGAATGATGCTTGCATACATGCGTGATCATAAACAAGCGCATCCACACCAGATTACATGCAGTTACATCATTACACAACATCAATCATGATCATGAGAAATGTACTGGTTCATCATGGCCACTACAACTTGAACGGAGGGTTAACAACACATAGGTATCAATTTCAATATGAAGAAATCCACATTCACTGCATCATCAAAATCATAGCTACTTTGTCCACCATGGTTCCTCCTTGAGAATGATGGCAGTTGAACAGGACCGAGCCATAAGTCCTGGAGTTGTTCGAAGCCATACCTGAAATCAAAGATATTTTCGTAAAGGCCGAGTGGTATGATTTCCTGTGCACATTTGAAGGACACCACATAGGCTTGGCTATGTGGCTATGCTATTCATGCATATGTTTGATGGCTTCCAGACCCTGCTTGGGGATACTTGGATTCATGTTACAGAAGACTTCATTGGAGCAACCTGTGCTCTCCATGTCTATGCAAAAATATGGTTTGATAAAGGAAATATGCCTCTCGACCTCTGCAAAATATTCCTGGTTCTTGAGCACCAAGACCCTGACTGGAGCCAAGGAATCCCTATGTCATGGATAAAGGAATAATGGAAAGGAGCCCTAGAAATAGTGCAGAGGTATATAATAGGTGATGTTCGATTCAACATTGTACACTGTTATCACCTTCATTTCCTTATGCATCTAAGTGGAGATAAAGAGATAATCTTACCCTATTACCTACTCAAAAGCCTAACAAAAATGACCAGGAGGGTTCAAAGTCACCTCGAATCTTCTCACAGGGGCCTGTACCATCAAGGCTTGATTAAATTTATGGTGAATTTCACTCTAGAGGAAGTCGAAATGCCTTGGGATTATTTCTTGAAGTCCGTGGGATTGAAAGAGAAAGAATAGGGGGCCGATTCACAAAACAAAGGTGATGCAAGTAAAGATAAGGCAGAGGTCAGGGTTTCTCCAGATCCCAGGAGCTTGATGAAGCCTATCCATACCACATCAAATAAAGGGAAATCCCCCCCAAAAAGGAGCACACCCTTGAAAGAAAACAAGCCAGAAACCCCCATGCTGGAGTCCCCTCACATGCAATCGAGGTCTTCTACAAAAAAATGGGATGTAAAAAAAAAGTGGCATAGCTTCCCACATGCACCCACCTACACTGGAAAAATCATAGAGGTATATGTAATCCATCCATTCAGAGGAGGATCATAAAACCCCCATTGAGAAACAACCTAATAAACCTATGACTCTAATCAGGGGGAAACTTGGACCTAGTTTGTGAAAAAATGAAGTGGTTAAGGGAAAGGTTGTTCCTACAGAAGCCTTGCCTAGAGCATCCCCTGCAGCTAGACAAGATAGGAAGAGGAAGGGTGAGCAAAACATTGAAGCTCCAAGCAAGCCAAGCATAAAAAATAGAACTACGAATCAATTGGGGTTGAACTCCAAGGCTCTTTTTAAGCCATCATTAAAATACCCCCAGCCAATTGTGATTGAGGATAATGACAATCCCAAATTTTCTAGCATGGAAGAAATGGAAGTCAATGTTTTGAAGGGAATGACAGTGAAAAAGGAAAAATCAAATTCTAATGAGGGTGAGACTATAGAAACACCATTTGTAACTGTGAAAAAAGAGTATCCTACAAACTTCAGTCAACATGGAATACAAGATTATGGACTTGATCCCGAGAAAGATTCTATTGGCACCTCACCACATGCAGGGGCTCCTTACCACATTTTACAAGACATTAAACCAGAGATTAAAAATGACACTTTGGGAGTACATGGGTCCATTAAAGGAACAAAAGGGAAATAACCCGAGGTTATACACAGATATACCGTGAAAACAAGAAGCAGAACACTAGTTGACCACAACAATTCTATCACAGAGAAAGAAAAAAAGAAGATGGAGGTTAAGGTTAAAACATAGAGGGTTGATGACATCCAACAAGTGCAAGAACTGAAGCTTCAAGTATAGACCTTGCAACACCACAACCATGAATTGGAAAATATGTACTCCAGACTACATAAGAAGTGTCAAAGACTCCAGAAGAAACACCATAATACTTGTTTCTTTCTAAAGTAGATAATTTGAAGGAGTACCTAAAGAAGTCACTAACACATCCAGTCATATCCCAGTTGGCCTCCAAAAGTGTGCATGTATACAAGTGATCGATACATAACTTATTTCTATCAGTCCTAGTTAGTTTTTTCAAATATCAATTCATTTCAGCATATGCACCAATTGAGATTTATCATTAGTAGTAGTTCTAGTTGTTAAGTGCAATACTTTTTAGATTAAGGCATAATAAGTTGTCATTTGTGTTTGATATGAACCACTTATGTTTGTTAAGTCAAGTTTGAAGTATACATTACTATACTCCAACAATATTTAGTTAAGACAATAAGTTGTTCTCCAACTGATAGTGTAGAATTAAGCCTCAGTTCCATATGGACGAGAGCCTCTACACCTTTGATAAATATGTTGTTTTTGTATGTTTTGAGGGTTTGGTTTTTGGGAAGGAAATCAATATATCAAATGGTTGAACCTGTTCTATGAATGGATTAAAGCTCTCTACCTGGTGAATATGCTCTTGATGACAGTGTGTTTTATGTCCAAATCTATATGTGTTTTTCTCTTACATTGAATGCAATTTTTGATGTGTGCAAAGTACATTTCATTTTCCTTTCAACTATTGTATAACTCATCTTTGTTGATATTCAACTTGTAAAATAACTAATGATTTGGTGAAGATTTGTTTTTATTGCAACCTATGGGAGTGATTGTGTTTGGATACATGTTTAATTCCTTGAAATATTATGTTAAGACTTAAACTTATAACAACAGATAATTCATTGAGTTGTTTGTTGTTCTCCCTTTGTTCATCCCTCTATTTTCTCACTTGTCTATCATTTGTGTGCCACCATCCAAGGAGGACCCTCATACATATCATTTTTCTAACCCAACCATGTTTCTGTCTCAGTAAAACCAACCCTCTAACCAAACAATAAAATCAAATTATCAGAAAACCAATCATTCAAAACTTGAGGTGGCCTAACTATGCCCTTTAGTAGTTAGGTGCATACTTTAGGACCAACAAGGTACATGTGTCAAATTGAAATGGAAAAAAATATACAAGGATAACAACCAATTAGAATGCATAAGGAAGTGGCTAGGCAACAACAAGTTGAAGCCAACATTAGGCTCAAAAGCACAAGAAACATAATACAATGTAGTATTACAATTTAACACATAAGCATGGGAGCCTCGTGGGTGAATATACAAAATAATATTGAGAAGAACATGAGGTTTCAACGCAATTTCATGGAAGGACTAGCATGACTCCCAAGCCTAAGAAAAAACTTCAGCATGGGCACCAAAAGGAGGCTCATGCTAACTAAGATGTCCATGAAAGGAGGCTCTACCACGAATTGAATGACAATTAAATTGGCTATAAAGTCTTGTGTCATTAATATATGGGGTTAACCTTAAGGCATGTGTATAATAGGTCATCGGTAATAAAAAATGCAAAGCGGAATGAACCCAACCTATATTCGAGTGATGAGAACATTACCTGAAAGAGTCACTGAAATCAGACTAGTGGGTATGTGAAGTAATATTATAAACATCCTCCTTGCAAAATCTCATTCAAATGGTCATTTTGTACGATAAATTTGGTCCATTAGGAATTTAAATGACTAAAAATGATATAAACAGTATAAAAGTGGGTCCTAAATTCCTATATAATATGGAAAATAACCCAAAACATTTCATTTTAAATTTTTTACCAAATTAGGAAATTCAAGTGGAAAAATCTTCTGAACTTCCAAAGTTGATAACTGGAGCTATGATTGTTATAATTCTTCACCGTCATGACTAGGTAAACGAGTTTTCATCCCTCTTTAGTTCCATCCATTTTTTTTTCTTTTTCTGCATTTCTCTTCTCCATTTTATTTTTTGAAAAAATATGGGCTCATACACATATGTGCTTAATACGGACCGCATATACCGCATCATATACATTGAAACCCTTAACAATGGGTGTGTACATACACTCTTGTTTCCAAAGGCAACCACGTCTATGTTCGTAAGGGTGGAAAAAACTAATAAGAATTTTCTTAGTTGAACGTAGTGCTTCAAAAATTCCTACAGAGTGGATAGAATGAGAGCATGAAGAGATTGACCAAGAATTTTGGGAGCATACAAATGTCTTAGAGGCTCTCTGACATTGTGGTTTGAGGAAATTTTATGAATTCCCCAAAATGTGGGCACAAAAAAGACTGTTGTAGTCGTTGATTGGTTACTGGAACCCAGAGGTAGACGCTTTGATGCTGGATGGCCAATCCTTGACCATTGAGGTAGATTCCATATATTTAATCATTGGTTTATCCCACCTAGGAGACGTGGTAAATATATGAACTTGAGGGGGGATTTTCATGACGATAGAAGAATACATAGCCTCTTGCTACACACCTAGTATGCAATGTCTCGGGATCCAAATCCCCATTTGTGAGATAGAGGATTTGAGTATGAAGGTAATTCTTCAGATTATCACCATGATTTCACGGTCCGCTTCATTACACCAGGAATAACTACCACATATGTTCTATGCAGTCAAATTCCCACGTTCAATAATCTATGACTAGAGCACTTCTTTACTTCAGTGCATGAAAACACAATTGACTAAATACAAGATAGGAAGGAGGAAGAACTTCATATATGTCAGTATCCTATGTTATTTCTTCTTCAAGATAGTTCTTTCTATTACCCATGAGTCTTTATGCCACCACATCAACTCAAGGAACCATGTTTACTATGATGGTTTGCAATGATACAATGTCACCTTGATTCGTGACTTTTGTATACCTAATGTGCCAACTATACCTTGACACTTGTCAGTACCCGATTGAGCCACATGTCATATTTGTATTCTGCCACATGTCTTACTTTATGGCTTCGATACTTTTGGCACTTTTTATACCATCCTTCGATTATTTTTGAATTTTCAAATAGATCTACCACCATATATTTTCAACTGTCTTGATCCTACGAACTTTGTTTATTCCAAAACTCTGGGGTTCAAGAGTTCTTGGTTTATCTGAGCTGTTTATCATCGGAGTAGGTCAAGGCTGGAGTTTACCATCTTCTTCCTTAGCACATTCACTCTAGATCAATGGTTGACGGGATTTCCTATTCTTCCTATGATCCAATGATCGACGGGAGTTCATGATTTTAGGACTTCGACATTCGAGTAAACTTACCTATTTTAGACTCCTTTTCGCCGAAGTGGTCAACGCCAGAGTTGAACAAAATTCATGACTTTGGGGCTTCACACTTTTTGTAAATTCACCTATTCTATACTCCTTTTCATAGGAGTGGTTAGCACTGGATTTAACTGTTTGATCAAATGGTTGATAGCTCACCCATAGAGATCTTACATCAATGGCTTGCATAAGTTCATTTACTCTGGGATATTGTGGCTTACGCTGTCCTTCCACTTAACTTGATCAGATGGTCAAGAATTCATCCGAAGTCCCTCCTTGATCTAACAGATGGTAAGATCATTCGAAACCCCTGCTTCAAATATGACAATTGAGATTTAATCTTTTCCCAACCTTTGACTTTACCTCGATCTAACGATCTTGGATTCTCCCAAAATAAGAATGAACGGCTCCTATGCGTCATCTCTTCTGAGCTTAGATTAATTTTCTTCCTTCTGAGCTTTGGGTTTATACTGGATTCTTCTACACCCTGTTGACATCAATGACAATATCGTACCACTGTGTCCAACACTCTCCCCCTTTGGCATTGATGGAAACCTTTACCTTGAAATATTTTTATTTCTTATGCTTATCAATTTCCTCCCCCTTTGAAAACAATGACAGAAGGGATATTTATTCACTCCCCATGACCATGTGCCCCTTTTATTCTGATACAGTTTTTATGTTTTTAATGAGGTATGTGAATTAATCCCAATTTTTGTCGAAGATTTTCAAAAATACTCATGGGAAACAATTTTGTGAATATGTCTTCAATTTGTTCTTTGGTGTCCACATACACTATTTTAGCCACCTTTTGGGTAACTCGATCTCTTAGGAAATGGTATTTAATTGGAGTGTGTTTGGATTTAGAATGCATTAATGTATTTTTGGAGATACTTATGGCACTAGTGTTATCACAAATAATAGTAATGGGATCATCATATCTTATTTGTAAATCTTCTAATGTTTTCTTCATCCAACGAACTTGTGTGCAGTACAATGCAACAAAAATGTATTCTGCCTCTGCTATGGAGAGTGATGTGGATATTTGTTTCTTACTTATCCATGCTATCAGACATTTTCATAAAAATAATGCTCCTCCACTGGTGCTTTTCCTATCATTTATACTACCGGCCCAATCTGCATCAGTGTATGCAGTTATATTGAAGTCTTTATCTTTTGGATACCATAATCCAAGTTCTAAGGTGCCTTTAAGATATCTAAATATTCTCTTTACTGCTTTTAAGTGAGTTTCTTTAGGTATATTGAAATCTCCCTACGAGTCCTACAACCTGCACGATGTCAGGTCTTGTTGTTGTTGAATAGAGCAGACTTCCAACCATTGATTTGTACATCATTTGGTCTACTTTTGGTGAGTCATATTCTAGGCTTAGTTTACATCTAATGACCATGGGAGTAGTCATAGGTTTACTATCTTCCATTTGGAATTTCTTTAGAATTTCCTTGATATATTTGGCTTGGGAAACAAATATTCCGTTTTCTGTTTGAGTTACTTGTAAATGTAAGAAGAAGGAAAGTTCTCCCAGCATAGACATTTCAAATTATTCTTTCATTTCGGTTGCAAACTTTCTTCTTAGTATAGTAATATTAATTCCAAATATGATGTCATCTACATATACCACCACAACAATCATGTTTTGATTCTCAATTTTGATGTATAATTTTCTATTAGTAGTCCCTTTCTCATATCATTTTTTCTGTAGGTACTGATCAAGCCTTGAGAACCATGCTTTGGGGGCTTGTTTAAGACCATACGAGGCCCTTTTTAGTTTGCACAAATAGTCCTGATTTTATGTTAACATAAATCCTTCTGGTTGGTCAACATAGACTTCTTCTTCTAGTGTTCGATTAAGGAATGCTGACTAGACATCCATCTAATAGATTTTGAAATGTTTGAAGCAAGCAAATGATAGGAACATTCTGATGGCCTCAAGTTTTGCTACTGGAGAAAAGGTCTCTTCAAAGTCAATACCTTCCACTTGGGAATATCCTTTGCAAACTAATGTTGCTTTGTTCTTTATAATCTCCCCGTTTTCATTTAGTTTTTTCTTGAAGATCCACTTGGTTCCCACCACATTCTTGTCCTTAGATCTTACAACTAGTTCTCAAGTTTGGTTCTTCTCTATTTGGTCCAATTCTTCATTCATTGCTTTTATCCAATATTTTATTTTTCTCTTTTGTTGTGGAATGCTCTTTTGTTTTGAACCCAACTCTTGTTTGCTTCCCTATTTGACAATGTTTACAAATATAATCTGAAGGCTTAATAACTTTCGGTAGATCCCTTACTTCTTCCTTTTCATTGGCTTTGATCAAGTTGTCAAAGATTAAATTTCCCAACCTTCTATGCCATATCTAGCTTTCATCTACTTGGCTTAAACAATATTTTTCTCCTTCATCTATATTAAGGATGTACACATTACTAGATTTTCTTGGTGCAACTGCTACCAGCTTTCTAGTATCCTTTTTTTTGATCTCACATTTCTAAGAATCAAAGGTGAGTATGTGACCCTGATCACATATCTGACTTACACTTAGGATATTTGGTTTGATATTTTCTACCAAAAGTACATCTTCTGCTTTGGTTTTGTTATTTCCTAAACTGATAGTGCCTTTTCCCAGTATTTTGGCTGGCATATTATCTCCAAAGGTTACTTTTCCTTTTCCTTTCTTGTTTAACTTGAGAAATTTGCTTTGATCTCCAGTCATGTGTTTGTAAAATTCATTGTCTATATACCAATGACATCCTTGGTTTCTTGAATATAGGGCTACATTTCACTTTGTGTTCTTTTTCCTCCATACTTTTTGATAATTGGGAATATTTATCTTTTTATCATATTTTGACAATGTACATTCACTATCTTTATGACCATATTTATTGCATTTGTAACATTCAATATTTTAGTCTTGTAAGGGAGAGAAGGAGTTATATTTTATTCTTTCTGAATTATCCTTATTATTTTCATATCTTTGGACATTTCTTGGTTTGTACTTTCTATAAGATTTACAATGTATTGCTTTATGTCCAAAATTTTTGCAGGAATAACAATAACTAAGAAAGATATATTGATTTCTGTTAGAGGGATTCCTTCCGATGATTCTATTCTTCTGGTCGTCTTCTTCTTTAGTAGGAAGTTCATATTTCTATTTATTTGAGATGGTTTTCAATGGTGTTGTTCTTGTCTTGTTTTCTTTTCTTCTTATGGGGTTTTTAAGAACTTTTGCATAAATGATTTTGTCATTTTCTTGTTCTGTAGAGGGATCATATCCTAGTCCTGTCTTATCATTTGATGATCTCTGACAGCTAAGATTGTTAATTAGGATTTTTGAGTTGTTTTCAAACTTAGACCGAAGATCTTCCTTTTCTGATTTCCCTTTTAGTTTAACTATTTCATCCTCCAATACCTTACAAATTTGTTGTTTTTTTATTGAGTTCTTTATTCAATATTTCTTATTTTATTTTAGTTTCTTGGAAGAGAATTTTTAACTTAATAATCAATTGTCCAACTCACTAAGGGTTTTAGAAACTTCCTTTTCTCTTTATTTAATAGTTTCTTCAATATCTATAATTTGTTCCCTTAGTGGCTTGTTTTACTTTTTAGATTTTCTTAGTTCTTCAATTGCACAAATGAATTCTTCCTCGAGGTTCACTTCTTATTCTTCTTCTTCTGAATGATTATCATCTTGTGTTTTTATTCCCATAAATAGAAGCTCTGGATCCTCTTCTTCACTTTCTTAAGATGAAATATTGTCTTCTTGGGTAAAGAACATTTTATTCTTCTTGCAGAAATTGTTCTTATATTTGGTATTAATTTTCTTCTAATTTTTGAAGGTTCTTTCATCATCGCTTTCCTCCTTCTTAGGTGATCCAAGAGGCTCCCCAGGCTCAGAAAATGCTCAAAAATCAAAGTTCTCAGAATTGGATGAAACCAATTCCATTGCGACCGGCTCGTCGCACTGATTCCGACAACATATTTACTTCCTCAAATAGGCTCCGTATGCGAACGTTATCACGTTCTGATCGAAAACCCAAACAGGTAAAAAACGTCAAAGGTCAACTATCCAAAAAGTCAATGCTGACATCAGCATGATGACAACATGACATCACCAACGACACCTCATGAGGCAGACTTAGACCAATGGCAGTGCAACAAGTGGCAATAGTTCACTGGGCAGATGTGGATGGTAGATCCAATCAGAGTTGGACACATGGAAAATTTTGAGCAAATGAGATGGTGCCACGTGGCCCAGGCATGGGTAGCCACGTGGCACCCAGTCAACATTTCATATGGCAAGTTCCAAAAATTTTGGGGTCGATGGGGTTTGAACCCATGACCACTCACCAAGCCCAAGCAATTTCACAAATGACCAAACACCAAGGTACCACACATATTGCTTATTATATGAATTGCATTTTAAAATATTTATGTTGTAAAGTGTGGTAGGGTGAAAAAGGGAGGGGGTTGGGGCTAAGCCCCAACCCGTGGTTGTGTGACACACATAAAACCGAGGGAGTGGGGGCCATATGCGTGGGAGTATTTGTTAGACCCTAGCCCTTGGATCTTGGGTGGATCCCACAAGACCAGGTTCCTAATCCTACAAGGGTGCGCATGGGTTTTATTGTTTAAGCCGAGACCACGTGATGTGCACCATATAACCAGGGAGATAGAGCTTATCCAAGGCCAGCGTGTAGCCCAAAGGGCCGACGCTTGACCATATGAGTTTGCATGTGACCCTGTTTAGGGGTGCGCACCCGTTCTTTGGGGGATTAAACATATCCTAAAGTTTTAAAATGGGTTTTTTAAGCCTGTTTTGTAATTTTTTAATTAATTGCTTGATATTATGACCAGAAAGTGGGTTTTTGAGGATTTTGAGGCCTTTTGAAGGAGGATTTAATCCCAGAAAGAGGCCAAATCTTGAGGGAAGTTGGGATTCCTCATTTGAGCCTTGAAAACTATAAGAACCAGGCTTTTTGAAGCTTGTGGGAGACTTTTTGATGCAGGGTTTTGAAGGGGCAGTTTGTAAATTTTGGCCTTTTCTCATGTTTTGAGAGGCGTTTTTGTCATGTTTTGAGAGGAGTTTAATGGTGCATGCATGAATCTGAGCAAGGAGGTATTGTACAAAAGACATGAATCATGTAATGTAACAACAAAGAGCATTATAAGAGAGCTTTGAGCATTTTAAAGAGCAATAAAGAGGTCCTCCACTTGGAAGTGGGCTCGGAGACGTAGCCAATGATTGGTGAACTCCGTTATCAACCTCTTGTCTCTATTTCTCTTTCTGTTTTGCTGTTCTATTCTCTTCATTTGCAACATGAATATTAATGGCTGATATTTTTATACATTAATAAGCATCAAATAAAAGTCACATTTGATATTCCACAAACAAGATAACAAGTTTATGTATTTCACATTCTTAACGATCTGATGCAAAAAGTAAATTAAACTAACTTGCGATTTAACAGTAATACCTTCGTTTTTGGATCAAGTTTATGGTATCAAAGCATTTGGTTGTGAAGGTTTGACAGGAATTGCAAGCATTGGATCCTCATGAGAGAAAAACTCAAGTGAGGAGAAGGCCAACTTGAGGCTCTTGACACAAAGATTCAAAGGCAACCGCATAAGAAAGAGATGTATTCGCCATGGAAATTTGGTCCCTTCAAATATGAAGATGATTTCTTTGAGGCTTTTAAATTGATGCAAGCCATGGTAGAGGAGATTTACCATGAAAGAGGTCAGTGAAGGAATCCAAAAGTTGAAGACGGTGAATCTTCGGTAAGAGCAGAAGGAGGAGTTGGAGGTGGTGGACCTTCAGAACCTTCTTCTCCTTCATCCTCATCATCTAATAACGAAGCAAGTGTACATTCCTCCAAGGATAAGAAAAAAACTCATCATTCTTCTTATATGCAGTTATTAAAGTTAGATGTAAAGTTTCAATTACCCACTTATGATGGTGAATTAGATGCAGA
>SNQJ01S0012503.1:60312-73258 GCA_010110895.2 Picea sitchensis
CAGGATACAAAAGATTGTTGATGATGAAACTAAGATCCAACTAGCAAGTCTCAAATTGGGAGGCACAACTCTCATATGGTGGGAAAGTAGAACTAGAGATGATCTTAAGAAAAGTGGTAAAACAATCTCTTCCTAGAATGATTTTGTTATTGCATTAAAACAACAGTTTTACCCTTTATCTTACATGCAATAAGAAATGATGAATTGGCAATGTTTAAGGCAATCAAAAGGTCAAAGTGTACAATAATATACTCAGATATTTCGTAAGAAAGCTTTAAATTTGGGTATTCCATTATATACACAAGAGACACTCCTAAAATATATCGGTGGTTTACATTCTTATCTTAAGCACACTATTCTTATGCTAAATCATTATAACTTTGATGAAGTATGTGTACAAGCTATTCACATTGAATCAAGTAAAGGGAATGTTGGTGATAGTGTTTCTACGGATTCTTGGCAAAGAAAGGATGTAGGGAAAAGGAAAGAGAAGAAGATAGCCACAGCAAGAAAGGAGAAGTCTACTTGCAAGCATTGCAAGAAAGTAGGCCATGATGAAGATCGTTGTTGGGTCTTACATCCTGACTCGAAGCCAAAGAAGTTTGCCAACCACGAAAGGAAGAATACCATAGCTGTGACAATTCAAGTGGATCTTGGATCATATTTCGGTGATGAGACATAGGTTTTAGCTATGGGAATCTGAGGTATAAATTTTGTTGCAAGTTCTAGCTCTTCTAGATCAATTGATGAAAATGACGAGTGTAAAAGGAATGAACTTTTCCACATAAGGGTTATAACACATAATGTCAAAGTTGATACTCTTGTAGATAGTGGATCACAAGCCAATCTAATTAGTGAAGATGTTGTGAATAACTTGGGACTTGAAACTAAGTCACATCCTAAACCATATCCATTGGGATGGATATGTGGTGATAAAAATTTATAAGTAACCAAGTAACGTAAAATCAAGCTTGCAATCACTTCTAATTATGTTGATGAAGTAGAGCTTGATATAGTGCCATTGGACATATGTGGAATTGTATTTGGAAGCCCATACCTTTATGATAGGAAAGCCATATTCTACAGGGAGGAAAATAAGTATTGCTTCAAGAAATATGGGAAGGAGTACATTGTTCATGCTCATCGCATGAAAACTGACATGTCCTTTGCAGCTACAGGGTAGTTAAAAATAATGGTGAATGCAAGTAGAAGTTTAACACTTATGTTTATAACAAAACATGGAGTTAGTGATTCTAAACATGAGATGATTCCATATGTTTCAAACAATCATGAAGTGTCATCGGAGGTACAACATAAGGTTCAGCTACATAATTTGATTATTGTTCCTATTCAAAAGGGGAAGCATGTTTTGTCATTTTCATTTGCATACTCAGTATTGTTGATTAGTTTGTTGTTGTTCAGTGGTGTATGGCTGCAAAGTGCGAGAAATAATATAGATGATTGTGCGATAAATGAAATGATTACTTTGATAAACAATGCTATCTCAGTTTTCATGTTTGTTGTGATTAGTCATGTGATCATTATCCCAGCAGAGAGGATGGATGATACAAGACAAAGTGGGGAGGCAGTACCCTCACTTCTTACCTGAGTAAAAATAGACTTTTGGTGGTCCAAAAGCTTCCAAAGTGGGGAGGAATGATCTAGGAGGCTCCCTAGGCTCAGAAAATGCTCAAAAATCAAAGTTCTCAGAATTGGATGAAACCAATTCCATTAAGACCGGCTTGTCGCGCTGATTCTGGTAGTATATTCACTTCCTCAAACAAGCTCCATATGTGAAAGTTATCGTGTTCTGATCGAAAACCCAAACAGGTAAAAAAAAGTCAAAGGTCAACTATCCAAAAAGTCAATGTTGACGTCATCATGATGAAAACATGACATCACCAGCGAAACCTCATGAGGAAGACTTAGACCAATGGCAGTGCGACAAGTGGCAACAGTTCACTATGCAGATGTGGATGGTAGATCCAATCAAAGTTGGACATGTGGCAAAGTTTGAGAAAATGAGATGGTGCCACGTGGCACCTAGTCAACATTTCATATGGAAAGTTCCAAAAATTTTGGGGTCGATGGGGTCTGAACCTACAACCACTCACCAAGCCAAAGTGCTTTCACAAATGACCAAACACCAAGACGCCACACATATTTCTTATTATATGAATTACATTTTAAAATATTTATGTTATAAAGTATGGTAGGGTGGAAAAGGGAGGGGGCTGGGGCTAAGCCCTAGCCCATGGTCGTGTGACACACATAAAACCGAGGGCGTGGGCGCCATATGCGTGGGAGTATTTGTTAGACCCTATCTCTTGGATCTTGGGCGGATCCCACTAGACCAGGTTCCTAATCCTACAAGGGTGTGGACGGGTTTTATTGTTTAGGCCGAGGCCACGTGATGTGCGCCATATAACCAGGGGGCTAGAGCTTATCCAAGGCCAGCGCGCAGCCCAAAGGGTTGGCTCTTGGCCATATAATTTTGCATGTGACCATGTTTAGGGGCGCGTGCCCGTCCTTTGGGGGCTTAAACATATCCTAAAGTTTAAAAATGGGTTTTTTAAGCCTGTTTTGTAATTTTTTAATTAATTGCCTGATATTATGACCAGAAAGTGGTTTTTTGAGGATTTTGAGGCCATTTGAAGGGGGATTTGATCCTATAAAGAGGTCATATCTCAAGGGAAGTTGGGATTCCTCGTCTGAGCCTTGAAAACTATAAGAACCATGCTTTTTGAAGCTTGTGGGAGACTTTTTGATGCAAGGTTTTGAAGGGGTAGTTTGTAAATTTTGGCCTTTTCTCATGTTTTGAGAGGCATTTTTCTCATGTTTTGAGAGGATTTTGATGGTGCATGCATGAATCTGAGTAAGGAGGTGTTGTACAGAAGACATGAAGCATGTAATGTAACAACAAAGAGCATTGTAAGAGAACTTTGAGCATTTTAAAGAGGAATAAAGAGGTCCTCCACTTGGAAGCGGGCTCGGAGACGTAGCCAACTATTGGTGAACTCTGTTATCAATCTCTTGTCTCTATTTCTCTTTCTGTTTTGTTGTTCTATTCTCTTCATTTGCATCATGAATATTAATGGCTGATATTTTTATACATTAATAAGCATCAAGTAAAAGTCACATTTGATATTCCGCAAACAAGATAACAAGTTTACGTATTTCACATTCTTAACGATCTGATGCAAAAAGTACATTAAACTAACTTGCGATTTATCAGTAATACCTTCGTTTTTGGATCATTATGATAGGGACATTTATTGGCAAAGTGTCCAATTTTTCCACAATTGAAACATATTAGAGGAATCTTTCCTTTGTATTTCCTAGTCCCTTTCTTGAGTTTTTTCATGAAGTTGGCAATTTCTTCATCAGATATATCTGATAACTCCTCATTGGCCTTTGCTTCTGCTTCATCTTTGTTTTAGATGATTTAAATGATGTTTCTCCTTTTGATGTTTTTCTCTCCCTATTCTCATCTCATATGCTATAAAAATTCCATGAAGCTGATCTACTGTGATTTTGTCAAGTTTTGGACTATCTTTAATTGTGGAGATCTTGGCATCATATCTAATAGGTAATGACCTTAGGATATTTTTTAAAATAGGTTTATCGGTAAGTTCTTCCCTATTTCTCTGATTGAATTAACTACCTCATCCACCCTATGAAAGTATTCAATAATGTTCTCTTCTTCTTTCATTTTCAAATTTTCAAATTGAGTTCTATAGGTTTGTAGTTTGGATTCTGTTAGCACTCTGTAATTTTCCTAAGGCTGCTGAGGCAAACACAGAGGTAACCTCGAACCACTTCGAGTCTTGGATCTAGCCCTCCAAGACTCAGAGAGGGATCTCTATTTAAGATTTAGCTTTGTTTGGGCAATAGGACTGATGTTAGGCTAGTTATAAAGCAAGGTAAATATAGGGTTTTTGATTTTGAGGTGGTTAGTTTGGGACAACAAAGAGAGCCATTGGGAAAATGGGGTCTGCGATTAAAAGTCATTAACATATCAGATCTGGACAAGACTGTTACACAAGGCAAGGCAACAGAAACATTGGATCGATTTAAGTTTAAATGGCGTGGATGAGAGGAGAAATAGGTGAGGAAAAGGCAGGAAAATGAGCACTTAAGAATCCCTAAGCTATCCTTTTAGAAGATAAACATCAAAATCACCACAAGCCGAGAGGCAGAGTATTGGATAATAAATTCCGCCCCTATAACTTTCCTTCTGGTGATTGGAACAGAGAACAAATTGTGAAGAAAACAGGAAACACACTAACAAAGAAGAAAGACATCACCAATATCTCTACACAAGAATCCTGAGAACAGCATGTACATCACTGGTATATCATTAAAAATAACAGAGAAATATTCTCTGGCTGAAACACAGCCATCACCCAGCAGAGAAAATAAAAATCTCAGCTCTGGACCTCTCACACAGGTCGAGCCTCTCCTCACGGCCCAGTTGAACCCTCTATTAGTCTATTACATCACTATAAATAATAAAAATCCCCCCCAGCCTTCAAAGATTCGGGCTCTGCCTCTGTTTTCTAAAAATAGAAAACAGTTACAAATATTTACACATGTCAATTCTCTCTTAAGCAAATCGAACAACCAATTCACTGGAGACTAGACCTTGCATATGCTTCTTCGACATCTGGAGTCAGTTTTGGTTTGCTGGCAAATTCACTCCAATGGCATTAAAACAGACAGATGCAGAGTTAGTTACATGCTGGGGGTTGTTTTAAGAGCAACTGCCAGTTGTTAGATCGATGCCTTTAAACGATGATGCTCTGCCACCTGTGTGTAACTTCCAAGCCACCTGTGCTTAACTACTCCCTAAACATGTGGACACCAAGTCGAAGGCAGGTTCCCTGTTTGCCACATGTTTCAGTCAATGACTAGAGCTGGGATATTTTGCCAACGCGAAGGGATCCTTCCAAATGATAATATGACACTTGTATAATAACTTTAGTCTGTCATAGGACTGGTGCCTTCAATTTGTAAACCACTTGTGTGCCCTGAGGTGATTTAGGTTGGCAGGGAATCCTCCGTATTAGCATCAACAGGAGGCAACAATTGTGACTCTTGTCCCAAAAATTACATTGATGAAGCTACAAATAGATTATCGAGCTTTCTACTACCAGAGGTAGAAAAATCTTTCAAACTGGCTGCAATCGTGGCCATCAATTCTGGATCTCCATACTCTAACCTGTTATGCATACAGTCAAAAGGTCTGCCAAATGAATTCGGATAGTAACTCTGAACTTTCTAGCTCCCCAGGCTAGCAGCTTTAGCAGCCCTCAACTGAGAATTTTCATAATTGGAGCTATGAAGTTGTCCCGCCCTTCAACTCAGTAGTAGAAAATATATTCGACAGAGACTCTGTTTCTATTTCATGAGAGACATTGTGTGTTGTTGCCCTGGATTTGGCGATCCTCTGAGCATCATCGGGAGTAAAATATTGCTCATAATCATTGCTAGTTTCAAGACTAGAGACAGGGCGATCCCTTGGAAACTCGCCTCTCACTAGGAAGATGCTCCAGCCCGCCAAGCTTTGCGTACATTTTCGATATAACAGTAGCAATGTAATCAGGCTCACATTTTTGACATAACCTGTCGGGCAACACTGGGTACAGACACCAAACACCAACTCACATAGCCTGTTTATGATAGCATAACGCATTATGTAGAGGATAAGCTCGAGATGGTTGCTCGAGAGGGTTACCATTACTCTCTGTTGCTTCGAACTCTTAGAAGTGATTTATTGCCTGAAGTTCTGGTACAAAGAGTTCTCTATTGACCTCAAGCAAACGATTTAAAGCTTCCAGTACATCTGAAGGTGCTAGGTTAAGCTCATATTAAAACAATCCAATAACCCTTGTGCACTGCCTCAATCAATATTCCTTCCTGAAATATTAGCTTTCCAGAAGATTCTGTGATGTAGGTGCCAAGGTATTCCTGTAAATCTATGTGCTCATAGTCGCTGATGCGAACAAACCGGTGACCAGTAACAGTTGCAAGATATTCAATCAAACTTGTTTTACCACTAGAGGTCGGACCTTGCAATAGGACAGAATATCTACGAATAAAAACAACCCTTGCAAGATCCTTTAGGTGCCTTAGACACTTGAGATTTTCCTTTCTCGATCCAGTACTGTTCAAACTGAACATGATCATGACTGGGGCAAAGAGGTGCCTTAAGTAGTGAATTTAATGCCTTTGCACCTATAGCTCCAGACTCCTTAAATAGAACTGAAGTAATCTTTCCCTTCATTACTACTGCACTTGGCCGATGTAACAGAACTAGAAACGACATGCAACTTCCGTCATAAAAGAGCTCTCTGAAAATCATAAGTCGGAGTTGCTGCTCTTGTGTATTCCAATGTACGTGATGAGAAAGGACCAGATAGTGGGCAGCTGACCTGTAACCTTGACTTTTGCATATCTATGAATAATACCAGTAGGAGCCCATCTTTTCTTTTGTCTACAAAAGCTGCAGTTGCAAATAGTTGCAAATATCCTGACAAACAGGACAAACCCCTCCAGAACGTTTTCTCCATATCTCATATATAAGCAGTCCCCACAGAAGTGGCCTTAGAGCAAGCTGCATTTGCTGCAACTAGATCGTCACTTTCATATCTTTCTAATGCTCGATTGAAAATGCTGATACAATACCTCGGTGTCACCTCTATGCATGCGTCCTCATCTGCGTTGGGCAGCTTGCAACTAATTCAAACACCTGGCAGAGGGATATAAACTACATTTCATATATTATTTGGTTCCCTGTGGGCAACATCCCACATTTGCGAGGTGAAATGGAATTTGTGCATTTAAATAAAGCAACAATCACATGGTATGTCAAGTAATGAGCCCGAGGCTTGGGGTTTGGTATTGGTGTTGGCGCTGACTTTGGTTTGTGTTTTCTGTAGGTGTATTGGACGATGCTTATACCTTGGTGTTGTTGAGCTTTAGGAGGTTGGCCCGAGGCCAATGTATTTTTTCTAAAATTTTTGTCAAAATATCTTGATAAACCTAACTAAACCCTGCACATAGGCCGAGGGCAAATTTTTCTCATTTATCCATAAAACTTCTGCATAAATGCAAAGGCCGAGAGGCCATTTTTAATTTTTCGCCAACTTCACCAAATTTCGGCGAACAAACCAACTTTGTCTTTGCCCACCAACGTTAAACTTTTACCACTTCGAACCAATCCACTATTCTTTTTGCAAAATGAGAAATAAATTTTGCAATAAACACTAGATACAGATAATCAATAATATCCAAGTCATAAGATGATTCCCATAAATTATGGGGTGATAACAGGTGGCTCCACATGGGGAAAATAGCTCTGAAAGAGGTGTTTAGAATCCATGAACTCTGAATTTCGCTGACCAGCTGATCATTGGGCTGCCCCTGAACTACAATTTGAAAATGAACTGTGAAGAAACAAAAAGAAAGTGCTCTATCCTGATGAGCTTATTGGCATCCTACCTACCCTAATATAACAGTTACTGCTTCAATCAAGTAACGAAAAAGTGCCAATGAATCCAGCCCAGCAGTTGATCCCTGGATTGGGCTTCCTCATCATGTTTGATGGAAATCAAGAATGCAATGTGTACTGGCAGCGGGTGATAGCTCGGGTTCTTGCAGAAAAAACATGTTTGAACAGTTGCACTGAAAAAGAAATCCATATAATTTGCAACCAGGTCAAAAAATAAATGATCTATTTGTTGATTCTCCGGGTATTCCTTCTGCATTTTAACATGGATAAGTTTCCCATCTGTGTCCTCAATATCAGACCATGACTGTAATTGTTCAACATCAGATTTATGCTTGCCAACAGAAGGTTCGTCAATCAGAAAATCGGAAGAGGACACAATATCTTTTGGTTTGGGAGATGTGATTTGCTCATAAGACTGAATCGGAGTATCCAAAGGCTCACTATCTTTTTCAAGTCTTTCAACAACTAGCTCAAGAACACACATTCTAATTTCATAGGGAACATCTTTCGATTCACAATGCTGAATCACAATTTCTACCGAAGCTTCATCAAATTGAAAATCTGCTATTGTATCCCTGAAATCTTTGACAACGTCCCAATATATAGGATTGTCTACATACCTTGTCATCTTGAAGTATCATCAAGGCTTTGAAACTGGATTCTTCAGCAGTAGAGTCGCTTTTGAACTTTGAAGCTCAGGATCTTCAACAATGGAGTCGCCAAGTGAAAGGTACAACCTTCTTGTGTTTGGCTTCTGTTCACCGTCAGAAGTCAAATTTGAACTTGAAGTGCATATCTGAAGAATGTTCCCCAGTGGAGTCGCCATAAATGTTAGCACTCTGTAATTTGCCTAAGGCTACTGAGGAAAACACAGAGGTAACCTCGAACCGCTTCGAGTCTTGGATCTATCCCTCCAAGACTCAGAGAGGGATCTCTCTTTAAGATTTAGCTTTGTTTGGGCAATAGGACTGATGTTAGGCTAGTTATAAAGCAAGGTAAATATAGGGTTTTTGATTTTGAGGTGGTTAGTTTGGGACAACAAAGAGAGCCATTGGGCAAATGGGGTCTGCGATTAAAAGTGATTAACATATCAGAACTGGACAAGACTGTTACACAAGGCAAGGCAACAGAAACATTGGATCAATTTAATTTTAAATGGCGTGGATGAGAGGAGAAATAGGTGAGGAAAATCCAGGCAAATGAGCACTTAAGAATCCCTAAGGTAGACTTTTAGAAGATAAACATCAAAATCACCACAAGCCGAGAGGCAGAGTATTGGATAATAAATTCCGCCCCTATAACTTTCCTTCTGGTGATTGGAACAGAGAACAAATTGTGAAGAAAACAGGAAACACACTAACAAAGAAGAAAGAAATCACCAATATCTCTACACAAGAATCCTGAGAACAACATGTACATCACTGGTATATCATTAAAAATAACAGAGAAATATTCTCTGGCTGAAACACAACCATCACCCAGCAGAGAAAATAAAAATCTCATCTCTGGACCTCTCACACAGGTCGAGCCTCTCCTCACAGCCCAGTCGAACCCTCTATTAGTCTATTACATCACTATAAATAATAAAAATCCCCCCCAGCCTTCAAAGATTTGGGCTCTGCCTCTGTTTTCTAAAAATAGAAAACAGTTACAAATATTTACACATGTCAATTCTCTCTTAAGCAAATCGAACAACCAATTCACTGGAGACTAGACCTTGCATATGCTTCTTCGACATCTGGAGACAGTTTTGGTTTGCTGGCAAATTCACTCCAATGGCATTAAAACAAACAGATGCAGAGTTAGTTACATGATGGGGGTTGTTTTAAGAGAAACTGCCAGTTGTTAGATCGATGCCTTTAAACGATGATACTCTGCCACCTGTGTGTAACTGCCAAGCCACCTGTGCTTAACTGCTCCCTAAACATGTGGACACCAAGTCGAAGGCAGGTTCCCTGTTTGCCACATGTTTCAGTCAATGACTAGAGCTGGGATATTTTGCCAACGAGCAGGGATCCTTCCAAATGATAATATGACACTTGTATAATAACTTTAGTCTGTTATAGGACTGGTGCCTTCAATTTGTAAACCACTTGTGTGCCCTGAGGTGATTTAGGTTGGCAGGGAATCCTCCATATTAGCATCAACAGGAGGCAAAAATTGTGACTCTTGTTCCAACAATTACATTGATGAAGCTACAAATAGATTATCGAGCTTTCTACTACCAGAGGTAGAAAAATCTTTCAAACTGGCTGCAATCGTGGCCATCAATTCTGGATCTCCATACTCTAACCTGTTATGCATACAGTCAAAAGGTCTTCCAAATGAATTCGGATAGTAACTCTGAACTTTCTAGCTCCCCACGCTAGCAGCTTTAGCATCCCTCAACTGAGAATTTTCATAATTGGAGCTATGAAGTTGTCCCGCCCTTCAACTCAGCAGTAGAAAATATATTCGACAGAGACTCTGTTTCTATTTCATGAGAGGCATTGTGTGTTGTTGCCCTGGATTTGGCGATCCTCTGAGCATCATCAGGAGTAAACCATTGCTCATAATCATTTCTAGTTTCAGGACTAGAGACAGGGCGATCCCTTGGAAACTCGCCTCTCACCAGGAAGATGCTCCAGCCCGCCAAGCTTTGCGTACATTTTCGATATAACAGTAGCAATGTAATCATGCTCACATTTTTGACATAACCTGCCGGGCAACACTGGGTACAGACACCAAACACCAACTCACATAACCTGTTTACGATAGCATAAAGCATTATGCAGAGGATAAGCTCGAGATGGTTGCTCGAGAGGGTTACCATTACTCTCTGTTGCTTCGAACTCTTAGAAGTGATTTATTGCCTGAAGTTCTGGTACAAAGAGTTCTCTATTGACCTCAAGAAAATGATTTAAAGCTTCCAGTACATCTGAAGGTGCTAGGTTAAGCTCATCTTAAAACAATCCAATAACCCTTGCGCATTGCCTCAATCAATATTCCTTATTGAAATATTAGCTTTCCAAAAGATTCTGTGATGTAGGTGCCAAGGTATTCCTGTAAATCTATGTGCTCATAGTCGCTGATGCGAACAAACCAGTGACCAGTAACAGTTGCAAGATATTCAATCAAACTTGTTTTACCACTAGAGGTCGGACCTTGCAATAGGACAAAATATCTACGAATAAAAACAACCCTTGCAAGATCCTTTAGGTGCCTTAGACACTTGAGATTTTCCTTTCTCGATCCAGTACTGTTCAAACTGAACATGATCATGACTGGGACAAAGAGGTGCCTTAAGTAATGAATTTAATGCCTTTGCACCTGTATCTCCAGACTCCTTAAATAGAACTGAAGCAATCTTTCCCTTCATTACTACTGCACTTGGCCGATGTAACAGAACTAGAAACGACATGCAACTTCCGTCATAAAAGATCTCTCTGAAAATCATAAGTCGGAGTTGCTGCTCTTGTGTATTCCAATGTATGTGCTGAGAAAGGACCAGATAGTGGGCAGCTGACCTGTAACCTTGACTTTTGCATATCTATGAATAATACCAGTAGGAGCCCATCTTTTCCTTTGTCTACAAAAGCTGCAGTTGTAAATAGTTTTAAATATCCCGACAAATAGGACAAACCCCTCCAGAACGTTTTCTCCATATCTCATATATAAGCAGTCCCCACAGAAGCGGCCTTAGAGCAAGCTGCATTTGCTGCAACTAGATCGTCACTTTCAGATCTTTCTAATGCTCGATTGAAAATGCTGATACAATACCTCGGTGTCGCCTCTATGCATGCGTCCTCATCTGCGTTGGGCAGCTTGCAACTAATTCAAACACCTGGCAGAGGGATATAAACTGCATTTCATATATTATTTGGTTCCCTGTGGGAAACATCCCACATTTGCGAGGTGAAATGGAATTTGCACATTTAAATAAAGCAACAGTCACATGGTATGTCAAGTAATGAGCCCGAGGCTTGGGGTTTGGTATTGGTGTTGGCGCTGACTTTGGTTTGTGTTTTCTGTAGGTGTATTGGACGATGCTTATACCTTGGTGTTGTTGAGCTTTAGGAGGTTGGCCCGAGGCCAATGTATTTTTGCTAAAACTTTTGTCAAAATATCTTGATAAACCTAACTAAACCCTGCACACAGGCCGAGGGAAAATTTTGCTCATTTATCCATAAAACTTCTGCATAAATGCAAAGGCCGAGGGGCCATTTTTAATTTTTCGCCAACTTCACCAAATTTCGGCAAACAAACCAACTTTGTCTTTGCCCACCAGCGTTAAACTTTTACCACTTCGAACCAATCCACTATTCTTTTTTCAAAATGAGAAATAAATTTTGCAATAAACACTAGATACAGATAATCAATAATATCCAAGTCATAAGATGATTCCCATAAATTATGGGGTGATAACAGGTGGCTCCACATGGGGAAAATAGCTCTGAAAGAGGTGTTTAGAATCCATGAAATCTGAATTTCGCCGACCAGCTGATCATTGGGCTGCCCCTGAACTGGAAATTGAAAATGAACTGTGAAGAAACAAAAAGAAAGTGCTCATCCTGATGAGCTTATAGGCATCCTACCTACCCTAATCTAACAGTTACTGCTTCAATCAAGTAACGAAAAAGTGCCAATGAAGCCATCCCAGCAGTTGATCCCTGGATTGGTCTTCCTCATCATGTTTGATGGAAATCAAGACTGCAATGTGTACTGGCAGCGGGTGATAGCTCGGGTTCTTGCAGAAAAAACATGTTTGAACAGTTGCACTGAAAAAGAAATCGATATAATTTGCAACAGGGTCAAAAAATAAATGATCTATTTGTTGATTCTCCGGGTATTCCTTCTGCATTTTAACATGGATAAGTTTCCCATCTGTGACCTCAATATCAGACCATGACTGCAATTGTTCAACATCAGACTTATGCTTGCCAACAGAAGGTTCGTCAATCAGAAAATTGGAAGAGGACACAATATCTTTTGGTTTGGGAGATGTGATTTGCTCATAAGACTGAATCGGAGTATCCAAAGGCTCACAATATTTTTCAAGTCTTTCAACAACTAGCTCAAGAACACATATTCTAATTTCATGGGGAACGTCTTTCGATTCACAATGCTGAATCACAATTTCTACCGAAGCTTCATCAAATTGAAAATCTGCTATTGTATCCCTGAAATCTTTGACAGCGTCCCAATATATAGGATTGTCTACATACCTTGTCATCTTGAAATATCATCAAGGCTTTGAAACTGGATTCTTCAGCAGTAGAGTCACTTGTGAACTTTGAAGCTCGAGATCTTCAACAATGGAGTCGCCAAGTGAAAGGTACAACCTTCTTGTGTTTGGCTTATGTTCACCGTCAGAAGTCAAATCTGAACTTGAAGTGCATATCTGAAGAATGTTCCCCAGTGGAGTCGCCATAAATGTTAGCACTCTGTAATTTG
>SNQJ01S0012503.1:81283-97481 GCA_010110895.2 Picea sitchensis
TTTGGAGGATAGTTGTGATTTCACCTCCTTGATAACATCCATGTTATTTCCTACCAACAACATGTCATCCACATACAACACTACATAAATGAAGTGATTACCAGCTTGCTTGGAATATACATAGTGATCAGCCCTGCTTCTCACAAATCCCAATCCAAGGATGTATGTGTAAAAATTTTGGTACCACATCCTAGGTGATTGCTTCATACCATATAGTGACTTCTTTAGCTTACAGACCAACTCTTTCTTTCCCTTCACTACAAATCTTTCTGGCTTCTTCATGTAGATTTCTTCTTCCAGATCCCCATGTAGGAATGCTGTCTTCACATCTATTTGTTCCACTTCAAGATCAAAAGAAATAGAAATATATAAAATAAATCTAATAGAAGTTAACTTAGCAACAGGAGAAAAAATCTCACCAAAGTCAATTCCCTCTACCTGGGAATAACCTTTTTCTACTAACCGAGCTTTATATTTCTCCACTTTACCTTGTTCATTAAACTTCTTCTTGAACAACCATTTTCTACCAACCGATTTTCTTCCAGCTGGCAACTCAACTATATCCCATGCCTCATTCTTATCCAAGGCATCCATTTCTTCAACCATGGCCTTCTTCTAGAGTTCACTATCCTCTGAATTCATTGCTTCCCTGACAGTTCTGGGATCATCATCAGTAATAGATAAAGAAAAATTGGAACAAAAATCAGGTGGACTATACCTTTCTGGTTGCCTTCTATCTCTCACTGATTTCCTCAATACTGGGGTATGAGGTTCTTCTTCTTCTTCTTCTTCTTCTGCTTCCTCTTCTTCAGATGATTCAGATTTTGCATCATCCAACTCAAGCTCTATTTTCTCAGGTTCATCTTGTGTTGGTAGGAATTCTTATTTGGAAACATCTTTTACCTCTCTGAAAACAACATCTCGATTGTAAACAATCTTCTTGGTTTCTAGGTTCCAAAGCTTATAACCTTTCACACCATCTTTATAACCAATAAAGATACACTTTTCAGCCTTTTTATCCAGCTTACTTCTATTTTCCTTTGGAACATGTACATAAGCATTACAACCAAACACTCTAAGATGTTGAAGAGAGGGTTTCTTTCTAGACCATACCTCGTGTGGATTTTTATCATCCAACACTGATGAAGGTGATCGATTGACTAGGTAACATGTTGTACCCACTGCCTCTGCCCAAAATTCTTGTCCTAACTCGACACTGCTGAGCATGCTCCTTGATTTTTCCATCAGTTTCCTGTTCATCCTTTCTGCAACTCCATTCTGCTGAGGAGTGTATGGAGTAGTCTTCTTCCTTACTATACCACACTTCTTACAAAATTCTTTGAATTCATTTTCGTAGAATTCTCCACCATTATCTGTTCTCAATACCTTTATTTTCTTCTCTGTCTGATTTTCGACCAGAGCCTTAAAATCTTTAAATTGATCAAATACATCAGATTTCTTTCTAAGAAAATAAATCCATGTGTACCTTGAGAAATCATCTTTGAATGAACCATAATACACAGACTTACCTAGTGATGGAATAGGCATAGGTCCAAATACATCACTGTGTATCAATTCTAAGATCCCCTTTGCTCTTGTAGCATCAGATGGGAATCTTACGCGATTTTGTTTACCATATATGCAATGTTCACATAAATCAAAATCTAGAGTGCATTTAGACATACCTTCAACCATGCCTTTACCGTGTAGTGTTCTAAGGCCCTTTCCTCCAATATTCCCCAGTCTTTGATGCCACAACATGGTCTTCTTTTTAGGGACTGTATTGGTCTTGTCTTCTTTATTTGTCTGTTCAAAGAAAACAAACTGTTACACCCATTAGTATAAGTGCTTCCCAACAACTTGTACAGAGTTCCACACCAAACTCCCCTCATCAACACCATTGCTCCTCGTACCATCTTGCAGGTGCCCTTTCCAAATACAGTATCCATTGCTGCATCTTCCATATTTCTTACAAATATTAAGCTCTTGGCTAGTTTTAGAATGTGCAGAACCCCAGGGAGAGTTCTAATCCTTCCATATTTTAGCAACAACTTAAATCTTCCATGTCTCAAGATTTCATCTCCTAGGAATACATCACCACCATCATATTTTTCATATTTAGAGAACCACTCCCTGTGAGGAGTCATATGGTATGAAGCACCTGAGTCGATCAACCATACACCATGGTCTGCATGTGTACTTGCAGATGCCAGGTAAACATCACTTCCTTCTTCAGTGGAGGTTTTCGCCTTTGTGAAAGAGGTACTATAAGATCCCTTTGTTTTTTCAACCTTATTAGACTTGAAATCTTTCTTATAATGCCCTATTTTACCACACTTCCAACATTTCCTTAAAGATTTTCTTAGAGACTTAGATCTACCTATAGATTTAGATCTCCACCCTGAANTCAAATAAAGCATCTGTGTTATGACCATCCATGCTTTTTCACCTCATCTCTTCAGATAACAAGGATGCAACTACATCCTCATACTTCAATGTAGATTGAGTGGTACTAACTATTGCTACAACAATATTATCCCAAGAGTCTAGCAAAGAACATAACAAATTAATACACTTATCTTCTTCTGCAATCGTAATATTAACAGAGCCAAGCTGACTTACCAGAGTATTAAAGGCATTTAGGTGTTCTGTCATAGAATCTCCATCTTCCATCCTAAGATGATACAACTTCTTTCGAAGAAACAACTTGTTTACTAGGGACTTTGATTGATATAAATCCCCCAACTTATCCCATAGTTCCTTGGCTGTAGATTCTCTTGAGACATTTAACAACACTGAATCTGCCAGGCAGAGTCGAATAGTACTCCTTTCTCTTCTGTCCAACTTCTCCCAATCTTCTTTTGACATACCAGTAGGTGGTGTACTAGTAGTTTGTGAACTAGTAGGTTGTGTACCAGTCATCTTTGTGTTAGTAGTTTGCGTACCAGGATCCACAATGATCCATTGTTCTTTGTCTACAAGAAGGTCCTCCATCTTCAACTTCCATAGCTCAATTTTTTTACAGTTGAACTTCTCTATCTTGATTCTAGAATAACTCGCCATTCCTCTTTCTACACTCAAATCACCACTGCAAAAGCTCCCACTAAACCCAGGTTTATCACAGACCCAAGATAAACTTGATCTATCAAGACCGAGCTAAACCCTCAGCAACAAAGGCGTCCCTCTGAAGCCAAAAATGAGCTCTGATACCACATGTAAGTTTTAAACCTGTGAAGTAAAGCAATGCATATAGATTATTAAGTAAAACAAAATTTAATCAATGGCTCATACACAGAGTACAAAAACATTTTATACCGGAAACCCTCAACTGGGAAAACCTTTCTTATATTCATTATATCAAATTTCACCATTCACCATACAATATATACAATATTTTTAGGTATTCCGTAGATACCAAAACCCTAATCCCTTAATCTGGGATTAATTTAGTAAACCACTAAAAATAGCAAAAACCGCCCAAATTTTTTTTCGGGGCACTCCCCCAAACTCCATCGGCCCCGGGCTACCGCCTGGTGCCGAACACTGTGTGTAACCAGGGGGGGGCATACCTGCCCCCCCCTGGGACCCCCCTAGGAAAGCGCCCACCACACACGACACAAACAAAGCACTACTATGAGGGATCGCCAGACGCAGTTGTCGAATCTGACGCGCCCACACACACACATGCAAAGAATATAACACATACCCAACAATAACATGGACCTCCTTACATGGAAATTTCCCATGATTGATATTGAGGATTTTACAAATCAAATGCAACGACAAGTTGTGGGTGGACCATGACCATGGGTATGGTTGTTTCGACATCTACCCAACACCTTTGTGTTTAAAAAAAAAAACATGCAGGGGAAAGGCCCTTGACATTGAATGTATATGTGATCCTTTTTTGTACCGACCTATAAATAGACACTCAGGACTAGAGGCCTAGATTTTGTGACTTTGAAATCCACATTTTTGTATTATTGGACATGAAAATAATATATACATCTCTTTTTTCCTTGTTACTTATGTGAAATGCTTTTATGTACATTTATATGTGTGATTATGTTATAGCAAGATTTTCCTCACCCGTGCAACTTTCTCAAAAGGTATTTTCCATTTCCATATGTAGACTTGAAGTCCCTTTTTGCAGTTCTCAGAGCTAAAAATCACATTTTTCCACATACACATGCCTTGACAACTATACAACATGCATATACGCAGTTTGAACCATTATAGCCCCGTGTACACTTGGTTTTGTGCCCAAAATTAAAAAATGGTGTCGAGTTTCCATGTCGCGTCACGTCGATATCCATGAGCCTTGAACTTCCATATACTGGAAATGTTCCGACTCAGCCCTTCATTTCTATTTGAAGGCTATAAATGGGCCATATCCAAGCTATGGAAGAGGAGAAAAAGAATTCAACTTTGAGAGAAAGTTTACTCTAGAGAAATTATTCACTTCATATTAAGTCTGCATCCCTTTGTCCTTTTAAGTCTGAACACATTGTTCAACCCCCAAGCTCTTCCCTCTTTGATGGAGAACCTCATTGTCTGTCTTATATGAGCTTGACTTTGGTGAAGGATTGAAGTGGTGGAGGACCAAATGGAAGGGACTTGGTTTCTCAGTTTCGAGATGTGCCGACATAAAATTTTGTCATTCATACACTTTTGTTGATCATATTTTAATAGAAATACCTTTTTCTCGTCCAATTAATGTCTTGCAAATATTTGAATTGTTATTCCATGGGCATATTTGTTATGAATATTGATGGATTATGCTATTATATGTGATAACTTTATATATTATCACCATATGCTTGTGTATATTGGTTGTTGAGGACAAGTTGCCGATATATAGCTTTGAGTCAAGTGCTCAATGGTGGTATTCTTCGAACATCCAGACGAGGTAGGATCTTTATCTTGTCTTGTTAGATTATTTTTTTATATAGAATACTTTATATTAGAGTTGATTTTTGCACTCATTTTCATCTGTTGTGGTTTACCCCATGCCATAGAGAGATTTTCCTCATAACAATTTCTTACTTTATATTATTGGAATACTGAGAGGGGGGGCGGGTGAATCAATATGAGAAAAAATAGTATTTTTGATCAAAATATAAAAACTCCAATAAATATCATGAGAATTCAATATATCATCAACACCATAATTCAATGCATAAAAATCACATAAACACAGTACACCAAAATTTTATGTGGAAACCGAATGCATGAGAAAACCACATAATGCTTTTCTTATTTATCAAAGAGTACATTCATTGGAAGCACCAACTTCCTATTTCTCCAGCTACAACTAGAAGAAGGATTCAACCCCCTATTTATAGGCTACAACTTGAAGGAAGCTCCAACTCCCTATTTATTGGCTCCAACCGGAAGGAGGCTACAACCCCCTTTCCTTGCCCCATCTAATCAGCCTGAAATATAAATGTAGACCAATCTGTCACTACCTCTGTTGCTATAATTGATAACCTGTTGTTGCTATTGTTTCTGGTACTTCTGTTGCTGCTACTAATTTCAATATCTCATCAAGACTACAACCACACATATCTCATACCAAGGTCCACAAGAGAGTTATCCAAATCAAATTCTTATGAATTTGACATATCTGTTCCTGATTTCTTAAGTTTACTCACCATAACATACACAGGAAGACAAACCTTCAACATGTAGCTGAACTAAGTTTTAGATCCCTGATCATCATCAATATTTCTTCATAGGTTCGCAACCCATACACTCCATGCTCATGGATGTCTGTGATTTTCCTCCTGAAAACCGTAGATTTACATAAAGGACCTGGATCTCTAGCTTATTCTCCGTACACTCGAATCTTGAAAACTTCTTCCTTTAGTGGAGTTCATTGGTTTCCTCTCACTGCCTTAGATATGCCAATTTGTATTCACCAAAAGTGATTTTACAATTGACTCTTCTCTGTGTTTTAATGAGGATCTCATTATGACATGCAACTCACATAGGATCTTATGATGACATGCAACTAACATGCAACTTGTTAACATATGTTTACAGTTACTTTAACATGCAACTGACATGCAACAAATGACATGCAACAACTGACATGCAACTTGTTAAATTCTGTTTATAGTTACTTTAACATGAAACCAACATGCAACTTGTTAACTTATGTTTATAGTTACTTTAACATACAACTGACATGAAACAACTCACATGCAACTTGTTAACTTCTGTTTACAGTTACTTTAACATGCAACTTGTTAACTTTTGTTTATAACTACTTTGCTTCGACATGCAACTTGTTAACTTTTGTTTATAACTACTTTGCTTCAACATGCAACTTGTTAACTTCCTATTCAAGGGTTCACATCAATGAAAACCAATCTTTCAACAATTCAGCAGTTCAATGAAAACCAATATTTCAACAATATCTCCCTTTGGCATTGATGGCAACACTTAGACACAACACTTAGACATGGAAAAAAATCATTCTCATGTTGGCTCCCCCTATCTCCATGCCTCTATTTTTATCTTCTGCTTTGAAATCAATGGAAAAGGGTGACTTATCCTTGGGGATGCTTCCCCTGTCTGTAAGCTTTTGATCTCTAATGATGTTCCTCTTCATGGTGCTTCCTCATGTAAATATCTGATAAAAATATTTAAAAAAAAATCAAGTCTTTCATGATTATTGTTGCTCTCCCCCCGTCGTACTATGCCAATTGCAATGTAGATCATTGTGGGCCTAAAAATACTTAAATTTATGTCTAAAATACTCAAAAGTATCCCTCAGAAGAGGTTTGGTGAAGATATATGCAATATATTCTTTTGTCCCAACATACTCTACCTTGATGTTCTTCTCTGTAACCTACTCCTGTAGAAAGTGAAACTTGATCAGAATGTGTTTCATCTTGGAATGCACCACTGGATTCTTAGAGATACTTATAACACTTGTATTATCACAAAATATAGGAAAATGATCGTCATATTCCACCTGTATGTCCTGCAAAGTTTACTTCATCTAGATAATCTGCGTACAACATGTTGCTGCTGCAATATACTCTACTTCTGTTGTGGACAATGATCCTGAAGAATGTTTCTTACTCAACCAATATACCAAACAATCACCCAAGTAGAAGGATACTCCACTTATACTTCTTCTATCATCAACACTTCTTTCCCAATCCGCATTTGTGTATGCAACTAGAGATAGATCATTCCCTTTTGGATACCATAATCCATAGTATTTTGTTGATTTGAGATATCTGAATATTCTCTTTACTGCCATAACATGTGTTTCCTTCGGTGTTGCTCGAAATATTTCAACCTTTCCAACTGATTGCATCACATACGGTCTCGATGTTGTCACATAGAGTAAAATGCCAATCATTGATATGTAGATTCTTTGATCTGCATCCTTGGATTTATCATCTTTTCTCAATTTGAAACTAGTTTGCATGGGAGTACTTACGGGCTTGTAATATATCATTCCAAACTTCTTAAATTGTCTTCTCAATATGTAAATCAAAATTTACATGTCTGGAACAATCTGTACTGAATTTATCCCTGTATGAATACATACATGAAATCATCTATAGAATCATGAATCTTTGCCTCAAAAGTGTGCTAATGATATTCTCTATAACGATTAGTTGATATCTGAAATTTTCTCCTCAAATGATCAAACTGTCATAATACATTTTGTGCTTCTGTCATCAAACCACTCTGAAACTGCAAACACTTCAGACTACTCAAAGGATAGTTCTTTGATATGTAGGGATGCTTCTTAGACTCGCCCTCTTCAATATTCATATTTACTAGGAGTCTCCAAGCCTGATGGCTTCGAAAAATATCTGCTCTGATGTGGAGCAATCTTCCACTTCATCATTTTCCTTTCCATCCTCTTCCTGAAATATGGCATCTTTCTCTTTTCCTCTTGATTCATCATGATTTTGTGTTGCTGCAAATCTTGTGAGTACAATCTCTAGGACCTGGTTTTCGTTCACCTGTTCTTCTTGTTTTTAATTTCTTCTCGAAACATTCTTGTATCTGGCATCTTCCTTTTTTCTTATAGATTTATCTTGATCTTATACTGTTGCAAATCCTAAGAGTATGACTTTTGGGTGTCCTTCATTCATCTGTTCTTATTTTACCTATTATTGTTTGATTTTCCAAATATTCTTATATCTGATATTGGTGTTATCTTTCATAGAGGTATCCAGCATTCTTCTACAATCATGAGCTATATGTCCATAGTTGTGGCATTTGTAGCATTCTACTTCATTGCTCAATGAACAAAAAATGTTTTGGTTTCTAATGTATGCTTCATAATATTTTCTGGGATAACTGTTATTTAAGTAACCTGCATAGTTGCTTCGGTTCTTGACATAGACTCTACAGTTTACAAATTTATGTCCAAAATCATCACAATTAAAAAAATGACCATAAAAAACCTTTGATACCTGGGAGTAGATGATATTCTTTACGATGCACTCCTTCTGAATTCATCTTCTTGAGTTTTCTTTATTTCTAGAATTTTCTTCTTTGGGTGCTTGCATTCTTCCTTCTTGACATAATCTCTCACAATCTCTACATAGCTTCTTTTTTTTTCTTCCTATTCTATTGTCTTGGAGCATGATCCTTTCTCATTCTGTACTTGACTGTATCCTAGTCCAGATATGTAATTTGATGGCATTTGATTGCTAATGATTTCATCCAATATTCTATTGCTATTCCGCTGCATATTTTTCTTCTGAATGTCTTTCCTTAAAGATACTATTTATGCTTCCAAGATTCCAATCATTTTCTCCTTTTCTTATAAATGAATTCTAATTACTTCTTCAATTCTTCTTTCTTCTTCTATTTGAATTTTCACACTCATGATCATCTGCTCGATTTATTCAGAGTTGGAGTTTTGAGATCCCTCTTTCATTTTTAACTCTACCTTGAGTGACTTGTTTTTATTTCTCTCTTTCCTAAGTTCTTCTAATGCATTGATTAACTCTTCTATGGGATTGACTTCACATTCTTCTTCTGAATCATCTCTTACTACCATGAAGATTACTCTTTCTGAATTACTATCACTATCATTATCCTCCTCGTTTGATGAGGGACTGTCCTCTTTTGAGTAGAAACTTTTCTTGAATAGTTTCCTTTTGTTTCTTCTCTTGTTTTCATTTTGATATTTATTTTCCCTTTTGGAAGCTTCTTTTTCATCACTGTCTTTATTATTATGAGGGAATTTAGAAGATAAATGACCAATACCACCACAATTAAAACATTTCAATGGAAGCATACCTTTATACTTGTCAACTCCTTTCTTTAATTTCCTTTTGAATTTAGCCATCTCTTCATCTTCGTCTAAATCGTCACTACAATTGCAACCTGGTTTTGAATTTTTCTTTCTCTTCTTCTTTTTCTTCTTGGATGCCTTGAAAGATGCTTCCTTCATGACTAGGTTCTCCTATTCTGTTCTCATTTCATAGGATGTAAATATTCCATGTAGCTCATCCATGCTCAAAGTACTGATATCTGCTCTTTCTTCTAGGACTAATATTTTATGATGAAATCTCATAGGAAGAGACCTCAATACATTTTGAACAACCACTAAGTCATCAAATTCTACTCCCAATCCCTTAATAGTGTTAACTATTTCATAAACTCACAGAAGGTAGGATGCAATGTCTTCATCTTCCTTCATCTTCAATTGTTCAAACTTAGCTTTGAATATTTGAAGCCTAACTGCCTTAACTTTGAAATCTCCTTCATAAATCTTTTTGAGTTTATCCAAAAGATCCTTTACACTATCACAATGCATAAACTTGACAAATAATGAATCAACTAGACTACTCAGAATGATGCCTTTATCCTTTCATTTGTTTTTGTTGAGTTTCTTTCCATCTCTATCAATTGGGGGAGTGGTTGGTGTTGTATACCCATCTACTACTAATTTCCAAACATCATATCCCTGTGCCCATAAAAAGGTTTTAATCCTTTTATTCTAGAAGGTATAGTTATGATTGTCTAACACTGGTGCCCCAATCTTAGTGTATTCCATTATCTCCTTCCAATGGTTAGACTACTTCCTAAAGGACTTGCTCTTATACTAATTGTTGGAATACTGAGAGGGTGGGTGAATCAATATGAGAAAAAATAGTACTTTTAATAACAATATAAAACCTCCAATTAATATCATGAGCGTTCAATATATCATCAACACCATAATTCAATGCATAAACATCACATAAACACAATACAACAAAATTTTACGTGGAAGCCCAATGTGGGAGAAAACCACATAATGCTTTTATTATTTATCAAAGAGTAGATTCATTGAAAGAACCAACTTCCTATTTCTCCAACTACAACTAGAAGGAGGCTCCAACCCCCTATTTATAGGCTACAACCTGAAGGAAGCTCCAACTCCCTATTTACTAGCTCCAATCGGAAGGAGGCTACAACCCCCTTTCCTTATCTTGTCCAACCACCCTAAAATATAAATGTATACCAATCTATCACCACCTATGTTGTTGTAACTAATAACCTATTGTTGTTGTTGTTGTTGTTGTTTTTTTCTGATACTTCTGTTGCTGCTAATGATTTTGATATCTCATCAATATTGCAACCACACATATCTCATACTAAAATCCACAAGAGAGTTCTCCAAATCAAATGCTTATGAATCACTAAGACATATCTCTTCTTGATTTTTTATGTATACTCACCCTAACATACATAGAAAGACATACCTTCAACATGTATCTAACCGGAGTTTTAGATCCTTGATCTTCATCAATTTTTCTTCAAAGGTCCGTGACCCATACACTATTGAATAACAGATGTCCGCGCTTTTCCTCTTGAAACCCACAGATTTACACAAAGGACTTGGATCTCTAACTTGTTCTCCGAACACCCGGCTCCTGCAACCTTCTTCCTTTAGTGGAATTCACTGAATTCCTCTTACTAACTCATATCTTCCAATATGTATTCACCAGAAGTGATTTTCCATGAGGATCTCATGATGACATGCAACTCACATAGGATATCATGATGACATGCAACTCACATGCAACTGAAATGAAACAACTGACATGCAACTTGTTAACTTATGTTTATAGTTACTTTAACATGCAACTGACATGCAAATGACATGTAACTTGTTAAATTTTGTTTACAATTACTTTAACATGCATCTGACATGCAACAATTGACATGAAACTCATTAACTTCTATTTATAGTTACTTTAACATGCAATTGACATGCAACTTGTTAACTTATGTTTACAACTACTTTACTTCGAAATGAAACTTGTTAACTTCTTGTTCAAGGGTTGACATCAATGACAACCAATGTTTCAACAATTCAATGACAACCAATCTTTCAACCACTGATCTTTCAAAAATTAGTCTTTCAACATATATATGTGAAAAATGACAGTCTAGTACATAGTTATCATATGCATTAGAGACATAATTTGTACTTCTAAAAACATGAATATAAGTAATATAATTAAAATATCATTCTAGAAGACGTACTCGTAAGAGTCATCAGAGCAGCGTGGGATCATGCACACCGTATTGACCGTTTAGTTGTGATACCACCAAATGGGAATCCATGAGAACATTTAAACATGAGATACCATGCACAATAGTATCTTTTAGAAGTTCGGTCACAATGCTATACTTAACCACGTTATTTGTTGCTGGCCCTAGACAAGCACCTCAAGATACAACGACTTGGCCCTTGAGAGAATAAATCACCCATGTGGAAAAAGTAAGGTTATGAGTGTGATGGATTGCAACATCCACGAACCCAACATGGATCGAAGATTCCATGGGAATCTTCCAATCAATAAGAAACACCATAAGAAACTAAGAACAAAATGAGATAAAAAGCAAAAATACTATCTATAAACAATAAATACAAAGGGAAAACGCTTGAAGAACAATACTCAAGTGTAGTACCTCTTCAGGTAGATTCCATTCTTGGGCTCTGGAAGTAAACTATCTTCGTAGTCGGATAAATCATAATATCCTTTCTGAAGGTCATGCCTCACAATGTAAGGATTGCGCCACATTAGATTAAAATTGGATGGGCCTAACACATCTTTATCCTGGTCATAAACCGTAACAAGGTCACCCTTGGAAAAACCCTTGGGTTAACAAACTTGTCATATTGAGACTTGACACATTTCTTGTGCATTTCATTTGCGGTGGTAGCATCATGATGTTTCTCTAAGTGAAAAATACATGCTTTTAAATTTGTCGTGTCATGAAGAAGCTCTATTGCGATCTTTAACAAAATAATTTCACATTCATTAGGTATGACTGCTTCCACTCTATGAATGAGCTAGAAAGATGAGAAACCGATAGCAATATTGATTGTGGTTCGATACACCCATAATATGGGATAAAGCATCAGATTCCAATCAGAGTGACTCCTATTAATAATGCATTGGAGTATGGTCTTGCGAGACTTGTTTACGACCTCTACTTGACCATTCAACCATGAATAATAAGGATATGAATGCTCCTGCTTGAATCTTAATTTTGATTTTAACGCAGACATCATTCGGTTCAGAACCAAAGATGTGGTCTCACCATCATTCACAAAAGTAGGCATGGAATTTTCTCACTTCGTTAAGTAGTCAATGACCATGTTGATGTAATGATTCCCCTAGCTGATGGTGGGTGGCATGTAGTGAAATCATTTCCCCACTTTATAAATGGACCTGCTATTGCATATATTGTAGGTTGGAAAAATTCCCAACCCAATCCACAAACTAAGACAACTATGAGAGTATCTACCCACTGTCACCTTAGATAGACACTCCCCTCACTTTAGTGATGATGAAAATCACCAAAAGGGGGGAATCTCGGTGACCCTAGGGGAATTGAGATGGAAAGTGAAGTGATGGAAGGTGAAACTTGTATAGGTCGAGTTAGGAAGTGGAAAAGGGCTTGGATAAGAGTCTTGTTGATAAGGGTAGGTTTCCAAAGTATAGTGTACCTGCAAGAGAGTGTTGTACCTTCCCAAGACAAGACATATAGAGATACAAGACAAAATATCAAAGAGACAAGAAAGTGAATCTTGTTGTCCTATATTACATAAGTAAACAAAAATGTATATCAACAATTAAAAGAGCTTGTTACTGCATAAGTTACCATAAAAAGTACCAAATATTTATTGGACAATGAAGCACTAAACAAGTAGATATTTCTCCAATAGTTAAGCATAAACTTTGACGGTGAAATAGGGATTCCAAATGAGGTTATCATCAAAGTATTAGGGAAGCTTTATGGCTGTAGCAAACAATTTCTATATTAACAAGTTCCAACCATAAAATTCAACAAGTAAACCATAAAAAAAGATAGACAATAAGCAATAGAACAATAATCTAGGTTTACAAGTAAATTTCAATGATTGAAAAGTGAATAAATGATAAAAGAAAGTGAAGTTTTATGCAGCCCCAGTGGTTGTAGCATAAATTTATAACAACAACAAGAAATCCTTGACTAGTCTAGATGCCCTAGTGGCTCAAGAAAGCTAATAGCAAGTATATTTGATTCCAATTTAGATAAATGAAATATCTCAACAAATCACATTTTTCAATGCAAAGATTTTGTTTCTCCAATGCAATTTCATATTAGTGATTTAATCTATTAGGCAAAGGATTCTTGGTTGTAAGATTTGGATCCACTACTTCTCTAGGGGTGTAAGCCCTTTTATTCCCTAGAGCAAATAAATCCAACAAAGGTAAGTCGAGGAGGGTGTAAGACCATTTACTCCTTCTAACAACCTTGTGAAAAATGATTTATCCAATAAAAATTAAGATGAACTTGTTGGAGGGTGTATGGCCTTATACTCCTCCAATATTTTTAGACAAGAATAGCATGAAATAAGAAGAAATTACCAACAAAATGCAAAAAATTCCTTACCAATTCCACAAGATAGCAAGATAAAACCCTATTTTACTAAGTAAATTTCATCCACAAGTAAGAAATAAGCCTCTAAGAGGGTAGTTAACCCCTTTAGCTCCACAATAGACAAGTAAGCATCCACAAATTTTCACAAGAGAGAGAGATAGACCAAATTCCCAAAGAGGGCGAAAATTTCAGCCAATAATGTCTTATTCTCAAGTGAGAATTTATGAAAATGAAATGTCAAATGGCCTTTATTTATACAAGGTCATGTAAAAGGAACTTGTCCACTTAGTTAGGTTAAAACACAAAATAAGGAAGTTTACCTCCTTATTTCCCCCCTTTACAACAATAATTTGATTTTACACAAAAAAGAAAACCCTAAAGGTGATGCCACACCCTAATAGGGTGACATTTTGGCATGAAGAGGAAGTGGTTGAGAAAGATCAAGAAGTCGTTGGGCCTCCAAAGGCCTAATATCCATTGTGAAAGGTTTTCTCTTCATCAAAGTGTGCCAATCCTCCATTAAATCACCACCACCATCATCAAACCCTATCCCCGAATGTGACGTCGATCTCCTCAAGAGGACATTTTGACCTTCCAAGGTCAAACATTGGGATAAGATGGGCTAGATCTCATCATCCAAGGTGGCTTCTCTTGCCTCCAAAAGAAATTTATATCATCTGTCATCTCCCAAGGTGTGGGTCATGGCATCCACTCTATGGGATTCAATCCACAATGAAGACCCGAGCTAGGCTTATTCCTCAAAAAACATCCATCAAGTAAGGTCCTGAAAAGAAAAATGAATGCTCCCTCCAAGGGTCTCAAGTCAAATGTATCATTCCAATTAAAATTATATTTAATACAAGAGTCAACTAAACATGTGCATCAAAACTACCTTTTCAAATTAAACAAGTGCTCAAAGACCCTATGCAACTTTCCCAGTTTAGGTAATGGAGGTTTGGAATGGTGACCTATTGGGTGAGTCATTCCTCAAGTCAAGGAGTGTGTCTTAGGTGGACCCTCTCTAATTCATGCAAAGAATATTAAGTGGATGGGGGTAAAACTTTTGGGAATGGAGTTCATGACATACAAGAGTTCATATTGTCTCATTTATGGGTGCCTTTGTAGAGGGTATGTTGTGTTGATATTATGGTAGCTGTGGGAGGTATTTACCTCCATGTGTAAACATGACGAGGATAGAATACTCCAGAAAGAAAGAAGAAACCCTAATGAGTTGGCTAATAACCCTAGAAGACTTGTCGGCTCAAGAAGATAATTTATATTAGGTTAGTAGCCTCCAAGAGAAGAAGTTGACTAGAAATAATAATATATATTGAACAGACAGATACCTAGAATGAGAATTCATCCTAGGCAGTTAGCCAAAATTAGTATAAATACAGGAGGCTAGTTCTCATTCTGGCAGGCAGTCTCAGAATTGTAGAGAAACATTTGTGCACACTGCAATTGCCCAGTTTCTATGCAGGTTTGAGGAGAGCTGTCGTTGTCGCTGCTGCAGCTAGCAGTTACGCTTGGACTATCTCTTGGCTAGGGTTTGGACTATCTGATCAGCTCTTGTTGATGCACTATCCTTAGGGAAATATGCGCTACCCTTTGATTGGCTATCTAGCCTAGGGTTTGCTTCTAGAGTGATTCTATGTCAAGGTTAGGGTGCTTGGAGGGTGGCTTCGGTGTATGGTTGGGTGACAAGGGTATTTTCAATGGTAAAACGAGCACATCCACTTATATTCTAATAGGTTATGGGCCCACACCTCCTTCATTCAGTATAAACACTGGAAGGAAACATAGCCTCTAGGATATTGAGCTCACTGAGGAACTGCTGCTAGGGTTACTAATAGAAGCAGCTTCCAAGACACTACCGCTAGGGTTACTAGTAGGAGCAGTTGCAGAAACCCTAATCCTCTCATTGAGGCACCTTAAGTGAAGAGATTTACCTAATCTTCAGATAGATCAGTGCGTCCTAGCCTAGTGCATCTCCTAGTACTCTCAGAAAGCCAAGACGTGAAGTTTGAGCTTTTGGTCAAATCTAGGGTTGACCAAGTCAAAGAACAAGTTAAATGGAGCTTCTAACTTCAGAGCATGGAAGACAAGGATTGATCTCATCCTTGCTAAGAATAAAGTGCTGGATATTGTGAAAGGAAAGATCGTGAAACCAGAGTTTGAAGAAGGAAAAGAGAAGGAACCGCAAAACTTTGCAGCTATGGAGAAGTTCAAAGACGGTGAAATCAATGCTATGAGTATCATAGTGGAATCTATAAAATACCACTTG
>SNQJ01S0012504.1:31111-51067 GCA_010110895.2 Picea sitchensis
AGAGAATCAAGTCCTAGTCACATATGGAGAAAAAAATTAACACATCTAGATAACAAGAGGATTGAGTCCTAGACACCTAATCATTCATCACTTTGAGATACACATCATCGTGGGTTCTGCTTGGGACTAATGAACTACTTCATTCCCAAGATCGATGTGAGGAAGTTTCATGGCAATGATCCCATGACATGGATATTCTAAATGGATAATTATTTGATCTACTATAAGTGCCGACTCTACAAAAATAACTATTGAAACATTATTTTTACAACCTTATCAATTTGTGTGGCATCAATGGCTTTATGAATGTAAACAACACCTTATTGTCACTTGGTCATTTTTTATGGATGAATTGATAGCACATTGTGGAGATATCATAAGTAATACCTTATTTATCCAATTGAAAAATATCAAGCAAAGAGTTTGATCCAGGTGGATATCGGTGGCCACCCACCTCTTCCAACTGGCTCACATACAGTTTTCATCTTGGCAGTTTTTTTCTAGCTTTTCAGGTCCTAAACTTCTGGGGTCGTTTTGAGTCCCTAAACAACGTTTTTTGGGATCAACACAGTCACACTTGTACAAGAATTTAAATTGAGATAGAAAAATGTGTATTCCTCGAATAGACCTTTCCAACGGGCTATTGTGTGCCTAAAACGAAGATCATATGCAAAAGTTATGACCCCGAGAAGTTGATGTACCAACTTACCCCATCGGGGCCCACATGACTTTTGGCACTTCATCTCCTAGGGTTAGGTTTTTGGATGTCTATGGTTTTCTGATTACTTATTGATGCTAAAAAGGCCCAGAGGCCTCATTGTAATTTTCTTGAGTGAATGCGCGTATCCGCCACATCTCTTCTTAGAGTTTAGCTACCACCATTCCAACAAGATTGTTTCATTCTGCATTTTACAGTTTCAACATATTTCTTTATTGAATAGAAGTTAAGTTTCACTGTATCTCTGTTATTGTTATCTGTATATTTGTGTTAATGTTATAGACATGTGTTTCATTTCATTCCGCTCATAAATCTGAATCAGAGGTCTAGCTACAGAGCACACTCAACAATTTCAAAAGTTGAGTCTTAGAGTGAAGGACCTTTTAGAGGATAATTATTTGATCTCTTTATGGGTAGTTTAAAGGAGAGCATTCAAAATGAGGTAATGAGGTGCATCTCTTGGAGTCTATATCCTTGGATAATGCTTTTAGTGCATCCAAGAGAGATGAAGTTAAAAATATGTACAATAAAAGGGTTTCCACTAACTCCTACTGGGAGCAAAATATCCCCACTCATAGCCTAACTAAACCTATAGGATTGACACCTCATACAATTGGATGAAATAATAGAAGAGGACTATGTTTTAATTGTGATAGTAACTATGGAAAGAGGCATAAGAGTGGTAAGACGAAATTATTCTACATATGATTGTAAAGAGGAAGAAGAACAAGAGCTAGAACCATCTCAAGATCCATAACCACGAGGCTAATCCAACCATTTCATGTCATGATTTGTTTGGCATCAACACTCTTCAAACTCTCAAGATATAATGATATATCAAGAAAAAACGGTAAAAATGTTAGTCAGTTATGGTAGTATACATAACTTCATTAACCACTAACTAGCCAAACTTTTCAATTGATTTATATACCTAGCACTACAATTTCAAATAATGATTGTAGATGGAGGTACCATAAATTGTTCAGGGGAGTGACATAGTATTAAGCTCATTATGGGGAATTATTTATTAGATAGCCTAATTATTGCCATCCAAATGGGTGGGGTTTATGTGGTATTATGAGTCCAATGTTTATAATCGTTGGGTCCTATATGACAACATGTTCATGTTATTCAACTTATCCTAGGGGGTCACCTACCCAACATCTAACCTTAAAAATAACTCTATGCTCAGAAAAGTGAGATTGAGTATATGGTTCAAGAAATTCTAGAGACTAGCATGAATAGACCTATCCATAGTGCTTTCTCTTCACCAATGATGATGGTTTACAAAAAGGATTGTCGAAATAGTTATCAACAATACCAAGATGGCCAAAGGTCTCCCTCCTATATGAGATATGATCATTCTATTAAACTTATCCCAGGGAGTCATCTACTCAACATCTAACCTTAAAAACAACCTTAGGCTCAGAAAAGTGAGATTGAACATATGGTTAAAGTAATTCTAGAGACTAGAATGATTCGACCTAGCCATAGTTCTTTCTCTTCACCAATAGTGATTGTTTACAAAAAGGATTCTTCGTAGCTTCTGTGTATGTATTATAGAGAACTCAATCAAATCATCATTAAAGATAGGTTTCCTATTTTTGTTAATGATGAATTGTTGTATGAGTTACATGGAGCAATTTTCTTTACTAACTTGGATCTCCATTCAATATATCATCAAATTATAATCAGGGAAGAAGACATCCCCAAAACAAGTTTCAGAACACGTGAAGGTCATTATGCGTTCATGGTAATGCCTTTTGGGATTACTAATGCATGTTCCACATTTCAAAGTTTGACGAAATCTATTTTCAAACCATTTTCCAAAAAATAGTGTTCTTATTTTTTATGATATACTAATTTACAACAAATCTTGGGAAGAGCATGTACAACATGTTGACATGATGTTAAAACTATTGGAGGAGACAATTATACGCAAAGCCATCCAAGTGTGCCTTTGGGGTTCAAGAAGTGGAATATTTGGGTAATATTGTATCTCATGAGGGAATCAAGGTAGACCCTAACAAAATTAAAGCTATGATAGAATGGATAATTCCCAAAACATTGAAGAATCTCAGGAGAATCTTGAGATTGACAAGATATTATCAGAAGTTTGTCAAGAACTATGGTTGAATAACAACACCTCTAACATCGATATTGAAAAGGATGCATTTTATTGGACCCAAGAAGCAACTCAAGCTTTTGAGAAACTTAAGGTGACCATATTGACAGCTCATGTCTTAGCCACACTTGACTTCATAATTTTTTTATTATGGAGTGTGATGCCTTGATGCATGGCATTAATGTAGCTTAAATGCAAGAAAGAAGCCCTTGCCTTTGAAAGTCACCAACTTAAAGGAAAGAACTTACTCAAACCCATCTATGAGAAGGAAATGTTGGGGATACCTCATGTTATTAAGCAATGACATTGTTACCTAATAGGAAGACACTTCAATGTAAAAAGGAATTATGTTAGTATAAATTACTTCTTGGAACAACAACTATCTTCAAAAGAGAAACAAAAATGGGACGTAAAGATGCCAGGTTATAACTTTGAAATTATCTACATAAAAGGGAAAGAGAGGTGGCATGTGCACTTTCAAGGAAAGAAAAGGACATCAAAGCCTTACTTTGTGTTATTTCCATTCTACAAGTTGATTGGGTGAAAGAAGCAAGGATAGAATGATAGTAGGACTGTTGTAGGGGCTAGTTGACCCTATCGACTAGACCCTGTTATCACATATAGTTGTCAAGGGTAGTAGGTTATCCAAGTTAGTTGTCTGCATAGGAAGCGTCCAAGCGCATCATACAAAGCAGCTCATTTCGGGCTTAAAATACAAACCGTCGGGCTCAGTTTTGTGATGGTGGAGATCCCCTGTGAGGATCAGATTAGCAGCCCCTCGGGTATTCAAAGTTTCAGAATTGCACAAAGTATAGCGCCATGAAAAACACCTGAAGCTCGAAGGCCCAGAGTAAGTCTTAGTCGACTAATTCAAATGGACATGCAGTGCTAGATCTAGAGCTCCAGAGGAAAGAAAAGGGGGGAAAATCCCGAAGACCCGGAGTAGCTCTTGATCATTGATCAAGAAGGGAGTAGAAGAACTGTCAATCTAGTTTAAGGGGTCAAAGTCTCGAAGCAGGATCAGAGCCATTGCTTGAAGTGGACGTGCGTTAATAGATCGACAACTCCAGGTAAAAAACACAGAAGGTAAGCGAGATTTGTTATTTGATTTTCCCGGAGCCCGGAGACCCGAAAAGCATCTCAATCGTCGATCAGTAGGAGCCACGCGTCGCTGGATCCTTCGCTCCAGGTAAAAGAAACAGAAGACAAAGGAGGTTTGGGGTTTGAAAAGTCCAAATCCCGAATCGTGAAATAGATCTTAGTCGTTGATTCGGAAAGGGAAGATCTAATCCATTGATCTAAAGAGGGCATATTTGAGTTGTTGATCATAAATCCTCGCCCAAGATCACAAGATCGATGACCACAATCCATTGCAGGAATGCAATGTGCTCGAGCGATAATTTTTTTGAGTGGTCCCGCAATTGAAACCATGGTTTGGCAAAAGTAATATGTGGCAAAAGGTGGTGGATTGCGGGCTCAAAAGAGATGTGAACCCAAACCACCTTTGAGTGGCCCCATAATCATGTGTTTATGTAGCGTCTTATCTGAGAGCAGCGTGTGGCTGCCCCCTAGGCATTAAGCCGCGTTTAAATCCCTAGAAAAGGTAGTTAATGAAAATGGAGCTGGTTGTCGAAACCTCGACTCACTCAGTAATTAGAAAGTATGGAGGAGGCGGCCATGGAAAATAGAGTTGTCAACTCGAGGTACCCCCATGGACGGATTCTTCTGCAGACCCATGTCGATCTGAGCTCGCGTCTGACAAAGGGATACATGTATAGTCTGACAGAAGACTACTTAGATGCAAAGTTTTGAATGTAGTATCAGATCACTCTCCTGATATTTGGGGACTGTTCTGAGTATAAATAGGTAGTTTTGATCTTTTTTTAGGGGGGTCGATGGTTGAGCTACACTCATGCTGTGTAAAGTTTTTATAAAGCACGTTGGTTATATGGTTATGTAATTCGATCTGAGACTTCTGGTTTAATGAAATCCAGCTTCCTGTTTCCATGTTTTATTGCCTCTGATACTGAATGTTCATGATTTAAGGATTCACATGGATGTTTATGATTGAGTTGTAATGGATGTTGGATTATGGCCCGGTTATAGCGTTTTCAGTCTCCTGAACTCCGAATCCAAGAAGATCTTGTTTTTTGAGTTTTTCCTCCTTAGGCTGCTGGAAGACATGTTGTCCAGAGCAGACATTTTCATTTTCTCCTCAATTTCTTCCCCCCTGCTCACCCTTACTACAACTTACTGACTAAATTTGAATCGAGACCTCATTTGTGGGTGCATGTTGGTCTAGTTCTCCGAGTTAAAATGATATTATCCTTAGCCTGCGCCCATTCAAACCCCTTTAAAATCATTCATTGTGACATATAAACTGATGGGTATTGGGCTTACCTCTGCCACAATCCAGAGGTGACTTCTGGTGCTAACATTCTTGGCACCATTGCCAAGGAGAAAATTGAAGACTTTTCCCTGGGATAGAACGAAAACGAGCTTCTGATTCTAAAGGTGCATCAGACATCAGAACCATTGAAGATTACAACTTGCACCTGGCGACTCCACAATCGAAGACTCTACTGGGGAGGATCATGTTGATAGAAAGATGACCATACTAAAGGAGAAGACCAGGTATCAGTTTATGAGCTTTATTCATGAAATCTTGGTCTTGTTTATCAGCTCATTTCTCTCTTTCCCTTCAGATATAAAGAGGATTATCCTCTGCTTTGTCTATTCAGATGATAATAGGCCTTCCTTTGTTTATCCATCCTTGGAAGAAGAAAACATGCCCTCTTTTTGTGTTGTAGATATCGATCTCGTGTCTTCACCTCTATCTATTCATAAAAGTGAGATCTGTATTGCATCTCCTTTTGAAATTGATCACCCTTGTAGCCCTGAGGAGGTTGAAAATAATTCACAGTCTTCTCAAATCTCGTTACCCTCCGTTATTCCTGTTGAGCCTTGCCATCAACTCGTTAATCCTCATGATCAGCCCACTGCTTTTCAAATTAAAATAAGAAATAAGTTGTTTAAACCTTTAAGGCTGCCACTTGACCTTCATCCTTATCCTCTTTATTCCTTTGAGTATCTTCCTCGGTTTTCTAGGGAGGATCATATTACAGTTGAAAGGCACTTGGGGGCCTTTGAGAACTTTGTTGATTAGTTTGAGATTGTTCATGAGGATGTTACCATGAGATTGTTCTCACACTCTTTGTCTGGAGATGTTGTTGTGTGGTTTAGATGTTTGGAAGTTGATTCTATTGGCTCCTGGACTGAGCTATGCCATGCATTTTTAAAGTGTTGGGGTGAGAACAAGTCCCTTGATCAATATTGGTTTGAGTTTAATGACTCGAGGAGAGGGGAAGAGGAGGCCTTGGTTGTCTTCAACATGAGGTTTTACAGTGTTTATCATAGTATGCCTGTGGAGATCAGACCCACAAAGATTGTTTCCATGGTGTACTATGTCATGGCTCAACATTCAGAGCTTGTCCTTCTCCTAAGAGAAAGGAAATATTCATCTTTAAGACAGTTGTTTGAAGATGTTGAAGAGATCGAAGAGAACATCAAGACTTGCAAGGGAGTTTGTACGCAAGCACATCATGAAAAATTTCATGTACATAAGCAAGAAGACTGTCGATATGTTTTAGATTCTGAGCAAGAAGACTATTAGTATGTTTTGGATTCTAAGCAAGAAGATTGTCAGTATGTTTCAGATTCCAAGCAAGAAGACAGTGAGTATAATTCATATCTGGAACAACAACAAGGAGGTGGATGTGACTCACTTTTGGAAATAGATTCTTCCATATTTGCAGATTCTATGGGCAGGAATTCATATCCATCTTATGATCATTTTCTGGGACATTTTGAGCATGTAGCAGTGGTTGATTGCATAGATAACTATATGTTATTAGCTGATCATATTTGTGACGTTTTAAATCCTGTTGCACCATTATCTTATGATCATTCTTATGAAGAAGAGACTGCAATTATTGATGATCAAGAGTTGTTTTCAAAAGAACAGGGAAGTCTTTTATTTACAAACAAAGAGGCATTTACAAAGGAGCATCCTGGTCTTCTAAAGTAGCCATGATTATGTCACACGATTCATGATCCTGTGGCTATATGCATGGAGTCGTATGTTTCAGATTTTAAAAAATTCCAAGACCTCACTATAGATACTTTTCCTTTATTCATTGAGGAAAAACATTGTGTGGAAATCAACCATCCGGGGCCTGAAGAAGACATTCAAGAGAATGATAAAGAGCAGAGATTTCCCATGGTTCATGTTTATGATGATTATGATTCTGATCCTTGGGAGAGTCATGAAGAAGAAGAGGGAGAATCAAATGTGTAGTTCATATCCTACCTAGAGCCTGCAAATGAGCAAGCATCACTTGGAATCATTCAGCCATTCGCTCACCCGTGCTTGCCAGAGACATTCAACCATGTGTGAGCAGCTATAAGACAGAGCATGTTTTATGTCACCAGCCTAGTGGATTTATTCATTTGCTCTATGAACTTGTAAGGGAGTACATGGAGTTGCATTTCCTTCATGTCTTGGAGCCACTCATATTTATCCTAACTTCAGCAGTGGGAGGAGAGTTGAAAAGCGTAATCATTGTGTTGTCACAGTTGCATTGTTTTTATTTGATCAGTGACAGAGTAAACAAGTTTGCAGCTCGGGAGTTGCTTGAATGGCTATGGTGGAAGTTTGCTTTCACCTAGCGCTTTGTAAAAATCAATTTGTCTAGGAATGTACATAAATAAGCTCCTCTTGGAGCCCATTTATTTTTCTTTCATTTTTAGGATAGTGTGCTTGTCGGCCTTTAATCCTCAACAGGATGTTTTTTGAGCATGACTCCATTAGCCCAATGCAAAAGGCGATTGGAACTACTTGTTCTTGGCAGCTCACAGGGAGCATGCCATACCCTGTGGAGCTAAATGTTATCACATATAGTTGTCAAGGGCAACAGGTCGTCCAAGTTCATGGTCTACACAAGAAGCGTCCAAGCGCAGCATGCAGAGTAGCTCATTTCGAGCTTAAAATACAAACTGGCGAGCTCAGTTTCGCGACGGTGGAGATCCCCTGTGAGGATCAGATTAGCGACCCCCCTGGGTATTCATAGTTTCATAATTGCACGAAGTATAGCGCCATGAAAAACACCCAAATCCCGAAGGCCTGAAGTAAGTCTTAGTCATCCGATTCAAATGGACATGCGGAGCCAGATCTAGAGCTCCAGAGAAAAGCGAAGGGGGGGGAAGCCCAAAGATCCAAAGTAGCTCTTGATTGTTGATCAAGAAGGGATCAAAAGGGTCATCAATCTGGTTGAAGGGGTCAAAGTCCCGAAGCAGGATCAGAGCCGTTGATTGAAGCGGGCGTGCGTCAATAGATCGACAACTCCGAGTAAAAAACACAGAAGGTAAGCGAGATTTGATATTTGATTTTCCCGGAGCCCGGAGACCCGAAAATCATCTCAGTCGTCGATCAATAGGAGCCATGCATCGCCATATCCTTCGCTCCGGGTAAAAGAAATAGAAGATAAAGGAGGTTTGAGGTTTGAAAAGTCCGAAGCCCGAATCGCAAAGCAAATCTCAGTCGTCGATTTAGAAAGGGAAGATTTGATCCATTGATTTTGAAGAGGACAGATTTGAGCCGCTGATCATAAATCCTCGCCCAAGATCACAAGATCGACAATCACAGTCCATTGTGGGGATGCGACGTGCTCAGGTGATAATTTTCTTTAGCGGTCCCGCAATTGAAACCGTGGTTTGACAAAAGTAAAACGTGGCAAAAGGTGGTAGATTGCGGGCTCAAAAGAGGTGTGAACCCAAACCACCTTTGAGTGGCCCCGCAATCACGTGTTTATATAACATCCTATCTGAGAGCAGCATTTGGCCGCCCCCTGGGCATTAAGCCACATTTCAATCCCGAGAAAAGGCAGTTAATGAAAATGGAGCTGGTTGTTGAAACCTCGACTCACTCAGTAATTAGAAAGTATGGAGGAGCCAACTGTGGAAAACAGAGCTATCAACCCGAGGTACCCCCGTAGACGGATTCTCCTACTGACCCATGCCGATATGAGCTCACGTCTGACATAAATATACATACATAGTTTGACAGAAGACTGCTCAAATGCAAAGTTTTGAATGTAGTGATCAGATCACTCTCCTGATAGTTGGGGACTGTTCTAAGTATAAATAAGTAGTTTTGATATTTTGTTAGGGGGGTCGATGGTTGAGCTATGCTTCTGCATTGTAAAATTTTTATAAAGCACACTAGTTATATGGTTATGTAATTCGATATGAGACTTCTGGTTTAATGAAAGTCAGCTTCCTATTTCCATGCTTTATTGCCTCTGATACTGAATGGTCATGATTGAAGGATTCACATGGATGTTTATGACTGAGTTGTAATGGATGTTGGATTATAGCCTGGTTATAGTGTTTTCAGTCTCCTGAACTCCGAATCCAAGAAGATCTTGTTTTCTGAGTTTTTTCTCCTTAGGATGTTGGAAGACCTATTGTCCAGAGCATACCTTTTCATTTTCTCCTCAATTTCTCCCCCGTGCTCACCCTTACTACAACTTACTGACTAAAGTTGAATCGAGACCTCATTTGCAGGTGCATGTTGGTCCAATTTTCCAAGTTAAAACGATATCATCCTTAGCCTGCGCCCATTCGACCCCCTTTAAAATCATTCATTGTGACATATAAACTGATGGGTACTGGGCTTACCTCTGTCGCAATCCAGAGGTGACTTCTGGTGCTAACCGACCCGAAAATCAACTTAGACTTGTCGGTCGACCGACATAGTTAGAAGTAGAAGTCGGTCAGAGTCTCTGCTAATTGACTGAGCCAAGCAGTTAAGCAATTACAACTGCATGTTAGAAGTATAAATAGATAAGCACATGAAGGCTCATATAACTTCATGGGAGAGGATATATGTAATTGTGTTGTATTGTCTATCATATAATAAAAGGACTCTTCTTTGGGCTCTCATTACTTGTCTATGTCTATATGTCTATACGTCTATGTGTATGCATCTCTATAATGGTTATGTAAGGTTCTACTAGTAACACTCTCTACTTTCCCTTAGATTACAACATTGGTGTCAATGTCGGTAGTACTGAACTTGGGTATGTAGAAGTATACATAAATGCTCACTCAACAAGAAATATGTGAGTGGTGGGAGCGCAAAATCGAGAACTACATCAAAAACTACGCAAGAAGGAATAACCTCTCTCTAGTCGAAGTAAGATCATGGTTCTTTTCAAAAACATACGAAAGATTCCTTGAAGTTATCCCATAAGCATTGTTTCAGCACATCAATAGATCAACTGATGTGTAGATTGACACCCAGCGAGGATTTAGGCCCAAAATTGACGAATGGAGGAAGAACAAACCTGCACGACTGGATCGAATGATTTATTGAAGATTATATTTCAGAACAAGCCATTGAAGATCAGACGTCCCTAGACAAAATAAAAGAAAAATTCTACATCGAATTGCACGACAGATTCTTTTGCATGGTTCCAACACTTCTTCACAAATTCCTTCTTGATAAGGGAGTCAGTGATATCGTCAAATACCGACCAAGAATAGGCACACCATTACCGAATAGCAACTTCCAAGAAAGAGATGAAAGGTGGGAAGCATTTCTTGACGCAGAGTGAAAAGATACAAGAGAAACCTGGGATTACTTCTTGAAGAAATAGACATGGCCAATGCTCTCGACTTAGAATAAGTCGGATTGGAAATGGGGGTTCGGTCGAGATTGTGAGATGTTAGAAAAATAAGAAATAGCATTTCCCAAGCCCAAATGTCTTTGAGAGGAAAACAAGCCCATAAGCAATCCGCGGATATCCAGAAAATAGAATAGGACAAAAGATAACAGAAACAAGAAGAGCTTTGTAACCAGTGGAATAATAAAAATTCAAATATAAAGATGTCAGGGGATGGTCAACCAGTTAGAGCGGTTATCAGTCTGAGTTAGACAGAGGTCAACCAGAGTTAGCAAGAACAACAGCCGCGGTGACACCCGATAGATACAATGATGCACAGTTTAATCTCCATCAACTGGTTGACAAACTAGAACGTATGGACTACAAAGAATCTGGACCAACTTTACGTATGTCTCCCGCACCAGAAACCAGTCCAGGGATAAGAGAATTTCTTCAATAAATGTTAAAGATCGACTACCAATCGATAAGATTATGGTACATAACAGATGACCTGGGAAACCTACGAGACACATTGATTGTCGAGCCTGAACTAAATGAAATCGACAATATGATTATTCAAATCAAAGACCTCAGTGACTCAACCCCCCTGCCACATCCAATATCGAGAGAAGAAATTAACTATAATATGGAAACAACACAACCATTGGAATGACGGTTGGTCGAATAGAAAGATCAAAGTTCCCAAACTTAGGATGCATATTTTGTACTCAAGAAGAAGAAACTATTCTTTGAGTATCATCCCTCGTCGGACGCAGACAAAACCTGACCAGAAGATTCGACAGCTCAGTCGAAATTAGTAGTAACTCAAGAACCAAGAAAACCAAGTGTCCCCACCAAGAAATTAAAAATAGGACTCAATCATATCCCCGTCTACGAGGGTGAAGAAGACCCAAAACGCCATTGGTTTGTATGTGAAATTTTTTGAGTGTCATCTAATATTTCAGATGAAGATAAGAAGATGGCACAATTTGGAGCTGCATTGCACCATCGCACCTTAACCTGGTTCATGAACTACACTAGGAAGCAAACTTGTTCAAAGGAAAAAATAAATAATAGTTTTCAAACATTCTTTAAAATTCAGGACATCACACATCTAGTAGCACAAAATCTTAAGGAAATCAAGAAAAGACTAGGTGAGTCGGTAAGAGAATATGACAAATAATTCAAAGACCTCTTAAGTCAAATCCCGTCGACGATTGACAAGAACCTACAAGTCCCATGGTATGTAGCGGGGCTACTACCAAGAATCAGATCTTTGTTATGCCTATACAAGATAACCAACTGTGAGGACACGTTACAAAAGGCATAGCAAGTCGAGTTGGATGACGTTAGCCCGTCGACTTCCTTGATGACAAAAATAATTGAGGAACAGATAGAACATCTGCAATAAACTATCAAAAATCTAACCATTTGACGCAATGAGATATGGTGCACCACATGCATCGGGGACGTGCACACAAAAGATAATTGTCCCCTAACCGAGTGCATGCAAATGACAAACGTCCATCGAGTTCAAGCCCAAAAATATTGTAACATATGTGAATGCTTAATTGAACATAACATAAAATATTGTACACACAATCTAAATAACACAAAGTGGTGCCACAACTGTGAATATTTTGATCATCGAACTTCATAATTCCACCTAAATGTGAGAAATCATAATAATATACGAACCATCTACCACGCACAAACCACCGACCAAACAAACAACTATGGTTGAAGAGATGATTATTTTGGTGGTCGCGGTCGACGCGGATTTGGAGGTCGAGGTTGTGGACGACCATATTGTGCTAATTACTAGGAAAATGATCATGACAACGTAGAATGTCCTATAAAAGACAGTATTGATCTGAAGTTATACAACATATGCGGCATTGGAGATCACTCTCTAGATGAATGCCCGATAAAATTATACCTAGAAAGATTGTGAACCTACTAAACGCAGTATCTAAAGAAGATGTAAGGAACTCTAAGAATCTACATATTATTACAAGGTCAGGAATAGGGCGCAACATCCATACTCCACCACAAAACTATCAAAGAAAAAAGACTAACAACTTTCCAAAACTAGATAAGGAAGAGCAAATAATGAGAGAAGATCTTAAATTCTCGAGGAATGCAACAGAAGATCAACAAAATCCAAGAAGTCGAGATGAAGACATCATCTAGGAATTTTTTCAACTACTTAAAGAAAAAAAGTCGATAGGTAAGCTATTAGACCTACTCAATATTCTGCTAGAATTCAAAGATGGTCAAAAACCAACCAAGGATGCAAATCACCTCTCTTGCAATAGCAAAGATTGCGATCCACGAGTCGACTTGGAAATCAAAGGAATCATGGTCAATTAAGTGGTAGTCAATTTTGGTTCGCAGGTTAATATTTTACCAAGAGAAACATGGATATGAATGGGCCGACCCAACCTAGCACCCACATTGAATTATCTTAAGTTAGCTTATCAGAGATTAATAGAACCAATCAGAATACTGAGAAATGTTGATATGAAAATTATGGGAATATCGACCTCGATCGACTTTGAGGTGATTGACCTTGTCGAAGAAATGCCAGCATACACAACTCTTGTCGATCGGCCATGGGGTCGACGAATGAAAGCAATTATCTCCCTGGAAAGAGATAGAATCAAATTAAAAGGAAGTGGGAGAAACATAATTATTCCAATGGATCCAAAGGAAGGAAAACCATGGATGGAGTCATGGGATGAAGATCAGGAAGCTAGATGTTTATATCAGATAAATAATGAACAAAAATATTATATAGAACCGATCACAGAAGGAGAAATTTTGAGAGAATCTCCCATGTCGGTCGGACATAATTCTGACTCGGCCTTATACAACTAGCAAATAGAGAACTATGAAGCACATGTAAAATATTGTTGGTCTATTGAAATTATTCCAAAGAAACATCTTAAGACGTGCCATTTGATCCAGGTTGTACGAAAATTTTATGAAAAAATATCTCGACAAACTCCCACTCTCATTCTGACGGACATTCAGATAAGAAAACCCTTGTGATATAGTGAACGGCATACCCCTTTGACTCACGTGGAAGAGGTAGAAAAATCCATAAGAGAGCAAGGAAGAACACAGAGTCTTGTAGAAACTTTCACAAGGCAGGATGCAAGATGGTGGGAAACACATTCCGCCTGATTACAAACATGGAAAACTGTGTCGAAATACTTCGTCGAAAGATTCAGTGACAAGCAACTATCAAAAGATGCAAATATCCCTACATTCAAACTTGGCTACGACCCGACATAGCATATCCAATATTGCAGAAGCGAATGGTGAAGAATTGGATACAAGGATGAAAGGGTATGGCGCCATATGTTCCCAGGTACATTAGACAAAATACAAAGAAAATGGTACAAAATTGAAGAAGCCTGCGGTCACACCTCCAACTAGGTTGAAATCAAAAGAAATTTTGTCCAAGACTTCGAATTTAATCCCATAGAGGAACACTTGAAAGACACGACAAATCAAATAAAAAGATTTTTAGAAATTCCTTCACCAGATCAACAGAAATAAAAAGAAAGATGTTGGTCGATGAAGGATCGATGTCGACATGCAACTTGGTGTTGGTAGAAAACAAGGGAATCTCGATTACTTGGAGGATTGATATGGAGAATACAAAATGGCCAGGACAAAGCTTCCAATGGAAGAAAGAACATTCGACATTACATAATCATGTAAAATTAGTATTAAGCATAGCCACATAACACAAAAAGGACCCAAAACAACTCGACTTCCCAAAAAGCTTCACGAAAATTGAAGAAGGAGAACACCATCTCGATGAAGCAAAGCCACCAAAATGGATGGACGCAGAAATAAGAACGAAATAATTCGACATATCAAATGATGACCGACCAAAAATGGTGAGAGTAGGTGATTATTGGTCTGATAAGCAAACAACCGACATAGTCAGTCTATTAAATGGGTGAAATGGAGATCGAATTGATTCTAGGACTGAAGCCAAATAAAAAATGACCATACAAGTTAGCATATAAGTACAAACTAATCATTCAAAAGGAGATAGAAGGAATGTTACAAGCAAGAATTATTTATCCTATCGACAAAGTAGAATGGGTGAGTTCGATGGTGGTACAACCAAAGAAGCATGATCCAAAAAAGTTAAGAATCTGTGTCAACTTTTGGGGACTGAATAAACAAACTATGACATACCCGTTTCCCACCCCTTTTGCTAATGAAATCATAAACGAAGTCGTTGGTCATGAATGTTATTCATTTACTGATGGATTCTCATGATATAACCAGGTGCCAATTGCAAAAGAAGATCAAGCAAAAACAAATTTCGTGTCAGAATTTAGATCTTTTACTTACAGAGTCATGCCCTTTGGATTAAAGAACGCACCACCATTTTTTTCAAGAATAGTGGTCAAAGCATTCCAAGAGTACATATACAAAACCATGGCTGCATACTTCGACGATTTGACAATCTATAGTCTACTCAGAAACCACATACAATGGCTCTAACTCATGTTAGAACGTTTCATATAGATTCAACTATCAATTAACATAAAAAAAAATGCATATTTGCCACACCTATTGGAATCTTGCTTGGACACATGATATGTAAAGATGGAGTGAAGGTTGATATAGCTAAAATAAAGATTACCCTTGATCTAAAACACCTCGTAAATAAAAAACAGATCAAAATTCTATCAGGTGGCTACTATAGAAAGTTTATATGCCACTACTCGGACATTACCTTCCTAATGGAGGAGCTTCTATGAAAAGATGTCGAATTCAAATGGAGCCAAGATTGCCAAGAATCCTTCGAATTTCTAAAGAAGAAGTTGGTCGAAGAGTCTATTCTCAAATTTCCATACTGGTCGAGAAAGTTTCATGTCCATGTCGATGTGTCGAACGTAGTTGTTGAGTCGGTTCTAGCTCAACCATACAATGACATAATGAACCACCCAAATGCATATGCAAGTCGAAAGCTGAATAAAGTAGAAAGAAGCAATTCGACCACAGAACGAGAAGCCTTATCAATGATTTTCACGCTACAAAAGTTCCATCATTATTTATTGGCAAACCCTTTTACATTTTTTACAAACCATCAGGAATTGACGTACTTAGTCAATAAACCAATCCACCAAGGAAAAATTTGTCAGTGGTTAATTTTATTTCAAGAATTTGAATTTGACGTAATCATTCGACCAGGGGAAAAAAATGTTTGACCTGATCACCTGTCACGACTAGAAACATGAGAAGATCTAACATGCATAGACGATGACCTCCCAGATGCACACTTATTCAGAGTGAAAGCTGCACCTAAGGATTTAGAAGACATTGCCACTTTCTTAGAAGAAGGAAAAGCTCTGGAGGACCTCCTGACAAATAAAAATAAAACCCTAGCCATGAAAGCTGCACCATTCACAATCATTAATGGATACTTATACAAAATGGGAATGGACGATGTCCTAAGAAGATGTGTGCCAGAACATGAATGGGAGCATATCATCAATGAACCCCATGCAGGAGTAGTTGTAGGACATGTCAGGCCAACACAAAAACTAGGAAGATATTACAAGTAGGTCCGTGTTGGCCGACTGAACATAAAGACTATCGAGATCAAGTTAAACAATGTGATAGTTGTCAGAGATTGGGAAGACCCTTGTGGAAAAATGAAATGTCATTAAGTTTGATAAACCCTAATTGAGCTTTTGAAATATGGGCTATCGACTTCGTTGGCCCATTCCCATAAAGGGCAAGGAGAACTGGTGATAAGTACATAATCATTGCGGTTGAGTATGTGAATAAATGGGCATAAGTTGAGTCGGTCGAATCTTGTACCAAAGAAGTAGCAACTAAATTCATCTACGAGAACATCACCACAAGATTTGGATGCCCTCTGACACTAATCAGTGATCAGGGAACTCACTTTGTAAATGAAACAATTAAAATTTTATTGGAAATATTTTTAATCGACCATAGAAAGATGACAACCTACCACCCACAAGAAAATAGAGCAGTTGAAGCATTTAATAAAACATTACACAAGGGACTTACGAAAATCTGTGGCATAAATAAAGATGACTGGGATGATAAGATTCATGCAATCCTATGGGCATATAGATCAACATTCAAACGATCAACTAGACATACACCATTCAAGCTAGTCTACGACCAAGAAGCTATAATTCCACTAAAATTTTGGACTAATTTTGACAGGGTCGCAGCTATAGAAAAATTCGACGAAGGCCAAAACCTAAATGACCGACTTTACCAACTGAACAAATTGGAAGAAGAAAGGTTAATAGCAATTCATCATCGAGAAGTTCAGAAACAACAACAATAAGTGTGGCATGATGGTCACTTAAAGAAAAAGGATATAAAAGAGCGAGACTTAGTCTTACTGTATGACAGTCATATAAAAGGAAAACCCAGAAAATTGGAAATAGCATGGTTGGGGCCTTATGTGGTGGAAGACATTCAACCGACCGGAGCGGTCGAACTCATAATGTTATTGGGACATACATTTAAGAAACTAATTAATGGAGCCCGTTTAAAGAAATACCAAGTATAGAAGAAAATAGAACCCTGTTAGCAAAACTCAGCAAGGAGTTTCCAACAGGAACCGACTAAAATAATTAATCAAGCTTATAAGAAATAAACCTGGCTTAAAAATAATAAACAAAAAAGGTAGTTAGAAAATTTAGGTAAAAAACTAAAAAGTTAAAAGTACTTAAGGTGTAACCGTAACACTAAAGGAAAAGCAGCAATAAAATGGAGAGAGAAAGTAGCCCGTGGTCAAGCCTGAGACAAGATAACAAAAGATATGCTCGACGTTCTACACCTTCGATTGACTTAAGACAAATGCTCACAAGAAAAGAATCCAATGAAAGGACCAGTCCAGGAGCAAGCGAGTGTGGTACAAGACGAGCGAAGATCTTATGAACACAAATCAAGAAATTATGATTGGCATGACAAAAGATGACATCACCTCGACTCAACAAAAATCGGCAAAATAAATGAACAAGCAAGCCATCATCAGCGTAGATTAATTCAGTCAAGTAATAAAGATGGCTCAAGAACTCTGGTTGATCGACTTACATATCGACCATGCTCATCAATCGAAATTCGGTCGGTCGAACCCAGATAAGAAAAGGTCGAAGGGACGTCGATGTCATCACACTAAGTACATTTAATACATGACATAAAAGACATATATTAATAACATAATTGATAATGACTGACGTTATAACGAAAAATATGCCACAACCATCTACAGATTCCCTTATCATGCACAACGTTCATGAAGAACCCATCAGGATTATCACACGAGAGAGATTGCACAAGCTTCTATTAAAAAACAATAGAGATATTAGTGTGCAAAAGGTAATACGCACATTCAGAAACGATCCAGTTATGATAAGCCATATATGTTATTGTACCTCAAAGCAGTTGCACTCGTAACAACATGATTTGAATCAGTAACTACCTCCTTTTTTTGTACTTCTCAAATCTGGGGAATCTGAGCCTTGTGCGAGGAATTTATGTCATCAATTTAAATTAACGCCAACATTATGAACCTAATACTTTATATAACAAATCCAAGTAAGGATAAATTTCACTCTACAGAAAACTAAATACCGGTGCAGAAGCCACGAGTTGGTTAAAGTTAGCAGTTGACGACCCTCCTGGTCCAGATTGCCAGAATTCAGAAGTAGAACAACCATCTTGACCCAGACGTGAGAAGAGGAATTTTCCCTTCACATAAAGGCGCGTAGGGCTCCTCTGGGGTTTCCTCAACCCACTGGTGAAGGTAGCAATAGTTAGTCTTTCTTGCGCTGGATGCAAAAAAAAAAATCTGGAAAAAACCTTCCAAGAAACACTCCAGTGCAAGAAGAAATGATTGGGAAACCAAACCAAGGGTAACGCCGAAATAGAGTTTTAGAAAGTCAAAAAGTTCGTAATAGTATCTAGGAAACAACCTACTCACAGGCGTTGAATATCTTCCCTTCAATAAAACACAGGAACATCAGGAATACGAGATGCAGTTGATCCAGCTAGCAGTGGAACTCCAAGCATAACAGCTCAGTCAGAATTAGAACTTTGAGTTGGTCGTTCGAATAAAAAACTTGTCTCTTCTTCTTACATACTTCTCTCTCTTTCTCCTTCTATACTTCTTTATCTATTGTAATTTTGTAAATCAAAGTATGAGAAAAAAATATTTTGTATAACCCCCTCTTGCTGGGGATGAGCAAGGAATTGAGGTGGGGGGAGATGTTGTAGGGGCTAGTTGACCCTGTCGACTAGACCTAACGGTCGACTTAGACTTGTCGGTCAACCAACATAGTTAGTACTAGAAGTTGGTCGGAGTATCTGCTAACCAACCGACCCATGTAGATAAGTAATTACAATGACCTGTTAGAGGTATAAATAGATAAGCACGTGAAGGCTCAAATAGCTTCATGGGAGAGGATACATGCAATTGTGTTGTACTGTCTATCATATAATAAAATGACTCTTCTTTGGGCTCTCATTACTTATATATATGTGTGTGTGTATGTGTGTGTGTGTGTGTGTGTGTGTGTGTGTGTGTGTGTGTGTGTGTGTGTGTGTCTATAATAGCTATGTAAGGTTCTACTGGTAACACTCTCTATTTTCCCTTAGATTACAACAGGGACCATAATACATGACAACTCATTCAATGATTAGAACAAAACCCTAGTGCATTAGAGAAATTAGTGTGGAATAATGATCCACTCTATATAAATATCGCCTATGTTTATGTAAGAATTCTCAACTCAAACAAAAGGCCCTTTCAAAATTGTATGCTTCTTGGACACTCAAGATTTTTGAAAACTTATCACATGATTAAGAAAGATTTTTTCTAAGAAAGGTCTTAAAATTGATGTCTAAAATTTTGTGGTGAGTGTTTGATTTTCCAATAGAACAAAGGAGAGACAATAGAACTGTTAGCCACACAAAGTCAACATTGGGAAGAGGTTTAAATGGATTCTATCACAAGTCTCCCAAAGTCTAAAGGGAGGATTGTCATCATGGCGGTGGTGGATCAAACTCACAAAGCATGCCCATTTTTTATCACTTTCTCATCCTTTTAAATAAAGTACAATAATTGCAACATTCAAGGAAATAGTTCAAAACCTACATGGAAAACCCAAGATTATTGTGAACGATAGAGATTTAATTTTCACTAGTAATTTTTGGACTAATTTGTTTTCTTGTTTGGGTACTCAATTGGTTGACAACTCCTCTTACTATCCCTAATCTGATGGGGAAATTGAGATTATGGATAAATGTCTAGAAGTTGATCTCCATCGCTTTGCATCCAATAAATAATCACAATGGGTCAAATC
>SNQJ01S0012504.1:75567-118691 GCA_010110895.2 Picea sitchensis
GCACCTTAACCTTGACTGAGAATTACTCTGGAAGCAAACCCTAGGCTAGATAGCCAAACAAGGTGTAGTGCATCTTCCTCCAAGGATAGCGCACCAACAATAGCTGATCAGATAGTCCAAATCCTAGCCAAGAGATAGTCCAAGCTCATACTGAAAACTAGCTGCTGCTGCAGTTGCAACTGCAGCTCTCCTCCACATGTGTGCACCAAATTGGGAACTGCAATGTGCACCAAACTGGGATCTGTAATGCGCACCAAACTGGGAACTGCAATTCTGAGATGCTGTCAAATGAGAACTGGTGCCCTATATTTATACTGGTTCTGTCAAATTTGTTGGGGCCGACTTCTCCTTCTGGATATGTGTCTGTTCAGTATATTATTATTATTTTTGGCCGACTTCTTCTCTTGGATGCTAATAACCTAATATAAATTATCTTCTTGAGCCGACAAGACTTTTAGGGTTATTATCCAACTCATTAGGGTTTTCTCTTGCTCTCCGGAGTCTTCTATTCTCATCAGGTTCACACATGGAGGTAAATACCTCCCGCAGCTACCATAATATTAACAAATTTTTCACATGAAAAGAAACGCTTGGTGCTCTCGGTATCCTTTTTTCCAACACGAGACCACCTATCTAACAATATTTTTCCAAATTCTTCATTGGGGAGGGCCATCATCTTATTATGGTCGAGTAACTTCCACCAAATGGTTGCATCACCTACTAAATTACCATTTAACAAAATTTTCCAATTCTTTCCCCATGTTGACTTTATACTTTTTATGTATTCTTTAATGCTAGGGGCATTTCCATGAAAATACACCTTGCTTGCCATAACCCAAAAATAGAACTAGGGTTTGAAAAAATATCACTTACTTTTCAATGAAGCTTCTCGAGGTTGTTGCAGTTATACTTCTCTAATTGGCTATTATGACCACAATTATAAAATGCCATAGTTAATATGCATACAATGGTGTTGGTTTCACGCACTCTAGCCCAAAGATATCTAATCTGCAATTCGCACGACGGTTTCCGGAAAAACTTTGAAAATTGTTTGATTTTAAAATGTTGATAACTTCACTTCCCGAACTCCGATTCGACCGATTTTTTTTTAAATTGGTTTTTTTTAGGAGAGGAACTCAAATATAACTAATTTCTAAAAAAAAATCACAGAAAGATACATGATTTGTCCTTAGTTCCGTGTCTCTCTTTTTTTTCCTTCTTGAAAAAATTCAAAATCGAAAAAAAAAAATCCCTCTTTTCATGGCCGAAGAAAGTGCTCTGATACCAAATGTTATGTATCAAAGACCTGAATATAGAAACACCACAATATATCCAAGAACAATATATAAATCCACTCTTTATTATTATGAAAACCCTTAGGGTAGGGCAACATCATTCAACAGATCATATTAAGGAATGAATCCACTCTTGTTCAATTGCCTCTTTGAGGGGAAACCTCCTAATGAGCTACCGCTCCAAATACAATACTTCTTGACTTTTCCATTACATTGTTTGAACCCCTTTATATAGTGCTACCACCCACCTAAGAACATTATAGAGGCGGAACCCTCTAGTAAGTCCTCTTACATTTATTGCATTCACACTAGGGCCTTATTTATTAAAAATGACCTTTATACATAACAATGCTTATCTACCATTATTCCTCTTGAATACCTCCCTAGGTACCCCATATTATTCCCCCTAGCTACACTACAAAGATCTAGGGAGATACCATTATGTTTTCCATGAGTTGGGGAGATCCATATCCACCCTCATTTGACACCTTGATCAAAGTTGTCTAACTCGTTATATGGGTGAGGCAATGGCTCTCAAACAACAACCTTGTGTGTTTCCTCTATACCTTGCATTGTTAGATTAATTACCTCATTTTCCCAATGAGTTTCAACACTTTATGACACTAAGCGACATGTGGATCTTCTAATGAGTAGCTCAACATGTGTCTGACTAATGAGACCATGCACAACATCTTACCCTAAGGTTGATTGAGTCCTTAGCACAAAGGCTAGGGGTACTCATCCTTAGCATGACTTGGACTAACAACTCAATCTAGGCCAAAGATTCTTTTCACTAGCCTCAAATGCTAGAAGAAAATCCACTCATAGCCCTCATATGCCTCCCAAGGTCATCCAATGATAGCCTCTCAACCCTAGACACTCTCTAGATGGCATTAAGCAATGCCCTAAATACTTTTAGGTAAATGATTTTGTGGCAAATACTTCTTGCACCTCAAACAATGCTTCCTCATCTTATCGCATTGACATTTAGTTGATCTCTTACACTCTTTTTTCTTTAATCTCCTCCTTTGACATAATATTTACTTTTTATACTTTTCATTTGATCTTGTGTTATGCTTTTGGGTAGTCTAGGACACTCCTACGTATTGGTATCATTTATTGTACTTTCTAGTGCTATTGTCCTACCATTTTGTCTTTTATTGACATTTTTTTAGATCTCTTATCTTGTTGATTAAAAATAAACATATATTTTGTTAAAAAATATAATTAACATTTTGAAAATTATAAAAATGTGTCATAATTCTACATTGACGACAAAAATAAAATTCCTTGGAATTTTACTACAACCCATATAAACATAAGCTTATCACAACAATTGACAAAAATATAATTCCTCTTAATTTTGTTATAAACCATATAAACTTAAAGTTATCGATTGAATTCACCTATCAACTAAATTATCACAACAATGAGGTGCACACAACCCATATAAACATAAACTTATCACAACGATTGACAAAAATATAATTCCTCTTAATTTTGTTATAAACCATATAAACTTAAAGTTATCGATTGAATTCACCTATCAACTAAATTATCACAACAATGAGGTGCACACCACATTGAAACATCTTCTTTGAAAAAGTAACAATGAGGTGCACACCACATTGGAGCATCTTCTTTGAAAAGTAACAAAAGGATGATGTGTGATATGTTAAATGTACATTCAAATATAATAAATTTGGATATCATAAAGTATATCTAACCTCCTTACTAATATAATAATAAATTAATTAGAAAATTATAAGGTTTATTAGTTAATACTTTTTCTTTTATTGCATAGTTTATTCTTCTTATTATTATATTTGAAGGTGGAAAAATTTATCATAACTCAATTGTCAATTGGTATTGAGGACAACTATCATTGGCTATTATCTATTAATGTGAGAAGACTCGTCATCGTTATACAAGGAAAACCATGCCACCTGAAATGACTATGTGGTGGTCCATAAAGGGACAGACTTCCACTCTTGCGAAATACCTCTAGGTCTTGAGTCATTAACCTATTTCTTTAAATCAAAAAAATAAATTCTTAACCAATTAAAATTAATTTTAAATCCTACTCCAAAACCATTATGTGTGTGTGAACAATAAAATTAAATACATTACAAATAATATCTTCAAAATATTAAAAAAATATTCTATTAATGTGAGAAGAGTTATCATCCTTATTCAAGGAAAACCATACCCCCTGAAATGACTTTGTGGTGGTTTATAAAAGACCAAACTTCCACTCTTACCAACTACCTTTACATCTTGAATCATTAACCTATTTCTTTACATAAAAAATTAATAAATTATTAACTAATTAAAAACAATTTTAAATCTTACTCTAAAATTATATATATATATATAAAATCCTTACTAAGTCATATAACTTTCCAATGTCTTCATCCCATCTTCATTAACCATCTATTCTCATGAGACTTTCCTCGCACTTCACTCCATAGAAACTTTCTTTACAATCATTGAGTTGTAAATAGTGCAAATTAAACTACAAAAGCAAAAAGTAAGAGCATTACCAAAAATATAAAATACTCATAATATTTTTATGTCTTTAAGAAAATCTAGCATATATCATTTGACACAAAAAGCATATCTACTTGTTTATTTTTTAACATTTCGAGAAGTTGTGGCATTATGAATGGCATTGTAAAAATGTTACGAGGTTTAATCAAATGAGTTTTCTAATAATATGAGTGGAGTTAGAAGTGTGCTAACCTTGTAATTTATGGTGAAGATCCATATTTAGGTTATTTTTCTCTTTTCAAACATGTATTTTAGGTTATGTTGTAAAGTTTTGTTATGAAATAAACAATTAATTAAGTATAAAAAAGATTCAATAATGTTATGTATACTTAATAAAGTGAAAGAGTAAATGAATAAGAATTTTTTTATAAAGCAACCATCTATTAAAACATATATATGTATAAGATGAAATATCATTGAAATGCATCTCCTTTGTGTGTATAAGAAACAAAGGGTTAGAATGCAATAATAGTAAGTCAACACAATTATACTTATGTAAATATAATGAATAAGGGTTATAGTTGTCCTTGATGTTGATCAATTGTGGATGATTCAATATAAAGAACTCATATTCCCAAGTCATATCTTTTGTTTGCGGGTTCTTCCACTCGATTGAGTATTCAATGATTGCTCGGCCTTAGTTGCTTGATTTGTGTTTCAATGATTTTTTCCAATTCTACTATGATTTTTCCCTTTGTATCCAGTTGTAGAAAAATAGTATGAATTGGGATCTCATCATCAACTACCTTCTTTAAACAAGAAGCATGGAAGATTAGATGTACACATGAAGACAAAGGTAACTCCAATATGTAAGCCACACTTCCAATCTTCGACAACACCTTATAGGGACCATAGTACTTTGATGCTAATTAATTGTCCTTATTTTGTTGCTCAAGGGACATATGTTTGTATGGATGTAGCCTCATAAATACCCAATCCCCCACTTCATAGTGTCTTCATTGTGGTGTTGATCTATTGGTTGTTGTAACATGTTTTGTGTTATAGCCAAGTTGTCTTTCACTAATTAGAGAACCTCTTGTTGGTACTCAATGTGATCCTCCATTGCTTGAATCTTAGGCTTCCCTCTAAAGGGTGATGTGATGGATGAAGTATGGAGTTCCATAAACAAGGACATTTTGGATGAAGTATTGAAGGATGTGTTGTACCACCATTTTTCCAAAGGTAACCATGATTTGACCCATTGTGATTATTTATTGGATGCAAAGCGATGGAGATCAACTTCTAGACATTTATCCATAATCTCAATTTCCCCATCAGATTAGGGATAGTAAGAGGAGTTGTCAACCAATTGAGTACCCAAACAAGAAAACAAATTAGTCCAAAAATTACTAGTGAAAATTAAATCTCTATCGTTCACAATAATCTTGGGTTTTCCATGTAGGTTTTGAACTATTTCCTTGAATGTTGCAATTATTGTACTTTATTTAAAAGGATGAGAAAGTGATAAAAAATGGGYATGCTTTGTGAGTTTGATCCACCACCGCCATGATGACAATCCTCCCTTTAGACTTTGGGAGACTTGTGATAGAATCCATTTAAACCTCTTCCCAATGTTGACTTTGTGTGGCTAACAGTTCTATTGTCTCTCCTTTGTTCTATTGGAAAATCAAACACTCACCACAACCTTTTAGACATCAATTTTAAGACCTTTCTTAGAAAAAATCTTTCTTAATCATGTGCTAAGTTTTCAAAAATCTTGAGTGTCCAAGAAGCATACAATTTTGAAAGGGCCTTCTGTTTGAGTTGAGAATTCTTACATAAACATAGGCGATCTTTATATAGAGTGGATCATTATTCCACACTAATTTCTCTAATGCACTAGGGTCTTGTTCTAATCATTGAATGAGTTGTCATGTATTATGGTCCATGTTGTAATCTAAGGGAGAGTAGAGAATGTTACAAGTAGAACCTTACATAGCTATTATAGAGATGCACACACACACACACACACACACATAAGTAATGAGAGCCCAAAGAAGAGTCATTTTATTATATGATAGATAGTACAACACAATTGCATGTATCCTCTCCCATGAAGCTATTTGAGCCTTCATGTGCTTATCTATGTATACCTCTAACAGGTCGTTGTAATTACTTATCTACATGGGTCGGTTGGTTAGCAAATACTCTGACCAACTTCTACTTCTAACTACGTCGGTCGACCGACAAGTCTAAGTCGACCGTCAGGTCTAGTCGACATGGTCAACTAGCCCCTACAACATCTCCCCCCACCTCAATTCCTTGCTCATCCCAAGCAAGAGGGGGTTATACAAAATAATTTTTTCTCATACTTTGATTTACAAAATTACAATAGATAAAGAAGTATAGAAGGAGAAAGAGAGAGAAGTATGTAAGAAGAAGAGACGATTTTTTTATTCGAACGACCAACTCAAAGTTCTAATTTTGACTGAGCTATTATGCTTGGAGTTCCACTGCTAGCTGGATCAACTGAATCTCATATGCCTGATGTTCCTGTGTTTTATTGAAGGGAAGATATTCGACGCCTGTGAGTAGGTTGTTTCCTAGATACTATTACGAACTTTTTGACTTTCTAAAACTCTATTTCGACGTTACCCTTGGTTTGGTTTCCCAATCATTTCTTCTTGCGCTGGAGTGTTTCTTGGAAGGTTTTTTCCAGATTTTCTTTTTGCATCCAGCGCAAGAAAGACTAAATATTGCTACCTTCACCAGTGGGTTGAGGAAACCCCAGAGGATCCCTACGCGCCTTTATGTGAAGGGAAAATTCCTCTTCTCACGTCTGGGTCAAGATGGTTGTTCTACTTCTGAATTATGGCAATCTGGACCAGGAGGGTCGTCAACTGCTAACTTTAACCAACTCGTGGCTTCTGCACCAGTATTTAGTTTTCTGCAGAGTGAAATTTATCCTTACTTGGATTTGTTATATAAAGTATTAGGTTCATAATGTTGGCGTTAGTTTAAATTGATGACGTAAATTCCCCGCACAAGGCTCAGATTCCCCAGATTTGCGAAGTATAGAAAAATGAGGTAGTTACTGATTCAAATCATGTTGTTACGAGTGCAACTGCTTTGAGGTACAATAACATATATGGCTTATCGTAACTGGATCGTTTTTTAATGTGCGTATTACCTTTTGCATGCTAATATCTCTATTTTTTTTTAATAGAAGTTTGTGCAATCTCTCTCGTGCGATAATCCTGATGGGTTCTTCGTGAATGTTGCGCATGATAAGGGAATCTGTAGATGGTTGTGGCATCTTTTTCGTTATAACGTCGGTCATTATCAATTATGTTATTAATATATGTCTTTTATGTCATGTATTAAATGTACTTAGTGTGATGACATCGACGTCCCTTTGACCTTTTCTTATCTGGGTTCGACCGACCAAATTTCGATTGATGAGCATGGTTGATATGTAAGTCGAACAACTAGAGTTCTTGAGCCATCTTTATTACTTGACTGAATTAATCTATGCTGATGATGGCTTGCTTGTTCATTTATTTTGCTGATTTTTGCTGAGTCGAGCTGATGTCATCTTTTGTCATGCCAATCATAATTTCTTGATTTATGTTCATAATATCTTCGCTCGTCTTGTACCACGCTCGCTTTCTCCTGGACTGGTCCTTTCACTGGATTCTTTTCTTATGAGTATTTGTCTTAAGTCAATCGAAGGTGTAGAACGTCGAGAATATCTTCTGTTATCTTGTCTCAAGCTTGACCACGGGCTACTTTCTCTCTCCATTTTATTGTTGCTTTTCCTTTAGTGTTACGGTTACACCTTAAGTACTTTTAACTTTTTAGTTTTTTACTTGAATTTTCTAACTATCTTTTTTGTTTATTATTTTTAAGCAAGGTTTATTTCTTATAAGCTTGATTAATTATTTTAGTCGGTTCCTGTTGGAAACTCCTTGCTAAGTTTTGCTAACAGGGTTCTATTTTCTTCTATACTTGGTATTTCTTTAAACGGGCTCCATTAATTAGTTTCTTAAATGGATGCCCCAATAACATTATGAGTTCGACCGCTCTAGTCGGTCGAATGTCTTCCACCACATAAGGCCCCAACCATGCTATTTCCAATTTTCTGGGTTTTCCTTTTATATGACTGTCATACAGTAAGACTAAGTCTCCCTCTTTTATATCCTTTTTCTTTAAGTGACCATCATGCCACACGTTTTGTTGTTGTTTCTGAACTTCTCGATGATGAATTGCTATTAACCTTTCTTCTTCCAATTTGTTCAGTTGGTAAAGTCGGTCATTCAGGTTTTGGCCTTCATCGAATTTTTCTATAGTTGCGACCCTGTCAGAATTAGTCCAAAATTTTAGTGGAATTATAGCTTCTTGGTCGTAGACTAACTTGAATGGTGTATGTCCAATTGATCGTTTGAATGTTGATCTATATGCCCATATGATTGCATGAATCTTATCATCCCAGTCATCTTTATTTATGCCACAGATTTTCGTAAGTCCCTTGTGTAATGTTTTATTAAATGCTTCGACTGCTCTATTTTCTTGTGGGTGGTAGGTTGTCGTCTTTCTATGGTGGATTAAGATTTTTTCCAATAAAAATTCAATTGTTTCATTTACAAAGTGAGTTCCCTGATCACTAATTAGTGTCAGAGGGCATCCAAATCTTGTGATGATGTTCTCGTAGATGAATTTAGCTGCTACTTCTTTGGTACAAGATTCGACCAACTCAACTTATGCCCACTTATTCACATACTCAACCGCAGTGATTATGTACTTGTCACCAGTTCTCCTTGCCCTTTGTGGGAATGGGCCGACGAAGTCGATAGCCCATATTTCAAAAGCTCGATTAGGGTTTATCGAACTTAATGGCATTTCATTTTTCCACAAGGGTCTTCCCAATCTATGACAACTATCACATTTTTTAACTTGATCTCGATAGTCTTTATGTTCAGTCGGCCAACACGAGCCTGCTTGTAATATCTTCCTGGTTTTTGTGTTTGCCTGACATGTCCTACAACTACTCCTGCATGGGGTTCATTGATGATATTCTCTCGTTCATGTTCTAGCACACATCTTCTTAGCACATCGTCCATTCCCATTTTGTATAAGTATCCATTAATGATTGTGAATGGTGCAAATTTCATGGCTAGGGTTTTATTTTTGTTTGTCGGGAGGTCCTCCAGAGCTTTTCCTTCTTCTAAGAAAGTGGCAATGTCTTCTAAATCCTTAGGTGCAGCTTTCACTCTGAATAAGTATGCATCTGGGAGGTCATCGTCTATGCATGTTAGATCTTCTCATGTTTTTAGTCATGACAGGTGATCAGGTCAAACGTTTTTTTCCCCTGGTCAAATGATTACGTCAAATTCAAATTCTTGAAATAAAATTAACCACTAACAAATGTTTCCTTGGTGGACTAGTTTATTGACTAAGTACGTCAATTCCTGATGGTTTGTAAAAAATGTAAAAGGGTTTGCCAATAAATAATGACGGAACTTTTGTAGCGTGAAAATCATTGATAAGGCTTCTCGTTCTGTGGTCGAATAGCTTCTTTCTGCTTTATTCAGCTTCTGACTTGCATATGCATTTGGGTGGTCCATTGTGTCATCATATGGTTGAGCTAGAACTGACTCAACAACTACGTTCGATGCATCGACATGGACATGAAACTTTCTCGACCAGTATGGAAATTTGAGAATAGATGCTTCGACCAACTTCTTCTTTAAAAATTCGAAGGATTCTTGGCAATCTTGGCTTCATTTGAATTCGACATCTTTTCATAGAAGCTCCTCCATTGGGAAGGTAATGTCTGAGTAGTGGCATATAAACTTCCTATAGTATCCAGTATGACCCAATAGAATTTTGATCTGTTTTTTATTTACAAGGTGTTTTAGATCAAGGGTAATCTTTATTTTAGCTAGATCGACCTTCACTCCATCTTTACATATCATGTGTCGAAGGAAGATTCCAATAGGTGTGGCAAATATGCATTTTTTTTTATGTTAATTGATAGTTGAATCTATATGCAATGTTCTAACACGAGTTAGAGCCATTGTATGTGGTTTCTGAGTAGACTATAGATTGTCGAATCATCGAAGTATGCAACCATGGTTTTGTATATGTACTCTTGGAATGATTTGACCACTATTCTTGAAAAAAATGGGGGTGCATTCTTTAGTCCGAAGGGCATGACTCTGTAAGTAAAAGATCTAAATTCTGACACGAAATTTGTTTTTGCTTGATCTTCTTTTGCAATTGGCACCTGGTTATATCCCGAGAATACATCAGTAAATGAATAACATTCATTACCAACGACTTCGTTTATGATTTCATTAGCAAAAGGGGTGGGAAACGGGTCTGTCATAGTCTATTTGTTCAGTCCCCAAAAGTTGACACATATTCTTAACTTTTTTGGATCATGCTTCTTTGGTTGTACCACCATCAAACTCGCCCATTCTGCTTTGTCGATAGGATAACTAATTCTTTCTTGTAACATTCCTTCTATCTCCTTTTGAATGATTAGTTTGTACTTAGGTGCTAACTTCTATGGTCATTTTTTATTTGGCTTCACTCCTAGAATCAATTCGATCTCCATTTCACCCATTTAATAGACTGACTATGTCGGTTGTTTGCTTATCAGACCAATAATCACCTACTCTCACCATTTTCGGTCGGTCATCATTTGATATGTCGAATTCTTTCGTTCTTATTTCTGCGTCCATCCATTTTGGTGGCTTTGCTTCGTCGAGATGGTGTTCTCCTTCTTCAATTATCGTGAAGCTTTTTGGGAAGTCGAGTTGTTTTGGGTCCTCTTTGTGTTATGTGGCTATGCTTAATACTTATTTTACATGATTATGTAATGTCGAATGTTCTTTCTTCCATTGGAAGCTTTGTCCTGGCCATTTTGTATTCTCCATATCAATCCTCCAAGCAATCGAGATTCCCTTGTTTTCTACCAACACCAAGTTGCATGTCGACATCGATCCTTCATCGACCAACATCTTTCTTTTTATTTCTATTGATTTGGTGAAGGAGTTTCTAAAAATCTTTTTATTTGATTTGTCGTGTCTTTCAAGTGCTCCTCTATGGGATTAAATTCGAAGTCTTGGACAAAATTTCTTTTGATTTCGACCTAGTTGGAGGTGTGACCGCAGGCTTCTTCAATTTTGTACCATTTTCTTTGTATTTTGTCTAATGTACCTGGGAACATATGGCGCCATACCCTTTCATCCTTGTATCCAATTCTTCACCATTCACTTTCGCAATATTGGATATGCTATGTCGGGTCATAGCCGAGTTTGAATGTAGGGATATTTGCATCTTTTGATAGCTTCTTGTCACTGAATCTTTCGACGAAGTATTTCGACACAGTTTTCCATGTTTGTAATCAGGGGGAATGTGTTTCCCACCATCTTGCATCCTGCCTTGTGAAAGTTTCTACAAGACTCTGTGTTCTTCCTTGATCTCCTATGGATTTTTCTACCTCTTCCACGTGAGTCGAAGGGGTATGTCGTTCACTGTATCACAAGGGTTTTCTTATCTGAATGTCCGTCAGAATGAGAGTGGGAGTTTGTCGGGATATTTTTTCATAAAATTTCCGTACAACCTGGATCAAATAGCACGTCTTAAGATGTTTCTTTGGAATAATTTCAATAGACCAACAATATTTTACATGTGCTTCATAGTTCTCTATTTGCTAGTTGTATAAGGCAGAGTCAGAATTATGTTCGACCAACATGAGAGATTCTCTCAAAATTTCTCCTTCTATGATCGGTTCTATATAATATTTTTGTTCATTATTTATCTAATATAAACATCTAGCTTCCTGATCTTCATCCCATGAATCCATCCATGGTTTTCCTTCCTTTGGATCCATTGGAATAATTATGTTTCTCCCACTTCCTTTTAATTTGATTCTATCTCTTTCCAGGGAGATAATTGTTTTCATTCATCGACCCCATGGCCAACCGACAAGAGTTGTGTATGTTGACATTTCTTTGACAAGGTCAATCACCTCAAAGTCGATCGAGGTCGGTATTCCCATAATTTGCATATCGACATTTCTCAGTATTCTGATAGGTTCTATTAATCTCTGATAAGCTAACTTAAGATAATTCAATGTGGGTGCTAGGTTGGGTCGGCCCATTCGTATCCATGTTTCTCTTGGTAAAATATTAACCTACGAACCAAAATTGACTACCACTTAATTGACCATGATTCCTTTGATTTCCAAGTCGACTCGTGGATCGAAATCTTTGCTATTGTAAGAGAGGTGATTTGCATCCTTGGTTGGTTTTTGACCATCTTTGAATTCTAGCAGAATATTGAGTAGGTCTAATAGCTTACCTATCGAATTTTTTTCTTTAAGTAGTTGCAAAAATTCCTAGATGATGTCTTCATCTCGATTTCTTGGATTTTGTTGATCTTCTGTTGCATTCCTGGAGAATTTAAGATCTTCTCTCATTATTCGCTCTTCCTTATCTGGTTTTGGAAAGTTGTTAGTCTTTTTTCTTTGATAGTTTTGTGGTGGAGTATGGATATCACGCCCTATTCCTGACCTTGTAATAATATGTAGATTCTTAGAGTTCCTTACATCTTCTTTGGATACTGCGTTTAGTAGGTTCACAATCTTTCTAGGTATAATTTTATCGAGCATTCTTCTAGAGAGTGATGTCCAATGCCGCATATGTTGTATAACTTCAGATCAATCCTGTCTTTTATAGGACATTCTACGTTGTCGTGATCATTTTCCCAACAATTAGCACAATATGGTCGTCCACAACCTCGACCTCCAAATCTGCGTCGACCGCGACCACCAAAATAATCATCTCTTCAACCATAGTTGTTTGTTTGGTCGGTGGTTTGTGCGTGGTAGACGGTTCGTATATTATTATGATTTCTCACATTTAGGTGGAATTATGAAGTTCAATGATCAAAATATTCACAGTTGTGGCACCACTTTGTGTTATTTAGATTGTGTGTACAATATTTTATGTTATGATCAATTAAGCATTCACATATGTTACAATATTTTTGGGCTTGAACTCGATGGACGTTTATCATTTGCATGCACTCAGTTAGGGGGCAATTATCTTTTGTGTGCACGTCCCCGATGCATGTGGTGCACCATATCTCATTGCGTCAGATGGTTAGATTTTTGATAGTTTATTGCAGATGTTCTATCTTTTCCTCAATTATTTCCGTCATCAAGGAAGTCGACAGGCTAACGTCATCCAACTCGACTTGCTATGCCTTTTGTAACGCGTCCTCACAGTTGGTTATCTTGTATAGGTGTAACAAAGATCTGATTCTTGGTAGTAGCCCCGCTACATACCATGGGACTAGTAGGTTCTTGTCAATCGTCGACGTGATTTGACTTAAGAGGTCTTTGAATTATTTGTCATATTCTCTTACCGACTCACCTAGTCTTTTCTTGATTTCCTTTAGCTTTTGTGCTGCTAGATGCGTGATGTCCTGAATTTTAAAGAATGTTTGAAAACTATTATTTAATTCTGCCTTTGAACAAGTTTGCTTCTTAGTGTAGTTCATGAACCAGGTTAAGGCGTGATGGTGCAATGCAGCTCCAAATTGCGCCATCTTCTTATCTTCATCTGAAATATTCGTGACACTCAAAAAATTTCACATACAAACCAATGGCGTTTTGGGTCTTCTTCACCCTCGTAGACGGGGATATGATTGAGTCCCATTTTTAATTTCTTGGTGGGGACACTTGGTTTTCTTAGTTCTTGAGTTACTACTAATTTCGATTAAGCTGTCAAATCTTTTGGTCAGGTTTTGTCTGCGTCTGACGAGGGATGATACTCAAAGAATAGTTTCTTCTTCTTGAGTACAAAATATGCATCCTAAGTTTGGGAACTTTGATCTTTCTATTCGACCAACCATCGTTCCAATGGTTGTGTTGTTTCCATATTATAGTTAATTTCTTCTCTCAATATTGGATGTGACAGGGGGGTTGAGTCGGTGAGGTCTTTGATTTGAATAATCATATTGTCGATTTCATTTGGTTCAGGCTTGACAATCAATGTGTCTCGTAGGTTTCCCAGGTCATCTGTTCTGTACCATAATCTTATCGATTGGTAGTCGATCTTTAGCATTTGTTGAAGAAATTCTCTTATCCTTGGACTGGTTTTTGGTGCGGGAGACATACGTAAAGTTGGTCCAGATTCTTTGTAGTCCATACGTTCTAGTTTGTCAACCGGTTGATGGAGATTCAACTGTGCGTCATTGTATCTATCGGGTGTCACCGCGGCTGTTGTTCTTGCTAACTCTGGTCGACCTCTGTCTAAATCAGACTGATACCCGCTCTAACTGGTTGACCGCCCCTGACATCTTTATATTTGAATTTTTATTATTCGACTGGTTACAAAGATCTTCTTGTTTCTGTTGTCTTTTGTCCCGTTCTATTTTTTGGATATCTACGGATTGCTTATGGGCTTGTTTTCCTCTCGAAGACATTTGGACTTGGGAAACGCTACTTCTTGTTTTTCTAACATCTCACAATCTCGACCGAACCCCCATTTCCAATCCGACTTATTCTAAGTCGAGAGCATTGGCCATGTTTATTTCTTTAAGAAGTAATCCTAGGTTTCTCTTGTATCTTTTCACTCTGCATCAAGAAATGCTTCCCACCTTTCATCTCTTTCTTGGAAGTTGTTATTCGGTAACAGTGTGCCTATTCTTGGTCGGTATTTGACGATATCATTGACTCCCTTGTCGAGAAGGAATGTGTGAAGAAGTGTTGGAACCGTGCAAAATAATCCGTCATGCAATTCAGTGTAGAATTTTTCTTTTATTTTGTCTAGGGACGTCTGATCTTCAATGGCTTGTTTTGAAATATAATCTTCAATAAATCGTTTGATCTAGTCATGCTGGTTTGTTCTTCCTCCATTCGTCAATTTCGGGCCTAAATCCTCGTTGGGTGTCAATCTACGCATCACCTGATCTGTTGATGTGCTGAAACAATGCTTATGGGATAACTTCAAGGAATATTTCGTATGTTTCTGAAAAGAACCACGATCTTGCTTTGACTAGAGAGAGGTTATTCCTTCTTGCGTAGTTTTTGATGTAGTTCTCGATTTTGCGCTCCCACCACTCATGTATTTCTTTTTAAGTGAGCATTTATGTATACTTCTACATACCCAAGTTCAGTACTACCGACATTGACACCAATGTTGTGATCTAAGGGAAAGTAGAGAGTGTTACTAGTAGAACCTTACATAACCATTATAGAGATGCATACACATAGACGTATAGACATATAGACATACACAAGTAATGAGAGCACAAAGAAGAGTCCTTTTATTATATGATAGACAATACAATACAATTACATATATCCTCTCCCATGAAGTTATCTGAGCCTTCATGTGCTTATCTATTTATACCTCTAACATGCAGTTGTAATTGCTTAACTGCCTGGGTCAGTTGGTTAGCAGAGACTCTGACCGACTTCTACTTCTAACTACGTCGGTCGACCGACAAGTCTAAGTCGACTGTCATGTCTGTTAGCACCAGAAGTCACCTCTGGATTGCGACAGAGGTAAGCCCAGTACCCATCAGTTTATATGTCACAATGAATGATTTTAAAGGGGGTCGAATGGGCGCATGCTAAGGATAATATTGTTTTAACTCGGAAAACTGGACCAACATGCACCCGCAAATGAGGTCTCGATTGAACTTTAGTCAGTAAGTTGTAGTAAGGGTGAGCAGGGGGGAGAAATTGAGGAGAAAATGAAAAGGTTTACTCTGGACAACAGGTCTTCCAACAGCCTAAGGAGGAAAAACTCAGAAAACAAGATCTTCTTGGATTCGGAGTTCAAGAGACTGAAAACGCTATAACCAGGCTATAATCCAACATCCATTACAACTCAGTCATAAACATCCATGTGAATCCTTCAATCATGAACATTCAGTATCAGAGGCAATAAAGCATGGAAACAGGAAGCTGACTTTCATTAAACCAGAAGTCTCATATCGAATTACATAACCATATAACTAGTGTGCTTTATAAAAACTTTACAATGAAAGAGCATAGCTCAACCATCGACCCCCCTAACAAAATATCAAAACTACTTATTTATACTCAGAAAAGTCCCCAACTATCAGGAGAGTGATCTGATCACTACATTCAAAACTTTGCGTTTGAGCAGTCTTCTGTCAAACTATGCATGTATATTTCTGTCAGACACGAGCTCATATCGGCATGGGTCAATAGGAGAATCCGTCCACGGGGGTACCTCGGGTTGACAACTCTGTTTTCCACGGTCAGCTCCTCCATACTTTCTAAAAACTGAGTGAGTCGAGGTTTCAACAACCAACTCCATTTTCATTAATTGCCTTTTCTCGGGATTGAAATGTGGCTTAATTCCCAAGGGGCGGCCACACGCTGCTCTCGGATAGGACACTATATAAACATGTGATTGCGGGGCTTCTCAAAGGTGGTTTGGGCTCACACCGCTTTTGAGCCCGCAATCCACCACCTTTTGCCACGTTTTACTTTTGTCAAATCACGATTTCAAAAGCGGGACCGCTCAAGAAAATTATCACCTGAGCACGTTGCATCCCCACAATGGACTGTGGTTGTCGATCTTGTGATCTTGGGTGAGGATTTATGATCAGCGGCTCAAATCTTCCCTCTTCAAAATCAATGGATCAAATCTTCCCTTTCTAAATCGACGACCAAGATTTGCTTTGCGATTCGGGCTTTGGACTTTTCAAACCTCAAACCTCCTTTATCTTCTGTTTCTTTTACCCGGAGTGAAGGATCTGGTGACGTGTGGCTCCTATTGATCATCAACTGAGACGATTTTTGGGTCTCCGGGCTCCGGGAAAATCAAATATCAAGTCTCGCTTACCTTCTGTGTTTTTTACCCGGAGTTGTCGATCTATTGACGCGCGCTCGCTTCAATCAACGACTTTGATCCTGCTTCGGGACTTTGACCCCTTCAACCAGATTGATGACCCTTTTGATCCCTTCTTGATCAATGATCAAGAGATACTTTGGGTCTTTGGGCTTTTCCCCCCTTCGCTTTCCTCTGGAGCTCTAGATCTGGCGCCGCATGTCCATTTGAATCAGATGACTAAGACTTACTTCGGGCCTTCGGGCTTTGGGTGTTTTTCATGACGCTATACTTCGTGCAATTACGAAACTATGAATACCCGGGGGGGGGCGCTAATCTGATCCTCACAGGGGATCTCCACCGTCGCAAAACTGAGCCTGCCAGTTTGTATTTTAAGCCCGAAATGAGCTTCTCTGCATGCTGCGCTCGGACGCTTCCTGTGCAGACCATGAACTTGGATGACCTGCTACCCTTGACAACTATATGTGATAACATTTAGCTCCATAGGGGATGACATTCTCCTTGCGAGCTGCCAAGAACAAGTAGTTCTAGTCGCCTTTTGCATTGGGATAATGGAGTCATGCTCAAAAAAAATCCCGCTGAGGATTAAAGGCCGACAAGCACACTATCCTAAAAATGAAAGAAAAATAAATGGGCTCCAAGAGGAGATTATTTATGTACATTCCTAGACAAATTGATTTTTACAAAGTGTTAGGTGAAAGCAAACTTCCACCATAGCCATTCAAGCAACTCCCGAGCTGCAAACTTGTTTACTCTGTCACTGATCAAATAAAAACAATGCAACTGTGACAACAAAATGATTACGCTTTTCAACTCTCCTCCCACTGCTGAAGTTAGGATAAATCTGAGCGGCTCCAAGACATGAAGGAAATGCAACTCCATGTACTCCCTTACAAGTTCATAGAGAAAATGAATAAATCCACTAGGCTGGTGACATAAAACATGCTTTGTCTTACAACTGCTCACACATGGTTGAATGTCTTTGGCAAGCACGGGTGAGCGAATGGCTGAATGATCCCAAGTGATGGTTGCTCATTTGCAGGCTCTGGGTAGGATATGAACTACACATTTGATTCTCCCTCTTCTTCTTCATGACTCTCCCAAGGATTAGAACCATAATCATCATAAACATGAACCATGGGAAATCTCTGATCTTTATCATGCTCTTGAATGCCTTTTTCAGGCCCCGAATGGTTGATTTCCACACAATGTTTTTCCTCAATGAATAAAGGAAAAGTATCTATAGTGAGGTCTTGTAATTTTTTAAAATCTGAAACATACGACTCCATGTATATAGCCACAGGATCATGAATCGTGTGACATAATCATGGATACTTTAGAATACCAGGTTGCTCCTCTGTAAATGCCTCTTTGCTTGTAAATAAAAGACTTCCCTGTTCTTTTGAAAACAACTCTTGATCATCAATAGTTGCAGTCTCTTCTTCACAAGAATGATTATAAGATAATGGTGCAACATGATTTAAAACATCACAAATATGATCAGCCAATAACATATAGTTATCTATGCAATCAACCACTGCTACATGCTCAAAATGTCCTGGAAATGATCATAAGATGGATATGAATTCCTGCCCATAGAATCTGCAAATATGGAAGGATCTATTTCCAAAATTGAGTCACATCCACCTCCTTGTTGTTGTTCCAGATATGAATTATACTCACTATCTTCTTGCTTGGAATCTAAAACATACTGACAATCTTCTTGCTTAGAATCCAAAACATACTGGCAGTCTTCTTGCTTAGAATCTGAAACATACTAACAGTCTTCTTGCTTATGTAAATGAAATTTTTCATGATGTGCTTGCATACAAACTCCCTTGCTAGCCTTGATGTTCTCTTCGATCTCTTCAACATCTTCAAACAACTGTCTTAAAGATGAAGATTTCCTTTCTCTCAGGAGAAGGACAAGCTCTGAATGCTGAGCCATCACATAGTACACCATGGAAACAGTCTTTGTGGGTCTAATCTCCACAGGCATACTATGATAAACACTATAAAACCTCATGTTGAAGACAACCAAGGCCTCCTTTTCCCCTCTCCTCAAGTCATTAAACTCAAACCAATATTGATCAAGGGACTTGTTCTCACCCCAACACTTTAAAAATGCATGACATAGCTCGGTCTAGGAGCCAATAGAATCGACTTCCGGACATCTAAACCACACAACAACATCTCTAGACAAAGAGTGTGATAACAATCTCATGGTAACATCCTCATGAACAATCTCAAACTGGTCAACAAAGTTCTCAAAGGCCCCCAAGTGCCTTTCAGCTGTAATATGATCCTCCCTAGAAAAACGAGGAAGATACTCAAAGGAATAAAGAGGATAAGGATGAAGGTCAAGTGGCAGCCTTAAAGGTTTAAACAACTTATTTCTTATTTTAATTTGAAAAGCAGTGGGCTGATCATGAGGATTAATGAGTTGATGGCAAGGCTCAACAGGAATAACGGAGGGTAACGAGATTTGAGAAGACTGCGAATTATTTTCAACCTCCTCAGGGCTACAAGGGTGATCAATTTCAAGAGGAGATGTAATACATATCTCACTTTTATGAATAGATAGAGGTGAAGACATGAGATCGGTATCTACAACACAAGAAGAGGGCATGTTTTCTTCTTCCAAGGATGGATAAATAAAGGAAGGCCTATTATCATCTGAATAGACAAAGCAGAGGATAATCCTCTGTATATGTGAAGGGAAAGAGAGAAATGAGTTGATAAACAAGAACAATATTTCATGAATAAAGCTCATAAACTGATACCTAGTCTTCTCCTTTAGTATGGTCATCTTTCTGTCAACATGATCCTCCCGTGGAGTCTTCGATTGTGGAGTCGCCATGTGCAAGTTGCAATCTTCAATGGTTATGATGTCTGATTCACCTTTAGAATCAGAAGCTCATTATCATTCTATCCCAGGGAAAAGTCTTCAATTTGTTCCCTAGCAATGATGCCAAGAATGTTAGCACCATAAGTCACCTCTGGATTGTGGCAGAGGTAAGCCCAGTACCCATCAATTTATATGCCACAATGAATGATTTTAAAGGGGTTCGAATGGGCGAAGGCTAAGGATAATATCGTTTTAACTCGGAAAACTGGACCAACATGCACCCACAAATGAGGTCTCGATTCAACTTTAGTTAGTAAGTTGTAGTAAGAGTGAGTAGGGGGATCAAATTGAGGAGAAAATGAAAAGGTCTGCTCTGGACAACAGGTCTTCCAACAACCTAAGGAGGAAAAACTCAGAAAATAAGATCTTCTTGGATTCGGAGTTCAGGAGACTGAAAACGCTATAACCGAGCTATAATCCAACATCCATAACAACTCAGTCATAAACATCCATGTGAATCCTTCAATCATGAACATTCAGTATCAGAGGCAATAAAACATGGAAACAAGAAGTTGGATTTCATTAAACTAGAAGTCTCAGATCGAATTACATAACCATATAACCAGCGTGCTTTATAAAAACTTTACACAGCAGGAGCATAGCTCAACCATCGACCCCCCTAATTTTTTTTTATCAAAACTACCTTTTTATACTCAGAATAGTCCTTGAATATCAGGAGAGTGATCTGATACTACATTCAAAACTTTGCATCTAAGCAGTCTTTTGTCAGACTATACATGTATCCCTCTGTTAGACGCGAGCTCAGATCGACATGGGTATGTAGGAGAATCCATCCACGAGGATACCTCGAGTTGACAACTCTGTTTTCCACAGCCGCCTCCTCCATACTTTCTAATTACTGAGTGAGTCAAGGTTTCGACAACCAACTCCATTTTCATTAACTACCTTTTCTAGGGATTTAAATGCGGCTTAATGCTCAGGGGGTGGCCACACACTGCTCTCAGATAAGACGCTACATAAACACATGATTATGGGGCCACTCAAAGGTGGTTTGGGTTCACATCTCTTTTGAGCCCGCAATCCACAACCTTTTTCCACATATTACTTTTGCCAAACCACGGTTTCAATTGCGGGACCGCTCAAGAAAATTATTGTTCGAGCACGTCGCATCCCCGCAATGGATTGTGGCTGTCGATCTTGTGATCTTGGGCGAGGATTTACGATCAACAGCTCAAATATTCCCTCTTTAGATTAATGGATTAGATCTTCCCTTTTCTGAATCGACGACTGAGATCTGTTTCATGATTCGGGCTTTGGACTTTTCAAACCTCAAACCTCCTTTGTCTTCTGTTTCTTTTACCTGGAGCGAAGGATCCGACGATGCGTGGCTCCTACTGATCGACGAATGAGATGATTTTTGGGTCTTTGGGCTTCGGGAAAATCAAATAACAAATCTCGCTTACCTTCTGTGTTTTTTACCCGGAGTTGTCAATCTATTGACACACGTCCGCTTCAATCAATGAATTTGATCCTGCTTCGAGACTTTGACCCCTTAAACCAGATTGGCAGTTCTTCTGCTCCCTTCTCAATCAACGATCGAGAGCTACTTCAGGTCTTTGGGATTTTCCCCCCTTTTCTTTCCTCTGGAGTTCTAGATCTGGCGCCGCATGTCCATTTGAATTAGTCGACTAAGACTTACTCCGGGCCTTCGAGCTTCAGGTGTTTTTCATGGCGCTATACTTTGTGCAATTTTGAAACTTTGAATACCCGGGGGAGCCGCTAATGTGATCCTCATAGGGGATCTCCACCGTCGCAAAACTGAGCCCGACGGTTTGTATTTTAAGCCCGAAATGAGCTGCTCTTAATGCTGCACTCAGACGCTTCCTGTGTAGACCATGAACTTGGACGACTTGCTGCCCTTGACAACTATATGTGATAACAGGGTCTAGTCGATAGGGTCAACTAGCCCCTACAATAGTCCTACTGTCATTCTATCCTTGCTTCTTTCACCCAATCAACTTGTAGAATGGAAATAACACAAAGTAAGGCTTTGATATCCTTTTCTTTCCTTGAAAGTGCACATGTCACCTCTCTTTCACTTTTATGTAGATAATTTCAAAGTTATAACCTGGCATCTGTACGTCCCATTTTTGTTTCTCTTTTCAAGATAGTTGTTGCTCCAAGAAGTACTTTATACTAACATAATTCCTTTTTACATTGAAGTGTCTTCCTATTAGTTAACAATGTCATTTCTTAATAACATGCGGTATGCCCAACATTTCCTTCTCATAGATGGGTTTGAGTAAGTTATTTCCTTTAAGTTGGTGACTTTCAAAGGCAAGGGCTTATTTCTTACATTAAAGCTACATTAATGCCATGCCTCAAGGCATCACACTCCACAATAAAAAAATTATGAAGTCAAGTGTGGCTAAGACATGAGCTCTCAATATGGTCACCTTAAGTTTCTCAAAAGCTTGGGTTGCTTCTTGGGTCCAATAAAATGCATCCTTTTCAATATTGATGTTAGAGGTGTTGTTATTCAACCATAGTTCTTGACAAACTTCTGATAATATCTTGTCAATCTCAAGATTCCCCTGAGATTCTTCAATGTTTTGGGAATTATCCACTCTATCATAGCTTTAATTTTGTTAGGGTCTACCTTGATTCCCTCATGAGATACAATATTACCCAAATATTCCACTTCTTGAACCCCAATGGCACACTTGGATGACTTTGCATATAGTTGTCTCCTCCAATAGTTTTAACATCATGTCAACATGTTGTACATGCTCTTCCCAAGATTTGTTGTAAATTAGTATATCATCAAAAATAAGAACACTATTTTTTGGAAAATGGTTTGAAAATAGATTTCGTCAAACTTTGAAATGTGGAACGTGCATTAGTAAGCCCAAAAGGCATTACCATGAACGTATAATGACCTTCATGTGTTCTAAAACTTGTTTTGAGGATGTCTTCTTCCCTGATTATAATTTGATGATATATTGAATGGAGATCCAAGTTAGTAGAGAAAATTGCTCCATGTAACTCATACAACAATTCATCATTAACAAAAATAGGAAACCTATCTTTAATGATGATTTGATTGAGTTCTTTATAATACATACACACAAGCTTTGAAGAATCCTTTTTATAAACAATTGCTATTGGTGAAGAGAAAGAACTATGGCTAGGTCGAATCATTCTAGTCTCTAGAATTTCTTTCACCATATGTTCAATCTCACTTTTCTGAGCCTAAGGTTGTTTTTAAGGTTAGATGTTGGGTAGGTGACTCCTTGAGATAAGTTTAATAGCATGATCATGCTCTCATATAGGAGGGAGACCTTTGGCCATCTTGGTATTGTTGATAACTATTTCGACAATCCTTTTTGTAAACCATCATCATTGGTGAAGAGAAATCACTATGGATAGGTCTATTCATGCTAGTCTCTAGAATTTCTTGAACCATATACTCAATCTCACTTTTCTGAGCATAGAGTTATTTTTAAGGTTAGATGTTGGGTAGGTGAATCCCTAGGATAAGTTGAATAACATGAACATGCTCTCATATAGGACCCAACAATTATAAACATTGGACTCATAATACCACATAAACCCCACCCATTTGGATTGCAATAATTAGGCTATCCAGTAAATAATTCCCCATAATGAGCTTAATACTATGTCACTTCCCTTAACAATATATGGTACCTCCATCTACAATCATTATTTGAAATTGTAGTGCTAGGTATATAAATCAATTGAAAAGTTTGGCTAGTTAGTGGTTAATGAAGTTATGTGTACTACCATAACTGACTAACATTTTTACCCTTTTTTCTTGATATATCATTATATCTTGAGAGTTTGAGGAGTGTTGATGCCAACAAAATCATGACATGAAATGGTTGGATTAGCCTCGTGGTTATGGATCTTGAGATGGTTCTAGCTCTTGTTCTTCTTCCTCTTTACAATCATATGTAGAATAATTTCGTCTTACCACTCTTATGCCTCTTTCCATAGTTGCTATCACAATTAAAACATAGTCCTTTTCTATTATTTCATCCAATTGTATGAGGTGTCAATCCTATAGGTTTAGTTAGGCTATGAGTGGAGATATTTTGCTCCCAGTAGGAGTTAGTGGAAACCCTTTTATCGTACATATTTTTAACTTCATCTCTCTTGGATGCACTGAAAGCATTATCCAAGGATATAGACTCCAAGAGATGCACCTCATTACCTCATTTTTAATTCTCTCCTTTAAACTACCCATAAAGAGATCAAATAATTATCCTCTAAAAGGTCCTTCACTCTAAGACTCAACTTTTGAAACTGTTGAGTGTGCTCTGTAGCTAGACCTCTGATTCGGATTTATGAGCGGAATGAAATGAAACACATGTCTATAACATTAACACAAATATACATAGAACAATAATAGAGATATAGTGAAACTTAACTTCTATTCAATAAAGAAATATGTTGAAATTGTAAAATGCAGAATGAAACAATCTTGTTGGAATGGTGGTAGCTAAACTCTAAGAAGAGATGTGGTGGCTACGCGCATTCACTCGAGCACATTACAATGAGGCCTCTGGGCCTTTTTAGCATCAATAAGTAATCAGAAAACCATAGACATCCAAAAACCTAACCCTAGGAGATGAAGTGCCAAAAGTCATGTGGGCCCCGATGGGGTAAGTTGGTACATCAACTTCTCGGGGTCATAACTTTTGCATATGATCTTCGTTTTAGGCACACAATAGCCCGTTGGAAAGGTCTATCTGGGGACTACACATTTTTCTATCTCAATTTAAATTCTTGTACAAGTGTGATTGTGTTGATCCCAAAAAATGTTGTTTAGGGACTCAAAACAACCCTAGAAGTTTAGGACCTGAAAAGCTAGAAAAAAACTGCCAAGATGAAAACTGTATGTGAGCCAGTTGGAAGAGGTGGGTGGCCACCGATATCCACCTAGATCAAACTCTTTGCTTGATATTTTTCAATTGGATAAATAAGGTATTACTTATGATATCTTCACAATGTGCTATCAATTCATCCATAAAAAATGACCAAGTGACAATAAGGTGTTGTTTGCATTCATAAAGCCATCGATGCCACACAAATTGATAAGGTTGTAAAAATAATGTTTCAATAGTTATTTTTGTAGAGTCGACACTTATAGTAGATCAAATAATTATCCATTTAGAATATCCATGTCATGGGATCATTGCCATGAAACTTCCTCACATCGATCTTGGGAATGAAGTAGTTCATTGGTCCCAAGCAGAACCCACGATGATGTGTATCTCAAAGTGATGAATGATTAGGTGTCTAGGACTCAATCCTCTTGTTATCTAGATGTGTTAATTTTTTTCTCCATATGTGACTAGGACTTGATTCTCTTGTTTTCCTTGTCCTCTTCTTGAGGAGGAGAAGTTAGAATAAGGATGCTTGTTAGCTCCTTCATAACGTCCTACCTTGTGTATTTGAGATTCTTTTTTCTTTTCATCTCTTTAAGATAATATTTGTTTACCATATCTTTGAGATGTCGTTGTTTCCATCTCTTGAATATTTTTTGTGAAGAGTTATTTTAGTTACCATTTTAACTTCTACGCTCATTATTTTCTCATCCAACTTGGAAACCTTAAATTCCACCTCTTCATTTTCTTCTTGTGTCAAGGATGAGCCTTCTAAAGCCTTTGTAGGAGTCCCATTTAGCTTATGATGCCTAGACATGATGGGCTCAAGGTTTTACAACATCTTATGGGGAAGGATGTGTCAAGATTTATATCTCTTTGATATATCATTTGATTTCCAATAGTAGTTCTCAGTCGGTCTTTCATGACTTTCACAATGGAGGATGGACTATACCCTTTGTTGTATTACTCAATTCATTATGTACTAGAGAGTGATCTCCCCAGGTGTTGTGCTTGGTGTACTATGGGTACATATGGACAAAATGCGATCTAAGTATGGCACAAGGCATGGCTATGGGGATTCATATATACCCTATGGTATATGGAAGAACAAAACCATATATAGATTCTACCTAATACAGTAATACTCTCTGGGTACCAACAAAGGTGTACAAGGGAATCCAATGATGACCCACCTATATTCTCTATATGTTTGCTTCCCAATCGCAATTTATCCATTGGATGAAAAACCTTTATGTTTACAGACATCGAAAAATGTCTCTATCCTAAAGAATCTAATTGTTGAAAAATAGAGAAAAAAACTATGAAATTGGGGTCTCCTCATAACCCTTGTAAAGCCCTAATTTGGGGTTTGCTATGCTCGTTGAACTTAAACCTATTACAACTTTACAAATTGTAATTATTTGTTGATGAAATTGTTATAATACATGCTTTCTTATTTCTTCTTTAGGCTCCCATTGATTTCATGCAATTTGGACGTTCCAAGAGAAAGTTATGGTAGCAATGCGAGAACTTTTTGTTTTTCCCTATTTCAAGATATCAAGCTTGTAGGAGCTTCAACTTAACTGATATTTCCATAAGTAATTTGGATTGAAAATACTTTGGTTTGTCTTCTCTCCAATGCCACCAATGACACTTAATTTGGACCTCAAAATCTTTAGATATGACTATTTTACCTAGAACCACCTATTTAAGCCTAGTTTGAGGACTAGACAAAACCCTAACTTGTATAGCTTATAACTCTAAAGATTGTGTGGTGAGATAGATTTTGAGATTTTTACCTAATATACTTCACTTTTTCCTCTATCGATAATGGAATTTTCATGCACTAAAAATCCAAAAATGTTGTAGTGAAAATGGTAAGATGGCTCATTTGAAGTAGACAAACCAAGGATCATCCATTTTGATACCAAATGTTATGGACCAAATATTCAATTACGAATTAAAAATATCCAATCTAGTAGCATACGAAAATATATTGAAAGAGTGAATAAATAGGAAGCCCCTCTTCAAGGGGGAATCTTCCTATTACAATATACCAAATGCACAAGATAAGATAATCATGCAATTGAATCTTCTTTATGTATATATAGGAGATAAAGATGGCTAGAATGCAATAATAGTAAGCTAGCATAACTGTAATTAATATAAATAAACAATGAATGAGGGTTGTGGTTAAGTGATTAACATGTTTATACTTTCTCAATCTTAAAATACATAATTAGGGTTTATTTATTTCACTAGAACCATATGATACTTATACCTAACCTTGTCCTTTTGATCTCATGTCATTCATGTGAGGTAGACTAAAATTGGAATGGAAAACTAGAATATAACTTGAAAGTTGTTGGTCTCACAAGTGAATTGGTGATCCATTTTATTTATGCACATGAGGATGGATGATATCCCAATGAACATAAGACTCTCCTTGCTCATTTGGGGCCACTAGAACTGATGTCATTTGTGTGAGGTACATTACAGTTGGAATGGAAGGCTTGCATACAGATTGAAACTTGTCACTCTCATAAGTGAACCAATTCTACATTCAATTAATTCACATGAAGATGGATGGTATCTTAGTTGACATAAGGCTCTCCTTAATCATTTGGTCCCATTGGATATGGTTTTTATTAGCTTGCACCATATATAAGTTACCCAACTCTTAGTAAGGTCATGTGGTATAATTATGCTCCATTTCAAAGTTACTTGTCCATTCTTCATATGGTGATCTATAAACTGCTATGGATATTCAGGAGCAATTCATCACAAAATATCGATAAATAAAATTGAAACCTACCTATGAAGGTTAAATTCCTCTAGAATCCTGTATTTAGTTTCTGATTTTCTACTTATGCATGAAATAGATAAAATGTGTAAAATAGATAATAGCAAAGCTCACAATTACACCATCCACAAATAACACAAATATTTTTAAATGGGAAAACCTTATGGAGAAAACCAGCTAGAAAGGTGAGGAGTTGCTTTCTTTTCTCTAGTATTATGGAGATAATGCAAATACAAAGGAGAAGGTACTATCTATGGAGTTACCCGAGACCCGTGGCATGTTAGGCTGCTACAGAGCATTAACCCCCTATGTTATGTTATCTAATTTCCCACTCCTGAATTGTTTTGCTCTACTATGGAACATAATACAATAACATGGGAATGGAACCGCTTCTCCTCTTAGCAACCTAGTATTTAACATAGCTTTCGATAATTGTCTAGGGTTAGTGTTTTGAATTCCTCAACCTTCAATGTGATAAGGTTTTGGACCTTCTATAATCTTCTTGAAATTCCTCACGTGGCTAGCCCATATGCATGAATGCAGAGGTTTACATAACTCCTCTTTGTACAATGGTGAATTAACATGATAGTTCAACTTGGGGAAGCATAACTTTTGCATACAAGCTCATATTGATGCACGGTTTGCACCGTTGGAAAGGTCTCAGTTGTAGAACACCATTAGGGTGTGTGGAAATTTTTGAGCACAAAATTCCCCAAAACATCATTTAATGACTCAAAATGGCTGCAGGAAGGTTCCAAACCCCAATTTTCCAAGCTGGGACTTGCCACTAAAATGACCTTGCAAGTTGATTCCTTTGATTTTTCCCACTCTGAAAGCATCAAGATAGATGAAAAATAATATAATTATCAATATGGATCATATGGCTTCAATGTATTATCTAATGGAACAACAACTCTATCCTTTTAATGCTTGAAGATCATAATGCTCTTATTCAAACACATGGTTCTTCTCATGTTTTACGCAAAAGGTCCAAGGTTCACAAAAGGTGTCCAAGAAGGGTATGCACTAGTCTAGTATGCCAACATATTCAGCCTTCAAGAGGAAGGAGGTCTCACTCAAGTCATATTTTATAGTTGCCAATTAATTAATGTGTAGAGTGTTGAAGATTAATGGAGGTGCAAAACCCATTACTTAACATTAATTGCATTCATCTAAGAAAATGAAACTTAGTGCAAAAGTAGGAATCACAACAATGTAAACATCATCAGATATCACCACAAGATACACATGAGTAGAACAATATCTCATCGTATTAAGTAGAATGGTAATCACATCTCATAGTTGGAGCAGAATAAACATTGACCATCCATAAAACTAATAAGCAACCATTATTAACTAATAGAATGAACCAACCACCCTCTTTACATTGCAATAATCTTATATATAGGCTGATGAGGTTGTTACAAGAGATTCAATATTATACTTATAATCTAACAATTGTAACCCACACTTACAAAATATGTTATTTGCCTCTAGGGAAATGCGTGGAGGGTTCATGGGACCAAGCACAAATGGTTTATGAGATCACTCCATAAATGCTCTTCATACTTAGGATTTTGCATATATATGTCTTATGCGAATCTTCCTTCTATTGACCATGATTCTGCTCTAGTACTTAGACAAAATGAGGCCATAACACAACTTATTTTGGGAAAAACATTGTGTACTTGTCTCTTAGAAGGTCTAGTACTTTGATGTGGTCTTCATGTCATAACATGAGTTTGCATCTTTTATCAACTTTCCTTTTGGATTTATTGCTTATCAAAATGAAACCTTTATGGTTGTGTGATCCAGGAGGATTCAGGAATCGTCACAAAGGTATAGGAAGATCCGGAACATCCATAGAGGTCAGAAATGATCAAAATTCAAATGGTTCAAATTGTCCTGAAACACCATCACTGCATAAATCTCGGTGATAACTTTCCAACAGTGTAAATTTTGCCTCAAAAAGCGAAGATTGTATGCAAAAGTTATGAGTAGTCAAAGTTCAGTCAAACCTGATAAAAAGACAAAGGTCAATTTACAAGGGAGAGGAAAATAAAGGAAGACACATGTCACCTTGCAAGGGTGACATGTGGCACTAATTAGCAGGTGATCGGGCATGGTATAACACAAGTGGATGAATGGCAGATTGACAAGTGGTAGACAATTGGTTCAATCATATTATGACATGTGGCATTGAAGAAGAGAGCCATTGAGAATTTTGCCACATGGCGGCCTCCCATTGGCCTCTATAGTCATGGTTCATTAAAATATTTGGGAGTCAAACCTGCGACCTCCCAAGGTCCTAATAAAGTCTACTCTACCAACATGTCACAAAATGTCACTTGATATCTATATGGCATATTATATATTTAAAGTTGAACAAAGTTTCATGGCAAGGCGACCCAAGGGTCAAGGGCCTAAGCCCCCGACCCTTGGTCTACGTATATACAATGTAACCAAAACAATATCTATCACGACTTTTGCGCCAGAGTTGTTATAACCACGTGTTATATTGTTATAACAATATATATATATATATATATATATATATATATATATATATATATATATATATATAACAATAATATATACTATATATATATATATATATATATATATATATATATATATGTTCCAAAAGGTCATACGAGGTTATATACTATGGTTTTAACCATATTCCAAGTCGTTGTGACGAAAAGGATTATATAGTATGGTTGACGGGGCCCGAACCCCTGACTTACTATAAATAACACCAATGACTTAACCAATTCGATTATAGTTCGGATTTGTTACAAAACCAATCAACTATATTTAATGTATGATCAACAATTTCATGATTTGGTTAGAAGGGGCGTCCTATTTAATGGTCTGCAGCACCCCAAGGAAAAAGAAATGGCTTAATGCAAAGTGGTCTCAAAATTCGTGCTTGAGGGTACACAAGTTTATGAGGCTACAATGTAAAGTGTGTCGAGGGGTACCTTGATGGGATTTCAAGTATTTTATATCAATTTTGCATGATTTTTTTGGCCAAAATTCAATGGTGTACTATGTTCTACATTTTGATAAGCATGTGAAAATTTCATTTGTAAAATATGCTTGTTGAGCATTAATAAAAAGAAGCCTCTATTGGAAGTGGACCTAGAGAGTTAGCCCAAATTGGTGAACTTTGTTTTCTAACTTGTGTATGTGATTATATTATTGTTCATTTCAAGTTCAATTATTTTAAAGTCATTTTATCATTAAAATTAAGGAAGTGGCTAGATAAATATTTCATGTGTAATTTGTAAAACAGTCAAGCGATCATTTTATCTCAAAGATCAAGTAGATGTTTATGTGTATTCCAAAATTATCATCATCTAAGGATCTTTCGGGATCCAAGTTGGTATCATAGCAAGGTTTGACAAGTATTTTGCAAGTGGATGCTTACAGAAGCCAAACTCAAACTTTGTAAAGGAAAACTTGCAAGTTAAAATTATGAAATTGGAAAGAGATTTTAGAAGGCATGACATAAGGTGGATTCCGAAAAAGGAGAAGAAGAAGATCAACCCATGAGTCATGAAGAAGGAATAGAGCTATGCTTCAATCCTAAAGAAACAAAATATAAGCCAGAATGAAGAATTCAAAGACTGCATAAGCGAAGAATCTTGATAAAAGGGAAAGGATAAAAGGTGAAGGCGGTGGACCTTCGTGCCCTTCCTTTCTCCTCCTCATCACATCATCTGTTTCTAATACACGGAAGCAGAAACATTCTTCTCATCGAAGTCCTCAAGAAAGATTGACCATAATCGCATTTTATTAAAATTGGATGTTAAGTTTGATTTGTCGACCTATGATGGAGAATTGAATGTTGAAATTGGATAAGTGGATCAAGCAAATAGAAGTATATTGCAATGTTCAGAGAATTATGCATGAGGTTGCAAAGATATAATTAGCTGATCTTAGACTAAGTGGCTTTGCCTTAATATGGTGGGAGAGTAAAATGCAAGTTGGTCACGGTTCAAAAGGTTAAAGTAATCTCTTCTTAGGATAAGTTCACTAAACCCATAAGAAAAAAATTATATCCACTAGCACATACGAGATGAGCAATGATGGAGTGGTAGCATCTAAGACAGGGTAAAGACCATAATATTCAAGCATATACTGCAGAGGAATTCAAAAAGAAGGCATTATCCTAGGAATTTCGTTGTATACTCATGAAACTCTTATGAAGTACATTGGTGGCATGCACTCATATATTCATCACATTATTCTAAAGTTTATCCTTACTAACACTGATAAACTCTCAGTACGAGCTACACATCTAGAGGCTAGTAAGGGCAAACATGCAAGCAAAGATAAGAAGCCATTCAAGATTGCCGAAGCCGAAGGTGAAAATGGAAAGAGTAAGAAGTGTACAATGAAGCAAGGCTGATCCCTCATGTTCCCAATGTAAGATAAAGGGACATGAGGAATCACAGTGTTGGACGTTGCATCCATAATTACGATAGAAGAAATTCAAGGATAAAGGAAAGCAAAAGACTGTTGCATCAACTCATCAGGATCTAGGGTCAAATTCTGGAGACTAATCCAAGATCATGGCCATATGAAGCAAATATATATCAACTATCAATTCAAATTCTTCACTTCAATCTACCAAGGTGGAAAGTGATATTGATCAGAAAAGAACAAGTTTTTCATGTTGATTTATGAAATAAAGAATACAAAGGTGGATACTTTATTTGACATTGGATCTCAAAGTTAATCTAATATCTGAAGCAATTGTTAAGAAGTTGTGTTTGAAGATGACACCTCATAAAATTCATTATCCATTAGGTTGGGTGTGTGTGATGATGCTAAGTTTGAAGTAACTAAGCAATGTAAGATGGGGTTTACAATAACAACTAAGTTATTTTTTGAGGTTGAGTTAGATGTTGTGCTCTTGACATTTGCGACAATGTCTTGGGTAGTCCATGTCTATTTGAAAGGAAGGTTGTGTTCGATCGAGAAGAAAATAAATATCACATTCTCAAGGATGGGGTTGAATATATTGTTAGATCTCATCGCATCAAAATTAATGTTTCTTTAGTGAGCATAAGGAAAATGAAGAGACTCAAGTGAGCACAAGTAAATATTTTGTACTCATGATATTGAAGCATAAAGAAAAAGATATAACATATGCTTTAGCAGGTTGTGATCCAAATCATAAACATGAATTGATCAACATCGCTTATCTAAATTATGATGAGTTGTTTAGGAACCTCTGAGTTGTCTTCTAAAGAGAGGTTGAACATGAAATATATTTCTTGACAAGATGCTCCTCTTCTAAACATTGGGATGTACATGTCATCAATAATCGAGAATGCATAAATAAAGAAGCAAGTTTAGGAGTTGCTCGATAAAGAATCATCGGACCAATCTCCTCTCTATGTGGTTCTCCTATTGTTTGGTTCCAAAGAAAGATGGCATGTGCAGGATGTGTATATATTGTCAAGCCCTCAACAAGATTCTGGTAAAAGAATCGTTATCCTCTTCCTACAATCAATGATCTATTAAGTCGATTAAATAACTGTCTATTTCATAAATTTGGACTTCTGATGGTTACCATTAGATCGAAATTATGAAGGCGACATATGGATAATTGTTTTCAAGACGGTAAGGATTGTTTGAATAGTTGGTTATGCCATTTTAAGTTATGTAACACACAAACACATTTTATGAGAGTTATGAATGATGTGTTCAGACCCTACATAGATGATTTTGTTATTGTTGATTTAGACGATATAGTGATCTTTAGTCGGAGATGGGAAGATCATATAAAGCAAGTCAAGACAATCTTGGAACCCTTTAAGAAAGGATAAGTTGTATATCAAATTATCTAAATGTGAATTTGGAAAAACTTCTACGGTATATTAGGCTACATTATATAGGAATGGTCGGTTAAAAGATAGATCCACAAAAGTAGAGTCATAAGTGAAATATTTAAGCCAATATTACCACGAATTAGGAAGCTTAGAATAATACAATACTGGAGGAATTCATTGCTAATTTCTCATACGTAGAAACACCTCTACATGCATTAATGAGTGCTAAACATGTATTTAAATCGGGAGGAAGCATGAAGAAGAGACATTGGAAGGAAAGACAAACACCACCTGACTTTAACCTTGTGAGAGATTTGCAATAGCCATTTGAGATCCAAAACTGATGCAAGTGGATATGCCATGGTAATTGATGCAATGTGGTAAACCTATATGTTATCATTGTGAGACTTTCACTCAGAGTTGTGATTAACTATCTAACATATGATGAGGAAGTGTATCGTTGTGGTACAAGTGTAAAGAAATGGAAGCATTACTTAATGGGAAATGAGACAATAATTCATACATATCATCATCCATTACAATATTTGCAGTCACAAACAAAGCTACAACAATCACGACACTTCAAGTGGATGGGTTTCTACATTAGTTTCATTTGGTAATCAAGTAAAAATTATTGGAACAAGGATTCGCAGATATGTTATCAAAGACCCGATGAGTAATGCATCCACAATACTTAGTATAATCCTTTATCACATAACTATAAGAACAATATGCTAAATATGATTATTTTAAATAAGTATATGATGCTTTAACTCATGACAATCAACAATCAAATTATTATATGCATGAAAATTTATTATATCATCTTGTAAAACTATGTATACCAAGAGATGAAGAAGTTAGATAATAATAGAAGCTCATACATCTTTCATCTCTGGTCATTTCGGAGTTGGTAAAACAATAGCACGGTTACAAAGGTATTGTTATTGACCTCGAATGAATGAGAGATAGTTTCAAAGTATATCAAAGGGTGTGTCATTTGTGCCACAAGTAAGCCTAACAACATATAAAGTTGGGGTTATATAAACCACTTTCGGTACCTTCACAACCATGGGAAAATATCTCCATGGACTTTATAGGGGATTTGTCGATGTTCAAGACATGTCATGATTATCTATAATAAGTAGTGGACAGATTCAATAAGATGTATATTCTAATGCCATGCAGGAAACAAGTCACAACTGAACAGAAAACACACGGATGTTTCGCTGCTAATGTATGGGTTCATTTGGACTTCCTACATCTATAATATCAAATCGAGACTCTTGCTTTTGGGAAAGTTTTGGTCTCATTTATGGAGCTCATGGACACTAAGTTGAAGCCTGCAATTTTTATCCAAGTAGATAAATGAATGAGAAAAGAATTGTTAAACATACTAGTGGTACATCTACTTTGAGTATATTGCAACAAGCATCTAAATTATGGGATGAACAATTACATTATATGCAACTTGCTATAATCATGCCATGCATTCACCTACTCAGCCTTTTTAGTATGTTTGGGGTACTTGCCAAATCACCTATGAGATTTGTTTTGGAGAAGCGGTAAAAGATGAATATGATGATATGGATAATTCAAAAGGTTCATTCAAAAGATTCAATAGGTACATCAAAGTGGTACATGAACAATTGGAAGAGCCAAACCATGAAATTATAAGGAAAGGCATGACAAACATCAAGTTGATCATCAATTCAAAGTCGGTGATCAGAAATGGCCTTCCCCTGTATCCACAAAGATAGAATGAAAGGTGAAGGAAAAACTCTGCCAATTTGATATGGTCCATTCAATATCTTAGAAGGTGGTACTGATGCCTTTTGTTTAGATCTACCAACCTACATGCAAATGTATTCAATGGTAAATGTTGAGAATTTGAAGCTTTATGAGCCTCCTATTATCATGGATGAAGATGAAAGTATTCAGGTTCCAGCATTTGATGATTTTTCTCAAGAGTATTTAGACAAGCTACAAGAATATGTTATTCTCTGACGGAAAGGATGAAACTTCATAGTGAGGTGATGTGGAATATCTTTAAGTTGGTCTTAAATGGGTAAAACCAAATGAAATCCAAATGGATGGAGATCGGTGAGGGAACTCTACCCTTACTTAGTTGTTGAATAAACTTTTGGTGGTCCAAAGTCTTCCAAAGTGGGGAGGAATGATCACAGTGATCCGCAGAGGTCAGGAAGATCCAAAAGCATCATAGGAGTCCATAATGGTTTAGAAATGCTCAAAATTAAAATTCTTAAAATCATCATAAAAGTGCCATCATTGTGTAGAGCTCGGTGATAGCTCCAATGACCCCAAATTTCACCTCAATTGGAGTTGGTATGCAAAAGTTATGAGTGGTCGAGTTCTAGTCAAACTGGCAAAATGTCAAGTACAAGGGAAAGTAAGGGGTGACTGTCTGCTTTACCAAAGTTACATGTGGCACGACTAGGCAGGTACAACACAAGTGGATGAATGACAAATTGACAAGTGGTAGGCAATTGTTTCAATCATATTATGACATGTAGCATTGAACAACTAATGGGAATTTGCCACATGGAAACCTTCCGTGGCCTCTTTATGATCATGGTTCATTAAAATATTTGGGATTCAATGGGGGTAAAACCTGTGACCTCCCAAAGGTATTAACCAAATTTGTCCCACTCTACCAACATGTCTACCTGATGTGTCGCCCCGATATCTATGTAATATTATATATTTAAAAGTTGAACAAAGTTTTATATATGGGGATAAGGGCTGAGGGCCTAAGCCCTAGACCCTTAGTCTATATACCATGTAGCAAAACAAGAGCTATCACGACTTTTGCGTGGGAGTTTTTATAATCATGTGTTATATATATATATATATATATTCCAAAATTTCTTGTACGAGGTTATATACTACGGTTTTAACCATATGCCAAGTCGTTGTAACCAAAATGATTATATAGTATGGTCGGTGGGGCTCGAACCCCCGACTTACAATAAATAACACCAACGTCTTAACCAATTCGACTATAGTTTGGATTTGGTTACAAAACCAATCAACTATATTTAATCTATGACCAATAATTTCAGGATTTGGTTAGAAGGGGCACCCTATTTAATGGCGCACACCCTAAGGCAAAAGATATAATTTAATGCAGAGTGGTCTCAAAATTCATGCTCGAGGGTACACAAGTTTATGAGGCTACAATGTAAAGTGTGTCGAGGGGTACCTTGGCGAAATTTCAAGTATTTTATATCAATTTGCATGATTTTAGCGAGAATTTAACGGTGCACTTTGTTTATGCATTTGAGCAACATGTGAAAAGATCATTGTAAAACACAAACATTTGAGCATTAATAAAAAGAAGTCTCTATTGGAAGTGGACACAGAGAGGTAGCCCAAATTGGGTGAAATATTTTATCAAACTTATTGTGTGATTATGTATTATTGTTTAGTTTCATTTCAAGTTCAATGTTGCAAGTCATTTTGTCATTAAAATTGGAATTGGTTAAATAAGTATTTCATGTGTAATTTGCAAAACAATCAATCGATCATTTCATTTCAAATATCAAGTAGTAGATGTTTATATTATTATTTAAAATTATAACATCACAAGGATTTTTCGGATCATTGTGGGTGCTTGCTTCATAGGCAGAACTTTTAGTGCTCATGCCAAAAATTGGAGAGAATAATACATTTTCTTATGCCACCAAATCTATTATGGCATTGGGTACCAACCTATTCAAGATATAAGTAGGGATGACTCAATTTGAATCAACTATTGCATTTATTTTCCTCACCATTCCTCACATAGTTGATTGTTTTAGTTCTTCATTGTCCAATAAATTTAGAAAAGATCCCATTATATCTATTACTAAACTTTTCAACTTATTTGTTAGGTTCCTTATTAGTCCCCGCCAAAGGCATAGAGGGACTACAACAATAGTTTTCAGCGACTCTGTATTAGTTTAGTGATGACTTTAAATTTATGTGTTATATTCAATGTGTAACATAGGAAATTAATATATGTATTTTTAAATAATAAAAACATATTTTTCTAAAATTTAATTGGCTAATATCTTTGATGTGTTATTAGGGCTTCCGTCATTCAATGTATAAAGTGATTACACAATTAATGGTGTCAGGTTTAACATGAGCCAAAAGAATATTGAGTGCTCGACCACAGTGTTTCTCTCTCTTCCTCCGAAATAAATATCGGAAGTTGTACTCTGCTATCACCATGAATTGTTCACGTTCATGATCATCATTTCACTGAACAAATTGTTTATGGTCTAATCTGTGCACATCCTCGTGTGGGAACTGAACATGTGTTGTGCAAATCAACAAGTGTGTATCCATCTGTCCAACTCTAAATCATTAGTCGAAAAGTAGTCGTTTGATATTCTCGACCGACACTGCAAATTCTGCAAATTCTCAAGTAGACGGGTGGATCCTGGCATAACTCAATCCCTTCATTTTACTTTCTTGCGATGCCATTTTTGAGCCAGATTGTTTCAAAAACATAATTGTTTTTTTAAAGTACATTTTTACATATAAAAAATATTATCAAAATAATTGAAAATCTCCAAAATGTTTTTATTAGATTATTAAATTTTAAGTTTTATTTGTAATTTTTAATCAATTTTTAACTTTTAAAACATCAATCAAAAATCAAATGGTCTTCATAGGAATTTTTTTTAAGAATATTTAATCTCAAATAAATTCCAAATTTAAAAATATATAAAAAGAAAATATCAAGAAATTCTTAGACTCTTTTTTAAGTGTCTTTTTAAAGTATGTTTAGATCAAATAAATTATAAATTTATAATCATTAAGATTGAAAATAAATTCATTCTTAAAGGTAATCTAAAATTCCTCCAAGGAGGGGTTTCAACATAACAAACAACTCTCAATTATTATCTTTTTTGACAAAACATATTCATTACTTGTGCATTTAGTTATATTAAGAGTTTCCTTGTTCAACATGTATTTCCCAACTAACTTTCGGCGAGAATTTGGTTTATATACAACCCTTGTTACTTCATACTTCCTTACTTTTTTGACCACTTAGTACCAAAATTTTATACATATATTTCTTTATTTTCAAGTACTTCCTTGATCCTTGGCATATATTAGTGCTTGCTTCATTGGTTCAAATACTTATTTTTCATCTCATACTCCACATCATTAGAGTTATCTACCAATTCCTTCCTCGTGGATAATCTAACTATTGTTTAGTTGTCTCGTTCAAATACTTCTTTTTCATCTCATACTCCATATCATTAGAATTATCTACCAATTCCTTCCTCATGGATAATCTAACTATTATTTAGTTTTCTTAACCAAATCCTTTCCTTCCTCATGGATAATCTAACTATTATTTAGTTTTCTTAACCAAATCCTTTTAAACATTCCTTCCTCATATTACAATAATTTGCAAAGTGCTCTTTTAATCCTTTGCGATTGTGAGATTTTTTTTCTACCATTCTATATAAACAAGGGTTGTATGGCAACTTAGTCCCTGCTGAGTTATTTGGGAAATACATGTTGAACAATGAAACTTAATATAACTAAATGCACAAGTAATGAATATTTTTTGTCAAAAGATAATAATTGAGGGTTGTTTGTTATTCAAAATGTATAATGAACATGAATGGAACTATAATATTCATAAATATAATATAAATATAATAAATATATTATAAATATAATAATAAATAATATATTAGATAATAAATATAATAATGCATAATAATAAATACATAGTACAACTTTTTATATTTAGATGTGGTGATTGGTGAAATTCATTGATTATGTAATTAATTCTACATATTGAAAGACGTGAAGGGAGCAATAACACTTCAATTCTATCAACCAATTAGAAATGAGAAACACAAATATTTTTATAATATCCAAAAATATATATTTGTTTTCCTATGTTAAATATTACATTACATACACAAATTTATGGTAAAAAGTCACATCAAAAGCAAACTCATTGCTATAGTCCCATAGCAAGGACTAATAACATATTATTATTATGAGAATTGAATATTTATAATCTTGATGGTGTAACCCCACATTCCATAAATAAATCATTTGGTAGCTTTCACACCTCTTAGTAATGAGATAGTATTTGCTAGACTTTGTTGGGCTTCTTGAACACAATATAGACTTTGACTTTCCTCTATCATTGCATATAGAAATAGAGGGGTTGAAGTCAACAATCACACTATATTTAATTCCAATACATACAATTTTTGGTTGGGTAGACCCACGTTCCATAAAGAAATCATTTGGTCACTTTTTCACTTCTTAGTAATTTGATAGTATTTGTTGGGCTCCTTTGACACAATACATACTTTGACTTTGCTCATGTATAAAGAGAGGATAAAGTCAACAATCACATTATATTTAATTGATATAGAGTGTATTGTTTAATATGTTATTAATGTTATGTTTTTATAATTAAAATTAACATTATTATTATTATATCAAATACTATCAATGAGAGAAATAAAGAAATGAGAATGATTGAATAGGTATATTTGCATAGCTTAAAAAATGGATTACTCTTGTAAATCCAAATATTGGATAAATAATTCTCCAAAATAATATTCAAAGTAAATACAAATATTTCATAAATTATGATAAATTAATGATAAGTGATGTGAGAAATTCTTATATGATAAATTAATGATAAGCGACGTGAGAAATTATTATTTAAACAAAAGATGACATAAAACCCTGATTATAATTTTTGTGATGCAACTTATTTTATTAAAATAATTAAATATTTATTTAATTGATTAACTTTAATAATATGAATTATTTATTTAAATTTAATTTAATATAAAGATATGATACAAATTATAAAAAAATAACACTTATAAAATTACACATTTCTATTAAAAAATAAAAATGTTATATTTAAATATAAAAAAATAAAAGTGATTATTCTTATCATTGGTATTCACTTTATTCTCTTTGTGATCTTTTACATTCTTATTAATTTGAACATCTAAATCAATACTATTTTAACATTTAATGTGTTAGAAATTAGTTAAATTTAATTTTTATTTTTTTAAAGTCTTTTCCCATTGCCACGGGATTCATAATAAAATGTTTTGAAATTTTGGTTTTCTTTGGTTGGCACACTTATGTTATTTGCCTCCTCACCTTCTTGAATATTTAATTTGCATGTGAAATGCTTAACCTATTTGCCATGGGTTGTGTAATCAATTTTTTCCTCCATCTCCATGGTTGATTCAAAGAATGATACTATATTTTAGACGTGTTCACTGTGATTTTAAGTGCACATCATGGGATTTAATCCACAAACCAATTTGTTTTTTGTGCTTGACATTAAAGACTATAATTGTTCCAAATAGACTTTAACATGGGCACTACACTTCCTAGTACTTGAAATTAGAGATTACATGTAATGTACCTAGCCACCTAGGTTGGGCCATGCCACGCAAAAAAACTCTCATTATTAGCTTTGATACCATTTTTGTAGTGTACCTAGCTTTCATCTAAGAAACATTACATGTGGAATACACAAATACTCACTAGAGTGTTACATTTTCTGCCATATGATGTTTCAAATGTACTCATCTTCAATGAGGCTTGATACCCATTATTGTAGGCAAATTAAACTAAATGAATATAATCTTCCCACTTTGATGGATGATCCATCACATACATTCTAAGAATGTCCTCAATTATCCTGTTAGTCCTTTTTGTTTTCCCATATGACTATGGATGATACGTTGTACTGAGATTCAAATTTGTTCCAAAGCCTTTGAACAAGCCTTTCCAAAAATTTGAAGTAAACTTTGGATCTCTATTTGAAACTATTGTCTTAGGTACACCATGTAACCTAGCAACTTCCTTCATATAAATTTCTGCGATATTTGTTGCCTTGTGTGTAGTCTTTACTGGAATAAAATGTGTTGCTTTAGTTAATTTATCCACCAACACCATGATGGAATCATGCTGCTTCACTGTTCTGGGCAGCTTAGTAATAAAATCATTGTGACTACTTCCCACTTCCATTTCATAATGGGCAATGGCTGTAGAAAACTTGTTGGGTGTCTATGTTATGTCTTCACTTTTTGGCATTCTAGACATCTGACTATGCAATTAGCCACTTCTTTCTTCATTCCCGGCCAAAAGTATTGACTTCTTATTGCAACAATTGTCTTATGATATCATGGGTGCCCGACATATGGTACATTGTGCATTTCCTTCATAACTACATTTTTCAGCTCATTGGAATTCGACACATACATTTTTCCCTTGTACATGAGAATTCCATCTTCTTTCAACTCATAGGAATTTAACTTCTACTGAAAATTACCTTGTTGTAATGTTTATTTTATTTTTACATATTGTTGATCTGAATTCACTGTTGCAATAATTTGATCTTTCAGATCTGTCTTGTATCTGTTGATGGATACAATATGCACTTCATGAGCTCTTCCGTTGAGTGCATCAACTACTTGATTTTCCTTACCTTTGATATGCTTAAGTTTGAAGTCATATTCACTTAGAATTTCCAACCATCTAGTTTGTCTGGATTTAGTGCTGGCTGTCCAAACAAATGTTTCAGGCCACAATGGTACGTTCTTAGCTCAAATTTCTTACCCATAAGGTAATTCCTCCACATTTTTAATGCATGTACAATCGTTGCTAACTCCAAGTCATGTGTAACATATTTCCTCCCACGCTCTTTTAATTTTCTAGACTCATAACATACCACATTGTCCCTTTGATTGAGGACTCCACTGAGTCCTTCCTTGCATGCATCGATGCACACAACAAAATCTTCATTTGGACATGGAATCTTCAGTATTGGTGCACTTGTCAATATTTCCTTTAGCTGTTGAAAACTTTCTTCACACTTGGAAGTCCATTCAAATTTCACTCCCTTGTTTTGCAAAGAAGTGATTGGACTTGCAATCATTGAGAACTCTTTTATGAATCTTCGGTAATAATTGGCAAGACCCATGAATGATCTGACCTCTGCCACATTCTTTGGCGTTGGCCATCCTCTAATCGCCTTTATCTTCTCAGAATCAACATCTATCCCTGTTGCTGAAATTATATGCCCGAAATAGTGAATATTTTTTTGGTAAAATATGCACTTACTTAGCTTAGCATACAATTTATGCTCTCTTAAAACTTGCAACACCATTCTTAAATGTTGCTCATGTTCCTCTTCTGATTTACAATAGATGAGGATATCATCTAAGAACACAATCACAAACTTGTCCAAGTACTCCTTGGACACTCCATTCATCAGGCACATAAAAACTATTGGGGCATTTGATATCCCAAATGGCACTATCGTGAATTCATAATGCCCATATATTTTTATGAATGTTGTCTTGCTGATATCTTCTTCCTTTATCCCGACTTGATGATAGCCTGATCTCAAGTCAATCTTCAAAAATATTCTAGCGCCTTTTAGTTGGTCAAACAAATAATCAATTCTTGGCAAATGATACTTATGCTTTATGGTAACCTTATTAAGATGCATGAAGTCAATACACAACCTTAAGGTTCCATCATTCTTCAAAAAAAAAGAACCATGGCTCCCCAAGGTGACACACTTGGGCGTATATACCCCTTCTTCAAAATTTCTTCAAGTTGCATCTGCAATTCTTTTAGTTCTGGTGTACCCATTATGTAAGGTGTCTTAGAAATTGGGGCAGCTCCTAGCACCAAATCAATAGAGAAATCAATGTCTCTTTTTGGTGGTAGTCTCATAATTTCTCTAAAAACATCTTCAAAATCCCTCAGAATTTAATGGTCTTCAATGCTTTGGCTTTCTCCTCCATATGGGCTGCAAACATCTGACATCCTTTCCTGAAGCTCTTCTTCATTTGCATAGTTGAAATCTCTCTAATAGCTACAACTCTTGGAATGCCTTGAATCTTGCCTTGTTGTCCTTCCTCATCAAGACATGTGATTGTCTTGTTGTAACAATCTAAGACAACATGATGTT
>SNQJ01S0012504.1:126265-140746 GCA_010110895.2 Picea sitchensis
TCTTTACTTTCCATTAATATGATACAGTGGCATGTCCCTTTCCCATAAAGCTATTTCCACTTTATTGTATAATTCCTTGATCATATACATAGGTTGACTGTTGAATAGATTGTGCTATCTTCACTTTGGTTGGTTTGTGTTGTGTTGATCTTGACTGCACGAGAGCACTGGAGCGAAGTGGGAGCAACAAAGACCATAGGAAGCGATAATAAGGTACATCATTTGTTCTTGCCTCCTAAGTTAATTCAATGGTCAAAACCTAGGAAAAGATTCATGTCCTGTCTTGCTTTGTTCTAGATCCAGGTGGATCTAGGGAGATCGGTTAGTGTTCGCACCTACGGATTTATCCAATAACACATCCCCAACATTGCACCGTCTACTTGAACTTTTTCCAAATGAATCTACATTCTTGTATTCATTTTGGGGGACTTGACCTTGCTGATTTTCTTGGGAATTATTCCTGAAAAAAGTGTGGCTTAAAACCCTTCTGCCTTTGATCCTTCTTATCCTTCATCTTGTCATTCCAAGATTTTTGGAAAATTGGTCTTCCTTTGCACTGTTCATACAGATGCCTTGATCTCCTTATGGTTTCCTCCAAGGTTTTGGGATTATCATATTGAATCTTATCACTGTAGAAAGAGGGTAACCCACTTAGAAACCTTTGGATTTTGACTTTCTCATCCTTGATGAAGTCAACATACTTCAACAATTCAAAGAACTGCTTCTCATATTCCTCCATTGTTATGGTTCCCAACTTGAGTTCAACTAACTCTTTCATCTTTCTTTCATAGTAATGCTCAGACACATATTTATCTTGGAAATATCCCTTGAACTGCCTCCATGAGATTCTTTTCTTATCAAGGTTCTTGGCTTGCTTAAGTTGATCCCACCACATGGTTGCCTTCCCTTGCAAGTGGTAGGTGGAAATTCTAGCTTCTACCTGGGAGGGGTAATCATGCAGCTGGAAATATTTCTTCATTTCCAACAGCCAGGCCTCTTCCTTTCCTATGCTCACCATTGAAATTTGGTGGTTTAATCTTCATGAGTTCACCCTGCAAGATGTCTGCCTCGAGTCTTCTCCTTTCCCTCCGAACATGAGACACACTTGGGCTTCTCCCTATACCTGAACTTGCATGATTTCTTCTGGTGAAATGCCTTGGAGAATGATGGCGTCTACTCATGCTTCTTGACTTCCTATCATTCTCATGATCATCTCTTTTGCTATGGAATCTTGATATTGATACTTGTCTAGCACTAGTTGCTTGCTTGGTGCTTGAGTCCTTGTTAACTTACTTATGTAGCATATTTAGGATTTTAAGTATATCTTATTGAGCATTCATGATCCTCTCATTATCGGCCCTATATCTCTGCACTTCTTTTTGCAGGATTCTCATAGTTACAGTCCCCTGCCTGTCTCTTCTCCCATTAGACTCGGTCTTAGCATTACCCATGCTGGCATGCAAACCTCCAATTTATTCTTCATGGATGTAAAACCCTTGAGCATCCTCCATGTCTCTAGTTCTCACGTAGGAACTAAAGTCTGCTTTTCTATATCTCTAATTCTGCAAGAATGTGCATGCAATAATTGTTGTTAGAATTAAGCATATTGCAAAATATTTGTCAATTTAGATTACAGGTCATTATTCATTTTAAATTATGAATAATATTCATGCACTACTCTCAAGTAGGATTTCTTAAATGGATTCATTTTTGAAACAACTTTCCAACGACTATCCTCATGTCTCAATCTGAGTTTTGAACGAATAGTTACAACAATTACAAGTTGCAATTTCCACTCTTTCACTACTACAAAATTCACTTTTATCACTTTTGAAGAAAATATAGTGTCCAAATCAAAATTTTGGGTCGACAGATCTCTTCTACTTCTCAAGATATTTCCAACGACTATTAATTTTCCCCAATTTGAGCTCTGAGCTGAAAGTTATGGTGGCAAAAAATGAAGAAATATTCACTGGAACGTGCAACATAGTAGCAATGCTCAACAACTGTCTGATCATTTCTTGATTAGATCTCTGTCGTTGATCTATCTTAATGGATTCATTGTGGATCTAAGTCATATCTCTTCTTCATACCTTCCATGAACCCGCTACCAACACTTGGCTTCTTTTTCCTTTGCGGACTCATAGACTCGTGGACTCATAAACTTGTAACCTTCCTTTCATAACTCCATCCGAGAAGTCCCAACACTTAGCCATTTTCCCATCTTTGAAAACTCACGGACTCGCAGATTCATATTCTTGCATCTTTATTTTCATAAGTCCGTCTGAGAAGTCTTAACACTTAACCATTTTTCCACTTCTTAACACTTAAGTCCGTTTGCGAAGTCTCAACACTTAACCATATTCCAAGATCTTACTGCAGTTTCGTGGGACTGACACTTAGCTTGCCACATGTCTCCACATCACCCGCCAACTATCATCCTGTCCAACATGTACTTGCCACTGTGGCAATACACGTCTTTCTTCTACCACATCAGCCGACATGTGGCCTCTAGGTCATGCCGACGTCATCGTAAGAAAAATATCCATTTTTTTTTTTGATTTGCTTATGTTTGAAATTTCTAAAGAGGCTCAATTCTTCACATTACCCATGAAATTCCTCTCAATTTTATTGTAGCAATTTAATAAAACAAGTTGTAGACATACTCCAGAAATTAATTCTCTATGAGTTTCCACTTCAACGTTTTGCTAACTCGGCCCATCCAGGCTCAACGTTGAAAAATGGGCTTTGATACCACTTTGTAACGTACCAAGCCACCCAAGTTGGGCCACACCACACAAAAATATCTCATTATTAGCTCTGATACCATATTTGTAATGTACCTAGCCTCCAACTAAGCAACATTATGTGCACAATACACATAAAAAACACAACTTCTGCTAACTAAAGTAATTCCTTTACTGTTAGCTAATTTCCTGTAGCTTACAACTACAAATTTATAATAGATTTAGCTACAGTCTATAACCATAAAACATATGCATCTAAAACATGCTAATAATCAACATGAAATACAACTAAATCGTTCATTTCAACATCATATAAGTCATTCTCATTCACGCATAGTTTATGCACAACAACAACACATGTAAATAACTCAGTACAAGATAAAACACTTATCTTCAAACAATAATCATGCAACCAACTTCTTGGGATAAACGTTCCACCCAACCATAGAATGACTGTTCTAAATATCAACAACTAGTCACCCCCAAGCTAAGGCTAATAATCCACAAAAGAGGGTGGTCTCTCACAGTCCAATCACAACTCATAAAGCTCATAACCCAATTGATATTTTCCTACAACTATCCCGATCTTTCTACCAACTCTCTTCCTCTTGACCTGCCCAACCCAAGGAATGCACCATTCATTTATCAGGGATCACCCAAGGGATGTACCATCCATTTATCAGGGTAACCCAAGGGATGCACCATTCGTTTATCAGGGTTAACCCAGGGATGTACCATCCCTTTATCAGGGATAGCCAAAGGAATTTGCCATTTTTTTATCAGGGTCTCTCTGACATAGGTAACTAGGAATCTCTCAGCTCGGAACTCAAGGGAACTTGTTGCTAGGAAAACTATCAACAAACCAACAACAACACTTTTTTTTTAGTGCAACTCACATAGGATTTCACTCTTTAGGCCTGCCAACCTCACTCTTCAGTTTTCTAGCTCCAATTCACTCCAGTTACACTTCAGAATTCGCCCTCCATGGCTGCACCAGTTCCCCCCTCCCTTTCTTGCACTCTCTTTTTTTTCCCATGCACAAACTTGACTGACTAAAAACTATTGTCCCAACCCATACAAATTTCCTCTCTTGTAGCTTTCCTTTCTTGACTCACATTCTTCCCCAAGCTGATTGTACTCAACCCCCATGTGCCCAATAACTCTGGGATGTGACCACTCACACCCACCCTCTTATATGTATTCAATGATTGTCTTTGGGAACACTCAATTAGAAAGTGGAAGGTTCATATACAATAAACAAGTTTACGAAAAATGGGTTGAATTAATATACATGGGTAATTCCCCCTTTGATCCCTCTTGGCCATTATCCTAGACACTTCCATCTCTTGTAGATTAATTCATCCCCCATCTCTTGTCCATGTCCCCTTAGCAAATGGCATCACATTTTATTATTAATACATTGAAATATCATTCACATATTACATCGCTTGGTCGTAGCTACATATTATATCCACATAAGCATTAATTAAACTGGGGATTATAATGGGAGTGTTACATTACAATTGTCCCCAAGGCCCTTTAACATGAGCACCATAATTTCTCCCTCTTTTTCTATTGATATTCTAAAAACAATTTTTCAATATCACTTCCACCAGGGTTCTTATGTTTTCCCTAGGTTCTATACAAACTTCCACCATGGTTCTTATGTTTTCCCTTGGTTTCTATACAAACTCATTTTTGTTGACCATGTTTCTTTTTAGATACATCTTTTCCCTTTTAATATTGTGCACTTGGCCTTTCTCTTGCCATTTGACATTTTCCAATATCTTATACAAATTATTTTAGGCTTTTGTGTTTGTTATTTTTTCTCCAATAATTGATTTTAAATTCGTTTTGTACTTAAAAACATTTTTCATTAATTTTTAATTATTTTGATGCGGTAAGTTTGGTACATTTTTCATTAATTTTTAATTATTTTGATGTGGTAAGTTTGGTCTTTCTTAGTTTGGAAGAATGTATGAATATTGTATTTGGTTTATAACATTTAATTAAATATTTTTGATTAAAGAATAGTAAATGGGCTATATTTATTTGGATAAAGTCACTTAGAACTTACATTGATAAGAAAAAGCACTTGTACACAACAAGCACAAATACAAAATAGAATATCATAAAAGAAATTTAAATTTTTATGGGGTGATCACAGTGCCTTGCTTTCACTGAATCAACAAGTCATCATTGACAAAATGTCATCTTTTCAAATCCTCAAATAAGAATGTTGTTTATAATACTATATATTTTCATGTGGAACACTTTTGCAATTTCCATTTGGAGTTAAACAATCACTTTCTGTAATTGTAATTGGTCAAAGGTTGAAAGTTCACTAGAATGACCCCCAACTAGTTGTTTAATGCCACAAATGTTATTCTAGACTAGCATAGATCCATCTTAAACCCGAATCTATTAAATATCGAGACAAATAAAAAAAACGGAAGCGAAAATCCCAATGATTCTACACCTTCATAGACTACTTAACTACATTGAGGTTTGCACCTTGATTTTTTTGAGCCATATCAAATCTCAATACATTTGGGATTAATATGGATCTATGCTAGTGGAATTCGTGTACAACTGAGTTGATCATAAAATTTGTTAATCTATATTAATAGGAAGTTGTACAACAACCTAAGGGGATAACTTGACCGATTGTTGCCAATGTTGTTAGGAATTTGGCTAGTTCTATGCAGATAGGTGACCACTGCAATTACCCCTAGGTGAGGAACACTAGTCTACACCGATGGGTTTACTAGGGCCACCATCCATGAATGTGGGGAAGCATCTCTTAGGTTTTCCTACAAGGTGTTACTTGGTAAAAAATGTAACTCTATAACAAATATTGCCTTCAACACCCAGGTGACCATCTAAAACATGGACATGATAGTAGAAATTTTTGGGTCTCAATTGACTCATTTTTGGGGGCCTTATTATGCTTTTTTCAAAGTTTTTACACCCAATGTCTTAGGACCTAGTTTAGTATGCTAAGTTTCTTTCCAATGAGCAAGAATATCCAAAATGTAGTAAGTTTGAGTAAAAAATTGTGATCTTGGCAAGGGTTCCTTTTTTAGACAACTCAACTTCATCCAACTCAATGTTCCCATTTAGTTCTAACTTAACGCTAGGGTCATGTTTCTTGCATATTAATGTTTTTTCTTCTTTTAGAGTTTTGACATTATTATGAAATGAGGTTTCATGTTCTTGTTAAGGGTGTTTTGTGAATGAGGTGTATTTGTCACATCTTTTCTTAAAAATAAACTAGCACCTGCACCATTCTTTTTTTTTTACCGAAACTGGGAGATATTATATTAAGAGACTATCAGAAATTGACAGTGGAGAGTACAAAATCAGTCACTGCTAAGCCTAATACAAAACTATAGTTCATCCTACCTAATTCATCCTTTAGATCCAATGAGCTCTTAGCATATATTACAAAAAGTTGATATTTATAGGTGTAGTACTTACAAAATACTCCGAGGAGTTTTGCAACTCTAAAATAGATTTCTTAAATACATTTTCCTTTACATCTATAAGGATCCTAGTTTCCTTCTCCACAACTTTGTCTTTTTTGTCTTCTTTGTTATTGAATCTTGTCTTCTATCTCACTTCTTTCTCAAAAGTCATTTTGAATCCTATGAGAGAGTCTCCCATTGAATCTCGTTGTTGATAACCAAAGTTCCAAACTCTTTTTTTGTTGCTTGATTAGTTAGTTGTTCTGCACCCTCATTATTTCCTCTTAAGATATGGTAGTAATTCAACTGCAAGAAATTATAAGCTATTTGACGAATTCAACACAAATTGAGGCCAGCCTTGAATCTGTAGAAATTGAGCCTTTAATCAAGTGGCTAATGAAGAGAAGCGAGTCTCCACAAACAATAAGCTTCTGGACTCTGTGGCCAGAGCAATCTTAAGTCCTTGATAGAGTCCATAACCTTTAGCTAGATTGTTAAACAACAAATCCAATCCCCACAAATAAATTACTAGAATTGTTCATCTTAAATACACCGCTACCACCTACACCATTCTAACCACTGTATATATAGTTATATATTAAAATATTTTTTACTATTTACTTATTAATAACATAAACTATATATTGTAATATCGTAATTATTAAATTATTATCCATTACTACTAACTTAAATGTGAACAAAAACAACTTTAAAAACCTTAGACCACTTCTACATTCAGTGTTCCAATAATTTATTGGATATGTTATACTTAAATACATTGCAATGTAAACGTTTCTGCGTAGCACATACTTTTGGCAACATAAGGTCTATTTTTTAAATCAAAGGGTTTGGTAGGAAGGAGACCATAGAAGAAAAATGATTAAAAAATGATTAAATTAAGGCATTTGACATCATTAGGTCTCTTTTTTGGAAATTAATGGGTTGGCACGGAGAAGACAATAAATAAAAAATGATTAAATTAAGACATTGTTGAAGTATTGTTCTAGACATTTATTATTGCTTATATGAGCATGTTTAGATTTATTTTTTAAAGCATATGATAATTTTAATCGTTGTAAGATTGCATGTGGAAACCTTGAATATGTTAAAATTGTAAGTGGAATATTTGCATAAATTATTGAATTACATTCTAATGTATATGCAAATGTAACATTAAGTCCATTAACATATTGTGAAATCCAAATCTATACACTAAACAAGTATAGCTTTGTAATATGCGTGCCCCTATGTCGGTCTGTGTCCTAACTCCATTATGTCTGCTCACGAGAAAACATGTAAGTGTGTTTGTCAACTATGTCGTTTTTGACAGACAAATTATTAAAAGTAGCAATAGCATATTTTCATATAAAAAATAAAAATAATTTGTTGGATTATATATATATACAGTTTGAGTGGGTCTAATGGTTAAGAACATGTGTTTCCTCTTAAGAGGTTACAGGTTCAAATCCAGAGGGGGGTAGAGTATGTATACCTTCGTAGACTTTACCAGTCAAATCGTTGGACAGAGGGAGGTCCCTTGTCCCACAAACAAGGGGGTCTCATACACCAATTTGGTGTGTTGGCTTAGCTGTGACCTTAAAAATAGATTATATATATATATATATATATATATATATAAGTGTTTTTTAATTAAATGTTGTCAGTTGATATGTATGATTAATTTTAAAGGATCTAAGTGAATTCAATTTCAATACCTATTTGATCATTATAACTTTAATATGGTAAGTCAAACTACTTGAACTAATTCATGGTACTATGTTGTGGTGTTGTTGTTCGATTCTTGGGGTTATATTGTGGTGTTTTACAGACACACATATTGTAAGGGGTTAATTTAATTGATAGTCGTCGATGTTGTTGGGAGTTTGACTACTTCCATGTCAATGAGTATTTAGTTTGAATCTTCTTAGGTGAGACTCAACAAATAGTCATCGGGCATTTGTCTACTTCCATGCAAGCAAGTGCTTGGTTTGTATCTTTCGACGAGTTTACTAGGGATGCCATCCAAGAATGTGGAGAAGTATCCTTAGGTTTTCTTGTGAGGTTTTCCCTGAAACACACACATACCCACATTTTTTTTAAAATTATTTTTCAAAAGAAAACCTCGTGGGTTGTAAGAGCCCATCCAAGTGCCAATGTTTAGCTTTCACTTGCCGGCATTGCAAACATTCATGGTCCATATTTATTTCAAACTGTTGTTTGACAAGGTAATGCTTGATCAAAAGCTTTAGTACAAACATATATGCATCCATTTCTATATCATGTGTTGCATACTTTATTTCATGATATTTCGGCTTCCGGGGAATATATGTTATGACTCCATCATCCTATGTATGCATCACACCCAAACTATCCAACAAGACATCAATACACACTACAAAGTTCTTGTCCATGTCCAACACTCTCAGGATTAGTGTGTTATTTAGTGATCATTTTAACTTATAAAATGTTTCATCACACCTACTTGTCCATTCAAATTCCTTCCCTTTACATTGCAATTATATAATCATGTTTGTAATCCTAGAAAACCCTTCTATGGACCTCTTGTGATAATTGACTAACCCCATAAAGCTAAGTACTACATTGACATTCCTCGGTGTTGGGCAATCCATAATGGCCTCAATCTTTTCTGGGTCCACTAAAATTTCTTCTCTCAAGGTTATGTGCGTTAGATAATGCATCTATTTTGGAAAACTTAACTATTGGATAACTTCTTGTAAATCTTATGATCTCTTAAGCATTGAAATACTAGGTGCAAATGCTTAATGTGCTCTCTTTTTTCCCCAGTAAGAATAAATGAAGATGTCATTTAACAAGACTTTTTTCTCAAAGGAAAACCTCACAAGAAAATCCAATTGATGCTTCCCATATTTGTGGATGACAGTTCTAGTAAACTTGTTGGCATAAGACAATGCGTCTCATTTGTAGGATTTGAAGTAACGTCCCACTGACATAGAACTAGCCAAATACCCAAGAACATTGATAACAATGACTGAGCTAATCCTTTAAACTATCATCTAAGAAAACTTATACAAAATAATTCAAATATTTTTTGAATACAAATATCATTAATCTTATTATTATAAATGCATTCCTACACCCAAATAACATTCTAATAAATTTTAAAATTTTAAAACACACTTTTAGAAATATTCTCTTCTTATTTATTTACTTCATTGATGATACCCAAATTTCAAATAAATCTTTGGACAAAGATGATAACCCCTTTCATCTAATTGGAAATGAAAATGGTGTCTATCTTAAACGCCTTGTTTGACAAACATTTCTTTCTTCAACCTTATGATCAACAAACCTTTCTTCTTCACAAAAATCATAGGTGCACCTTATGATGAAATGCTCATCTTAATCATAACCAAATCCAAAAGTTCTTTCAATTGTGTACTCATATTACAAAGCTTGTGTGATGCCATCCTATAAAGGGGCCTTAGAGGTAGGCTCCGCTTTAGTTTTCATTTCAGTAGAAAATTCTATTTTCCATCTTACATCTTTTTGTACTCAAAAAGCCATATCTAGTAGTTTAAAATTGTCATGTTTGTAGAATGTCAACATACACCTATCAAGAAGTGAAACTATTTATTTCTCCGGGGCTAGTTAAAAAAAAGGTTCAATTCCTTTTTTTTTTTTTTTTTTTTTTCAATAATTTCCACTAATGAAGATTGATTCCCATCTTGATGGCAATTGCCACATAAATCTTGTAACTATTCGTTACATCATCGATTGGGGTTTTGGCCTCCTCGTGGAAGGGTCTTGGCTGTGGATCTAGGCAGTCACTTCGACATTGTAACCCACCACACATCCAACATGTAATGTGAGTGGTGACAACATTGTGCTTTGCTTGATCGTCATGGATGGTCCCTACTTCTATGGTTCCTCTGCTTAACATACAAGTCAGGTGCACACCTTTGATTCCTCTATCATACTATCAATGAAATTGATATTTCCCTTGTAGTTGCACCACTTAGTGCTCTACCTTACTATTTTAAATACGAAGACTATAATTGCGTACTTGAGAGAGGGTCCAAGTGGGCCCTTCCATGCTACTAGTTAGATGCAATGCAAGTGGCTTAATGGCACTACAATAAACTCTCATGTCAACCACCTGATGTTCTATCAATCATGCCTTAATCATGCCATCTTCTAGGGTGGTCAACACTCAAAGATAGACCCGAGACCCAATATTGTGGTTTAACCAAAAAAATAAAGTGATTTACTATACGTTGCTCTATATCCATGAACTTGACATATTGCACTAACTCCTTTAATTGAGTCTTGTATCCTGCTAATTACATGTTCCCTAAAGTAATGCATAAAAGGTGTTAATTTGTTGTTCATAAAGTATTTTGACGTATATTTCTATCAAAACCTTTCTTTGATTAATTCTAAGGTAACTACTTGAGATGTTACAAATTGTAGATACCTTTTTTGGTCCCCCCACTAGAGTAAGTAAGGAACTCCCATTGAGTTGGAGGAAGGTCATCCCATCCTTCTAGTTGGAAGTGTAGTATTATAGAACAAAACTTCTCCCCATGCCAACAATCCATGCTTTCACCTATTTTCCATTGAGATCTTTAACATACTTTGGAATTTTAATCATTTACATATTTTCAATAATCTCATCGTGGGGAGGCTTTAGTTTTATGATTTCTAAACCTTCTAACCATCCTCCACTCAAATTTTGGGTAGCTTACCCTTCAATCAAACTTGTTAAGGATGAATATCCCTTAAGTGTTTCTTGAATCCTTGCTTCAAGGCACATAATATCTCCCAAGCTATAACCTATTATTTTTACACGCATTTTATGTTTACAAGATGGTGGAGGATGGTAGAGGATCCGAGATAAGAGAGGAGGAAAAAATGTAAAAAAACATGAAAATAAAATATAAATTTATAACAAGTATAAAAAAATATTATGTAAAAGCCTAAAGTAATAATAAGTTAAAAACAAACAAAAAAAAATAATAATTAATGACTAAGTAAACTATGCATAAAAACCGAATTTATATGAAACTAAATCGCATACATTGTCAAATTTATTTTTAATTAGAGAAAAACAAAATTTATTATGATGGTTAAAAACAAGTGTTTCCTTCTAAAAAGTAACAAGTTCAAATCCAGTGGGTAACCTTGAAATTCCTTATTCAACAAATAAAAAAATCTCATACAATTGTGACCATTTATATATATAATTTAAAATATCAATATAAACAGCCTGAGTGGGCCTAATGGTTAAGAACATGTGTTTCCTCTTAAGAGGTCACAGGTTCAAATCCAGAGGGGGGTAGGGTATGTATACCTTCGTAGACCAGTCAAATCGCTGGGCGGAGGGGAGTCCCTTGTCCCACAAACAAGAGGGTCTCATACACCAATTTGGTGTGTTGGCTTGGCCATAACCTTAAAAATAGATTATTATTATTATTATAATATTTATGTACAAATTTTATGTAAATTTAATAAAGTAGATATTTTTATAAGTATTAATAAATTAAAATTTGTTAATTGAGTGTATTTTAATAAATTAAAGTTTGTTAATTGAATGTATTTTAAGTGATATAGACCAAAGTTATTATCCTCTTTCATTCACATTCAAATTCAAATCACTATGTTCTTACTATTTTGTGATATACTTACTTATTGACTCTTGACTTGACTTTGAACTTTAAAGAATTCAAATTACATTTTTATACTCAACCTTACAATAATGTAATATGCTACCTTTAATTTCGCAAAATTTATCTTTTCAAAAAAATACATAATTAATGAGAAAAAGATAATAAATAATAAATATTAAATTAATATATTGTTTATTGAAAACTTGGTTTATATAATTGTTGACTTCTGTATTATTGACTTTTGTAATATGTATGTTTTTTCCAATAGGAAAATTTCCCATTTATATATTATATATAAAGTTGTGCTTTTATGCAAATCAATGCAGAAATATTATAGTCACTTCTATGAAGAGAAGACTCTGATGAAACTTTTTCCAATGACAGTCTTTCAACCAACCTGAAGAGAAAGTTCATAGGTGGAACGGTGCAACATTTCAAGTCAAAAGTGAGGAAGGAGATTTCCAAGCAGAGCATATCGAGAATGTGGAGCGTTTCTTTATGACTGTAGTCAACAATCATGATCCATCTTTCATTGCAAGAAAGTCCGCTGTAGATAATGGATTTGTAGACTGATCTTATAGTAGGGATAGAGTTAGAGGCGACCCCTCTTGTCCATCTATCTAGAGACTATATGAGATGTGTCCCACTCTTTTCTGGAGCACTTCCATTGAGAGATGATCGACAGATTTATTGTGTTCTCGATGTGTGTGGATATAGCTAAGCTTTTGGAAAGTATGCTGAAAATTCCTAATTCTGTCTTTCCAGGCAAGAAGTGAGACAACTTGAAGGTCACCTCTATTGCTCAGCCATTCTATAACAATGTTGGAGTCCCCGACAACTTGGAGGACATTGATGTGGAGTTTAGAAGCCAGAAAAAGTGTGGCCCAGGCACCTAAGAGTTCTGCCCTGGTATTGGTGCCTGGGCCATAGTTATAAGTCCATTTATATAAGGTGTTCTGGGAAAGTTTTATTAATCCACCAACTCCACTCCGAATGCCACTTGCAAAAGATGCCCCATCAAACCAACCTATAGGAATGCCTTCAAGCTCTGGTTTTTGTTTGATGCAAGGGGGCCTCGACTTGTTAGTATGTGTGTCGATCCAAGAGAAATAGAGGCCAAGTGCTTTGTAAGATGTTGCGTTTGTTGATGGGTGGGCGTTTTCAAAAATAGCTAGGTTTCTTTCTAGCCAAATTGTCCAACAAATGAATGGTGGAAGATATCTGTGTATTTTATCTAACCGAGTCCATGAATCAAAGCATGCTGCTAGTGTAATTCCATCCTAGGAAAAGTGAGTTTTGAGTGCCAATGCTGTGGTTTTCCAGACCTGTAATATGTATGTTTACTTTTTTTAGTAAGCTGATTGCTGATTTTTTATTTGACTTTAAACCTCAAATAATCCAAATCACACTTTTATACTTAATTTTTTTTTAACAGTAATAAATATTTTGTATTCATAGAAGTACTGATGTAAAAAAAAAAAGGGCAGCAGATGATTACTTGGTTTCAGTACTGATCTTGCAACAAAAGTTTGCTTTTGCTATAATGCCTACTAGCATATCTGATAAAAGAGCCTTGACTAAACTGTGATTTACATTGCATAAAAACAAAGATGCAAAAGCTAGAATCTTAAATCTAATTCTATGGCTCTTTGAGAGTCGGTATCTTTTAAAAAGAGCCAAGAATCCTGCTGCATAGATACACAAACAAGAGCGTTGGTGGAGCTTGCAGAGCTTTGAGTATTCTCACCATCCAAGCATTGCCCGAGGTCCTAATTTTCTTGCCTTAATTTGACCAGCTCCTCACCTTGCGCTGTCAAAGTCTCAAAGATGAAATGCATTTCCTGGTCCCTTCTATTCTTGATTTTTTTGCTTGAGGGAGGTGACTTGTTCTTCAATCTAATCAAGATGTTTGTTAAAAGAGGAGAGCCTTCTTTCATCCATAGAAGAAACCCCCTATGAAACTCTGGGCCACATGGGAATGTGGCATGGGGTCGACATAATACAAATAGAAAATGGATATGTAGCTTTACATTTTGGATATCTAGCTATGACCACCCTTAATTGTTTTGTATTACAAATTTTTTGAGTTTAATCACATTTTTTCAAATATAATTTATACTCTTTATTGCGAGAAAAACAATTCACAAATAAATTTAAATAAACATGAAAATAAATCATAAATATTTTCTCTAATATTTCAATGGCATTATCTACTTCTAAAATTTTCTTCCATTTTATTTAATTTTGTATTCGAGTCTTAATCAATGCATTTTTAGGGCATTCCTATGTACTTTTTAAGGGTTTTACATTCAATAGCTTAATACTTGACCTAATATATTAATTTTTCTTAATGAACTAAAGAATACCCAAAATGAAAAAGAAAGAGAGAATGAGGTGTGGAAAGGCTTTCTTGTCACGAAGTATACCTATTTACTTGAATACGAAGTATACTTATTTACTTTGAGGAAAAATAATAGGGTTGTGATAAAATGAAGAGTTGGTCTTTATGGTAAGGTAAATTCTTTCTAGTGACCGAAAACACTTTTTTTCTTCCCCTCAATTCTTAATAATGTAAGGAAGTGATAACCATTCATGTAGCAAGTGATAATATGATTTTTG
>SNQJ01S0012504.1:153803-163983 GCA_010110895.2 Picea sitchensis
GCGTTCGGAGTTTTGTGATACAAGAGCTTTATGCCCCGTGAAGTCGCGAGTTGCGATTTGCCGAAGTAACAGGAGCCGTTGATCTACGGAGGGACATGCGGCATCAGATCCCGGATATCGGTATTCGGTGTTTCGAAGTTTTCGACACCAAGGGAACTTCGCATTATGGATTCGCGAACCGCGAAATCCCGAGGGTGACGTGGCATCGTGGGCCCCGAAAGTAAGTGGAAGATAGGTGGCGCGCAGTCGGAGTTTCGGGGTTCGGGGTTTTGTGTTGCAGGAGACACTCGACACAACAACCTCCGATTTCCCGATAGGGAAATCTTCGAAGAAGAAGAGTGTTGACCCGTTGACTATCGGGATTCAGGGTTTGGTTGTGCATGTGAATCATGGTTGCGTGAACCGCGAACTCCCGAGCTGCGATATCCCGATACAGAACCGGGGATTGGCATTTCACTAATGCGAAGTTTAGGAGATCTCCCATGTATGGGATATTAATCCCAAAAATTTCAAAATTTTGGTAATGGGTGTGTTACAGGAATGCAGGATTCGTACATGCTCTATAAAATCTCATGGCCATACTTTATAGAAGTGCATATTTAGTATGTATTATTCATTTTTCGAAAAATTTCTAGGTGCGGAAGTTGGCGGATTCACGTCTTCAAATTTCACTTACTTTTATATCACCAACCCGACCGACCCCTTCCCCATTTCATATTGTACAAAATTTTTGGCTCGCGGTTTTCTGAATAGGCGAGTTACTGGATAGGCGGGTTCAATATTGATAATTTTATGTAATTAAATTGTACAATATCAATATTTAATATTAATCATTTAGTATTTGAAATTAATGTTTTTTAGATAATGTTACATAGGATGACCATCCGTAAACATTCGCAATCTTGAGCCCACCAATCTTGAAGTCCGTCTGTCAATTTGTATATCGGGGAACTTCGAGTGTTGTTTGGAGGACACAGGACAATAGAAGTGCAATGTTGAGCCAGCCAGCCCGCAAGTCCGCCTGTGAATTTGTATATCGTGGAACTCTAGGTGCTATTTGTAGGACATAGAACAATAGAGTTCCAATTTTGAGTTCGCTAGCCCGAGAACCCGCGATCCAAAAAGTGGCTAAGTATGGAATGAGGAATCTGTACATGCTCTATAAAATTCCTCCGAGTGTTTTTTGGAAGACACGGAACAATAGAAGTGCAATGTTGAGCCAGCCAGTCCGCAAGTCCACCTGTTAATGTGTATATTGTGGAGCTCTAGGTGCTATTTGTAGGATATAGAGCAATAGAGGCCCAATTTTGAGCCCAACAACCCGAGAAACCATGATCGAAAAAGTGGCCAAGTATGGAATGCAGCATCTGTACATGCTTTATAAAAATCTCATGTCCATACTTTATAAGAGTACATATTTAGTATGTGTTACTCATTTTTCAGAAAATTTCTAGGTGCGAAAGTTGGCGGATTCATGTCTTCAAATTTCACTTACTTTTATATCACCAGCTCGACAGACTGCTTCCCCATTTCATATTGTAATAAACAAATATAAACTGCCCGAAGTCCAATTGTGCTATCATATCAACACGAGAGCCTTAAAATTCAAATAGCCTATAAGTTCACTTGTCAATTTGTATATCGCGGAACTCTAGGTGCTATTTGTAGGGCACAAAACAATAGAGGCCCAATTTTGAGCCCTCTAGCCCAAGAACCCGCGATCCAAAAAGTGTCTAAGTATGGAATGAGGGATCCATACATGCTCTATAAAATCTCATGTCCATACTTTATAAAAGTACATATTTAGTATGTATTACTCGTTTCTCAGAAAAATTCTAGGTGCATAAGTTGGCAGATACACATGTTCAAATTTCCACCCACTTTTATATCACCGGCCCGATCGACCTCTTTCCCGTTCATATTGTACAAAATTTTTGGAACGCAAGTTTCTAAATATCCGGGTTTTTATTTTAAATAATATATTTAACATCCTTTAATAATTTTATGTAATTAAATTTTACAATATCAGTACTTTAGTATTGAAAATAATGTTTTTAGGTAGTGTTAGAGAGTTGATAGGAATCACCATCTGTAAACAATAAAAATCTTGACCCCGCCAACCCTGGAGTCCGTCTGTCAATTTATATATCGCGAAACTCTTGGATGCTATTTGTAGGACACATAACAGTAGAGGCCCAATTTTGAGCCCGCCAGCCCGCGAACCCGCGATCCAAAAAGTGCCTAAGTATGGAATGCAGGATCCGTGCATGCTCTATAAAATCTCATGTCCATACTTTATAAAAGTACATATTAAGTATGTATTGTTTTTTTTCAGAAAATTTCTTGGTGCAGAAGTTGGCGGATTCATGTCTTCAGATTTCAGTTACTTTTATATCACTAGCCCGACCGACCGCTTGCCCGTTTCATATTGTACACACTTTTTTGTCTAATTAAACTGTACGATATCAGTATTTAATATTAATAATTTAGCATTGAAAATAATGTTTTTAGATAATGTTACATAATTGATAGGGATTACCATTCGTAAACAATCACAATCTTGAGGCCGCCAACCCTGGAGTCCGTTTGTCAATTTGTCCGTAAACAATCGCAATCTTGAGGCCATCGGCCCTGGAGTTCATCTGTCAATTTGTATATTACGGAAATCCAACTGCTGTTTGGATGACACAGAACAAAAGGAGTGCAATGTTGATCCAGCCAGCCCGCAGGTCCGCTTGTCAATTTGTATAACACAGAATTCTGGGTGCTATATGTAGGACACAGAACAATAGAGGCCCAATTTTGAGCATGCCAGCTCGATCGACGGCTTCCCCGTTTCATATTGTATAGAATTTTTGGCTCATAGTTTTCCGAATAGGTGAGTTATCAGATAGGTGGGTTCAATATTGCGTTTCCATTGTTTCGCCACCTGCAAACAACACCTTGACTTCCATGATCTACAAATTAGCAAACAATTTGAAATAAAAATATATATACTATGCGAAGTCTAATGGAACAATCATATGAAAGAGAGGACATTCAAATTCAAATTCACTGTTTTTATACTTGCAGTGAAGCTAACAGTATATAAATTTTACTTGAACATCCAAAAAAATGATTTTCTTGTAACTTTTCGATGCTTCTCTTATACAAACAGATCCTGGAAACTATAAACATCGCTCGCTGTATCTATTCCTTGATTGAAGAACCTGTTAACATGTTTAATGCACTCCATAGTTAATGTTAAGAACATCAATAGTGCTTTCTTACAACAATTCTTGCTTCTGAAAATTGCCATCCGCTTTCTCTCTTCCCTCTTCTTTCCCTTTCTTACTCATTTTTCGGAAAATGTCTAGGTGAGGGATTTGGCGGGTTCACGTCTTCATATTTCCATTGTTACTTTTATATCACTATCCTGACTGACCGCTTCCCTGTTTCATATTGAACAAACTTTTTGAATCGCAGGTTCTTGCATAGGCGGGTATATCTTCTGGCCCTTTTTTTGTAACCCGCCCGACTGCTTTCCATACTTAGGCATTTCTTGGAATCTATTTCATGGGTTGGCAGGTAGACTAAATGTACAATGCTTGGTCGCAATTCGCCGTCACCGATACCTTCGTACTTATTTCTAGATATGCAATTATTAAGATTTAATGCTAGAAGATTTGTCATTACTACGAATTAAACCAAGATTTGCGGAGAAGAGTGTTATCCTTTCCAAGTATTGATTTCAAACATGATGCAATCTGTTTCATGCGCCGGTGAATTGGCGCCTTTAATAAATCTCTAATTCTTAATCTCTCTTCGCCATCACCGCCACCTTCACACTTTTTTCTAAATATGCAATTAGTGAGCTTTAATGGTAACAACTCATTCCACACGAACCCTAGAGATTGTCATTGATCAACGAAAGGCTCGAGGAGATCTTCCATTGATACGCATTAAACCATAATTTGCAGGGAGTTATATTATCCCTCCCCAATTTTCATTTCAAACATCGTTTGGAGCAAACAAAAAATTCTCGTTAGCTTGTGGTAGTAGTTCTGTCTAGATACATTAAACACATTCGGGCATAATGGCCAAAGGTTCCAATATTCCAGGGCATATTCTTACTACTCATCTCCCTCCACCCAGGAGAAAAAAGGAGATGGTCCCTTGGTGCAGAAAGAGATATATTTCAAGCCAAAGAATTCCAAGGAAACCCTGCCTACTTAGAGAACCTGCCCAGTTGCATTGATGGCTGACACATAGGTTGATCTCATGGATTCCGAGCCAGAAGAAGATGATCTGATGGACGATGATACTTTAATGGATGATGGCAATGTAGAGACTGTTCCCATCCTACGCCCAAATTGAAACCAACCATAATGGGCAGAGCTTCCTGGCTCAGTGATGGTGGTCCTGACAACGCAAAAAGGATTTTCAGAAAAGAAACTGACGTTGAACGCAATAGCCGCTTTACAGCTCGAAAGTAGATTTCGAGAGGTCCAAATTACTCTGTTCTGGGAGGAAGAATTTCACTGTAAGGAAATGATACATTGATGCTCCCAGAGATATATTTCAAGCCAAAAAATATTCTATTGCTGGACTACTGTCCTATTCTCTGGATATACAATTAACATCTTCGGGAATGAGGACTAGAACTCCCACTGGTTCAAGGAATATTTCTACTAGTCATATCCTTCCACCCAGAATGGACTAATTTGGGCCTCTGAAATTGCACATGCAACCTGTGTCCCTGAAGTTTTTTCGACTGTGCAGAGGTGGTTTCTAGTTGTATCCTAACTTTCACTTAAGGGCTATTCCATTTTCCCTGCAACATTTTTCATCTTCTTCCTCACGAGAAGCTTCTGAAAACTATCAATTTTACCACAGGATGATTCATCGAGGAGAAAATTGCAAGGATCCTACATATTGTGGATCCCATGCCTGTGTTTGTGGCAGATACATTCAATGTTTTGGCCCGAAGAACTGGGTACAATTTCTAAGGATAGATGTACAATACTCATTTTTTTTTTAATGGATTTGGTATTAAAAAACTTTGCCTTGGAGTCTTCGTTGCTGGTTCTTTTTTGGATTTAACGTCTCTTCTCATTGGCATGGTTCGATGGTCTCGTAGTTCTTCGATATTGTATTTACTTAGGTAATTTGTTCTAAGATGGAGCATCTAACAATTATATGACAATGTACTATGTCAATCCACCAAGATTTTATACAAACAAAAAATGGATTACACACAATTTCAAACCAACATTCAATTCGATTCGCAATGCAGAGAGAACATAGCAATACCAAAGTACAATGTTGCAACAAAATCATCATTCTTGTTTCTAGACAAGCAATTATTAAGTTTTAATGCTAACAATTCATAATGCAAGAAATTTAATACTTAAGTTAATATGTAACAGTCATGGAAGAATGTATCAAGAACACACTTACACCCACATGTTGCAATAAAATCTAATCTTCAACAAAGCATTTGATGACAATTACTATAAAATTAAGTTTAATACTTAAGTTAATATGTTACAGTCATGAAAGAATGTATCAAGAACACACCTACACCCACATGTTGCAATAAAATTTAATCTTCAACAAAGCATTTGCTGACAATTAGTAGAAAATGATGGTTTTGCAACAATGGGGCTTGTTTGAAACCAATTAGCGCTTGCGAAAAATTCCCTTACCCTTTCTATTTTCCCACTCTTTTATCCCCTGTAGTTTCTCTTCCTCGTTACTTAATCGTTTTTTTTCTTTTATTTTTTTTTTTCGAAAAACCCTTGTTGTGCGGGTTGGCGGATTCACGCGTTTCAACTGAGCGCTTCCCCTTTGTCTAAATTGGGCCTCGATTGTTCTGTGTACTACAAGTAGCACCTAGAGTTCTGCGATATACAAATTGACTAGCTGACTTGCGCGCTGGTTGGCTCAACATTGCACTTCTATTTTTCCTTGACCTCCAAACAACATTCGGAGCTCCGCGATATACAAATTGACACACGGGCTCCAGGACTGGCAGGCTCAAGATTGCCATTGTTTACAGATGGAAAAGTACTAAAACAAGCCACATACTACATTTGGGTCACATAAGTTATATTAAAGGGAAAAATATTTCCTCTATAGTTCTGTGTCCTACAAACAACACCCAGAGTTCCACACTATACAAATTGACAACAGAACTTGCAGGCTGGCTTGCTAAAAAAATGACTCGGAGTTCCACGATATACAAATTGACAGACGAAGCATACAACCAAGAACCAAGTAAACTCACGGATCGTATTACTAGTCACTATTTTATATGCCCACCAACTTCACACTTATTTCCAAGTATATATCTTGGCAGGAAATGGGATATCTATTACAGATGTGAATATATTGGCCCTTCTTTTCCATCTTCTATACTTAGCCAAATATTCGTTTCTCTTTTCCCTTAACTTTATCTTTCTTGTCACTTATTCATTTTTTCAAAAATGTTTGGCTGCGCGCGTGGGAGGGCTTGCGGGTTCAGGTTTGCACTTGTGCTCTTGTATCGCGACACCAACCAACCGCTTCCCCATTCCATACCTAGACACTTCTCCGACCGCATATTCCTGGTAGGCGGGCTCTATATTGGACTTCTATTGTTCCATGACCTACAAACAGTACCGTCACTTCTGCGATATACAAATTTACAACTGAACTCGGATCATACCATTTTTCGTATTACAGTCTACCTATCATGCCCTCTTCCGTGGTACACATTTTTCACTTAAAAGTTCCGAGACATACAATTTAACTGTTGGGTCCTCACGTCTCATGTGGAACTATTGTCACCCCATTTTGAAGTCCATCTGTCTGCTTTCCATACTTCTCCATTTCTTCAAATTTCTTTCGCGGATCATCGGTTTGGTGGGTTCAAGAGATATCCAGTTCGTAATCACTGTTTCCTGTGCCCGTGACCTTTTGCAATTGGCAATTACCAATTATATATAAGATCTTATTTCTAGGCATGCAATTAACAAGCGTTAATTTCAAACATCATGGAATGTCATTTGTGCGTTGTTGGGTTGGTCCGTTCATGAATACTTCAATCCTCGCTTCTGAGAACGAGTCCTCTCGACTATTTCCCTATTCCATACTTACCCACTTTCCCGAAATTCCACAAATATACAAACCGGCCGCTGAACTGCCCCATCATGCTCTCTTCCGTTTTACACGTTTTGTAGTAAAAATTCCAAAACATAAAATTTGACCGTGGAATACTCGCCTCTCCTGAGTATCCCCGTAACCCTTTTTTGAATCCTATCCAACCACTTTTCAGACCTTTCCATTCGTTCCTTGCTCTCCCCTGTCTCTGTGACCTTCACACTTGTCTATAATAAAAGAAAAAAAATTGTTTTAATATATATATATATATATATATATATGTCTTGTTTCTAAATATGCAATTATTGACATTTAATTCTAACAACTCATTATGCAGGAACTGTATAGATTGTCATTAATGGGAAAAAGGCTCGAGGAGATCTCTTATTAATATGCATTAAACCAAGATTTGCGGGGGGTTATATTATCCCTTTCGAGTGTTGATTTCAAAATCATGGAATGTCATTCACATGTCGTCACCTTGGCACGTTCACAAAACCTCCAATCCTTAACTGCTCTTCATTGTACCTGCCACCTTTTCATTTCTAAATATGCAATAAGTAAGATTTACTGCTAACAGTTCATCATGCACCACCCATACAGATTGTCATTAATCAACGAAAGGCTCGAGGAGCTTTCCCATTCATAAGAATTTAACCAAGATTTAGTGGAGAGTTACATTATCGACTCTAACTGTTCATTTCAACCATTGTCTGGAGCAAACCAACGTTCTCATAAACTTATGGCATCTGCTCAACAAAATTTCTGTGGAGATACAACAAACATCTTTGGGTGCGAGGAACATAAATTCCAGTGGTCCAGGGCATATTCTTATTACTCAACCCCTGCCGCCCAAAACCAAGTAATTTGAACCTCTGGAATTGCTCGAGCATGCTGTGTCCCTGAAGTTTTTGACTGTAAGGACCTGGTATGTTTGTGCGTCGATAAATTTATTTCAGACAAAATAATTATTCCATTGCGAGACCGCTCTTCTGTTTCTTTTTCACTTTAGATCTTCCGCCAGATGTTAAGATTGCCGGAGCCAACATTGATGTTTAGAGAAGAAGATTGCAAACAGTTCCTAGCAAATCATAATAACAGGTTGGACCTCTTGCCCCATTTATTGGAAGACCTAATTCTAGTTCCCGAAGATATCACAAGCTTCCAGGTTAGTTCATTTAGAAATCCATTTCGTGAAATTGCCTGGCTATTTACAAGAATAACGGGACAAGAGTCCACAACAACTGTTTCCCGGATGGATCTTTATATTTTGTATTTAAAAGTCAAGGAACAAGCCATTTTTGATTGGGGCAAGTTAATTTTGCATGAAATCTGTTCCCAATTGTCAAGCTTCAAAATGGAAAAGAAATTTTATATGTCGTCCTACTTAGTTTTTGTGATAGCACATTAGTGTCAGTTTCCAGAATTATCTCTGTCCAAGAATGTTAACTGGGAATTCGACCCAGTAACATTCTAGTACCAAGCCTTGTGGAAGCACAAGGCTTCCCATTGTTTTTATGAGGTTTTTAATGGCTTTGTATTTGTTTTAAAATTTTTGTTGTTAGGAGAAGACACTCCTTGCATATCTGAACAGGCAACATTTGGATAATCAAACTGTGATAAGAATTTCTGGCTCCACGGCAAAAAATTCTCTCCTTCCATGTCACATTAAAGACAAAATGTTCGTTGCAGAAGTAGCATGACAATACAACTACTGGTTGCATATATTGGAAAAGAAGAGAAAAACCGGTTCATTCCTCTGCCTTGGAAAGTCAGGGAGTTTGTGTTGAAAAACGTCAACAAAATCGACGAATCTGCTACACATTCTAGCAACTTCACCTGATATATGCTGAAATCCTAAGAGGGTTCGACCCTGATAATATATTTTGACAACATTTACAAACAATTGGCCTCGACGATTGTTTTTTCAGAAAACACCTGTCTGAAAACATAGACACTGGTGGCAACACTCCTGCTTCTAACGCCGACAACCTAGACACATTGCAGAGAAGCAATAAATTGTACAGGCAACAAGGGAAAGGCCCCAGTGATAAAAGTGTTCAATCGACGAATAACACTCCAAAAAGTACAACATCCTGGAGCATCGCTCCAACGACCCACCATAGCTACAAAGATACTCAAAGTTATTCAAACGGAGGAGGAGATAATGACCCTCCTCACTCTAAAATTGATAGTTCTCACAAGCTTCCAATAGACAAGAAGAAAAAAAAAATGTGGGACAGGCGGAAGAGCCGGATATTCAGAGTGAGAACATAGAACTCAAGACTGATATGGATAGCATGCTCCGCTACCTTGACCAGACCAGAGACGCCATCCAACATAGTCGTCCAATGGACATATCCGATACCAAAAATTTTGATGAAGATGAATCCTTCGTGTTCTAGAACGTTGTTTTTGATAGCCAATCCAAAAAATTGATAATTGAGAAAAAAATGTAAAAAATAAGAAAGGAAAATCTCATTCATAGGTTGACCTTGCCAACATGCGACCGTCCAAAATATGTCAACTTCACAAGGTGAGAGGAGATGCACTTCATGATTCCATTGGAGGCATCGAGGTTGAGAATTCCAGACTGAAGGACCGGGTCAAGGAATTGGAAGAGGCTTTGATTCCTATGCCATTGCTTGCTAATCCTTTGGCAATAACCATGCCTTCCACCCCTGCAACCAACTTAAAAGGATCTTCCAGCCTCCTCGCATCCTGTAAAGGATATGTGGAGAATAATATCAAGAAAAGAATGGAACTGGTTACTGAGGAGTGGAAAACATCACAAACCATCACTTCCCTTGGAACTAGGGCACATAGTTTGCTTGAACATTTGTAGGCAGAGTTAAAAGATGAGGAACATTTCTATTTAAACACAGTCCTTCCTTTTGGCTCCATTGTCAACAATATGACATAAACAAAAATAAGACAACAAGATCTTCCATCCAAAAATTGTTCGACAACACAGGTATTCCAACAGAGGACGAACACCTTCAGTAACCACTCACATAACCAGATCAAAGATCAACACACCGATGTTTTCATGTGGTAA
>SNQJ01S0012504.1:179102-195793 GCA_010110895.2 Picea sitchensis
AAATTATTCACAAGGCTGTCAAAAATAAGCTTAGCCAGAAGGACCAATGACTTCCAAGACCCCGACTTAATCGCAAACTCCTTTCCCTTAACTAGGAAACAATTTGATAAACATGTTGTTATGTGTAAGGTGTTGTCTTTGGAAAAGTTTTACAACATCCTTGAATATGATCAAGCTCATGTCGACGACTGGCTAGTCGATTATTCAGTACAGAATGAGGAAATTCATCAGGCTCTGTGTATTCTTTCTATCGACTTTAGGGAATTAGAAAACAATCTTTTCAACATAAAAATCCAGAATGAGATCAACGTCGCCCCAATGCGAACCTACATTAAAGAATGGCTCGAAAGGGAATTGAAGCAGGCTGCCAACGAAAGGCAACATGTAGTTGCCACGATTCCAACATCTGTCAACGACATGAATGAAACGACAACCAAAAGCAAATAACAAAAGGGCTCATATGTACCATCACTGTAAGTCTACTTATAGCATCCTGCTTTGTTTATCGACCCAGTTATTCCAATTTTTTTAGTAGAAATGTGTAGCCAAACACTTATACCTTTCATTTTATTTTTCAATTTATTTTTTTTGCAGGTATTGCACTCTATCTTATTTCTACAGTGCTATTTCTTGTACATATTTCTCTTATGGTCCGTGGGATCCCCAAACCTAATCTATATGACAAACGCATTGAAATTTCCAGTAATATGTAACATACTTTTATTATTTAAATTTCCAATTTTTTAATATTATATACTTTCAACAAATAAATGGTGCTCTACATGCCACGTGTCATTTACTGCATAGATACCACCTGTGCTTCATGTTGCTTGCCATAGAATTTCCAATTTTTTTCTTCCACTATGCACAAATTATATTTTTTTTATATACTTTCAAAACATAAATGGTGCTCTACATGTCACGTGTAATTTACTGCATGTATGCCACCTGTGCTTCATCCTGCTTGCTACTTTTTCCTATCCCACTTCACCCTGGCAGGGACTACACTGCCACACAGCCTTGTTATATATGTAATTATGCATTTTTGTAGTTATTATGCTTTTTCCTTAGACAATGCTACTAATATATATGCAATTATGCATTCATGATTATTTCATTCACAATGCTCCTATTATATAATGCTGCTATTATATATGTAGTTACACTCAAGAAAAATTAATAAAAGAATTGATCGAACATAACCATGAAGTAAGGACGAGACCACATTTGGAAACCTAAATCATGTTAAGATTGTGAATGGAATATTTGCATAAATTATTGAGTTACATTCTAATGTACAAGAAAACGTAACATTAACTTCTGAGTATGTAGGTTTCCATAGTTAGTCATAATGTAGATATATTTTCTGGATACAACATGTGTATAAACTTATGAAACATCCAACTTTTTGAGTGAACATTCCACCCATCATCAGGGATAAATGAAGCTCATATGGTGGAAAAAAATGATGAGACAGGTATTTAAGGGAGAATATTGGGAAGTGACCCTTAAGGGAGGAAGGGGTGAATGAAATAATTATAGCTATTGGGATAAAGAAGTAAAATATATTAAAAATTAGTTGAGAAAATTATTCAATTAGCTATTTAGATTAAGAATTAGGATATAAAATTACTAAAGAAATAGTAAAATATAATAAAAAATAGTTGAGAAGAAAAATTAATTGAAAAGAAAATGAATATTCAATTAGTCGTTTAGGAACTAAGATTAAAATGATTTAGGTTATAAATTACTAAAGAATAATAGTCTTAGAAATAAAAGAGATAAAGGGTAAAAATAACTAAATGTTGAAGGAGAAACATGGAAAAAGGTTTTAAATAAAGATATTTCGGCGAGAGGAAAGTATAATAATAAAGAAATCAATTTGATAGAGGAAATTGGGGAGATACTAAAGAATTAAGATTAAGGAAGTTAGGGTATAATATTAAAGAAATGGCCAAAGCTATAAGCAAATATATGATTAATAGAATATATGATTAATAGAATAAAAATAATAAAAGGTATTAATGAACTAAAGAAAGGGAGAGGAAACAAACCATATAAGTAAAAATAAATTTACTTGAAAATAAATGATTATTCAATTAGTAATTCAGATTAGGTAATAAGATTTAGGTTATACAATTATTAAAGAAATAATAGTAAGGTAAAAATGGGGAAAAATGTTTTAAATAAAGACAATTCATGTAGAAGGAAGGGAATTATCATAAACATAAATAAAACAAATTAATTGAGGAGATTGGGGAGGTGGAGAGATAATGAAGCAATAACCAAAGCTATAAGTGGAGAGATGATTAATTGAAAGAAAATAATAAAAGGCATTACTAGGCTAAAGAAAAATGGGGGACAGGAACATACAATAAAGACAAAGAAGGGGGCAAGGTTCCGGGAAGTCAAGCAATTAAAGTCTAATTAGAAAATAAGATAGATGATCCAAGATATGAATGATGGGATTCCAAGACTGGCTTAGCTTGTAGCCATCTTTGTGATTGAAATCACCCCTTCCTCCCTTCAATGGTCACTAAATAATCTTCTCCCTTAAATACCTACCTCAACACTCTTTTCCATCATATGAGATTCATTTGTCCCCGATGATGGGTGAAGTGTCCACTCAAAATGTTGGATGTTTCATAAAATTATACATAGGTTCTATCCAGAAAATTTATCTACAACAATAACTTCATTCATTAATATATTGGAATCCAAATCATACACTAAAAAAGTAAGCATGTGTAATATGTGTGCCTCTATGTCGGTATGTACGTCCCTTATGTTGGCTCCTATGAAAATATGTTAAGTATATTGGTCAACTATGTCGTCTTCGAGAGAGAATTTATTGATTAAAAATAACATATTTTGGAAATTAAAATATCATAAAAATACTACAGGTTAAAAATAATATAAAATAAAATTGTAAAAATAAAAATAATTATTGTTTTATTTATTTGGTTGTTATATATATATATATATATATAATCAATTGGGTTTATCCCTAGTGGTTTGCGCTGAGGGGTGTTTTCCCCCCACCCAGGTTCACCATAAGTGACACGTTGAGCTATTAAATGAGCAAGCTATCGAAAAAGTCTCAGCTTTCTACAAAATCTAGTTTACCCCAGGTACCATCCTCGAAATGAGGAGAAGTGCCCAATGGGTTTCCCCATATATATATATATATATAAGAGTTTTTTACATTTTGTACATGTTATTGAGTAACACGTATGTCAAAATTTGAGGGACCTCTGTAGATTTGATCGTGTGATCTCTTTGACTATTACAACTTCAACTTGAATTGATCCTTGGAATTGTGTTATGGTGTTATTTCTCAAGCATTAGGGCTATGATGCACACACACACACACACACACACCATAAAGGATTAGCTCAACCGATGGTTGTTAATGTTGTTGGGCATTCGTCTACTTCCATGCCAATGAGTGCTTGATTCAGATCTTCCTAAGTGAGGTGGATTAGTTTACAATAATGGGTTTACTAGGGATTCTATCCATGAATGTGGGGAAGAATCCCTTGGGTTTCCTTGTGAGGTTTTCCTCAAAACATACATACATACATACATATATTCTCTTTTAAACTTATTTTTCAAAAGGAAACCTCGTGGGAAAACCCCCATAGTCTTCCTCACATTTCATAGACGGTACCTAGTATAAACTCATTGTTATTAATTATGGCACCTAAACTAGTAGTGGAATCTAGTAAGGCATGCAACAGAGGCAATTTGGTACATGGATCGACTATGAGACCTCCTACATGAAGTTTAAAGCACTCAACTACTTGAATTAGCCCACCAAACTAGTGTGTGCGTGTGTGCATATTAGAAAATATTATATTAATATACAAGGAAGAAGTGGAATCTAAAGAGGGTGAGGTCCCTCAGTGCCAAGGTTACCATTCTATAAACAATCCAAAAAATAAGGCATTGTCCACTTTAACCAGTGCCACGATCTAAGGAAAGTTAACCATTGTTATGAAACAAAATTGGGCCTAGAGACCACTGTAATCTAAATGCTAAGTGTCCTTACAATGCAAATGGTATTAGTAAAATGAGCCATATACTAATAGGTTTTGAATCCCTTGAAGAGAACCCTCCAAAATTCTCTTTTTGTTAGAGGTTGTATCTATAAGTTGTTTTTACCCTCATTTTCAAAAGTGATGCTATCAATAGCACTATTTTTTTAGGTTAAAATTACAAAATTTTGCAAACATGCCCTTAACATCCTCAAAATGTGATGTGCCACAATGACACACATTTCGAGGAGCATGCCTCTCCATGAGAACACATACCTTTAAGGCATCTTCAATGTGTTCCTATAAATATTTAATAACTATCTCAACTAAATAGCTTTAAGGATAGAAAGGTAGATGCCCCTTGGATAGAGGTCCACTTCAGTATGCCTCAAGATGTCTTGACCCTTGCTGAGTCATAAGTTTTATGATAGGCACTGGCTTGGGGGCTGTTGGCACTAGCTTAGGGGTTATAGTGGCAACTAACAAGATTTAAACTTGGGCCTCGCCCAAGTAATTTCGGCTAGTTATTGATTTCTCTAGATCTAAAGAAATAAATATATGTTGACTAATAAATCTATATAATTTTTTTAATGGTTTTTTTTTTTTTTGTTTTGATTAAAGACCATAGAATCATAATCTTTATAAAAGCATTATAGCTTAGAGAATGAAGTTTAATCTTTTCTTGGTTCTCATAATTTTTGGGTTTGCTATTTCAAAGATTATTTTTGCATATGTTTCTTGCTACACTCTTAATAATTTACCATCTGGTATTTGAGTCGAAAGATTCAAGCTTTTCATCTTCAACGATTTGGTTTTCTAGCTAAAAGCCCACCCAAGATTGCTCTCTTCACCATGTTGGGTTTTTTTGAAATCACCCCTCCACTCCAACCGTTCTACGTTTTGGATTTTTTTTCTTGGTCTTGTCCATATGTCAACCCCTTGATTAAAAACAATGAGTTGTATAGAAATATATTATAACTAGTACATAATTTGTTTAGTGGAAAGAAGTGAGTTGCTCTACAATTTAAGTAAGAACTATGCTATTTTATTTATAATCTTAATTTTTTTGTAATGAAATGTTTTTTTTTTAAAGTAATAAAATAGTTTAGATATTTTATCATTAAAAGAAACATCCAAAATATAACCCATTTTCAATAGTTGGACGAGCTCATTGTTATTATGATCATTATTTGTTTTATTGAATATTATTGCAACCATATCTACATGATAGGATCCATCCATAACCCCTCGTAGTTAATCATTAGTTAGTTGTCATTGTAATAAGTGGTCAACCCTCATTATTATCAGGACCACAAGTAGTTAGAAGGTTGGTTAGTGGAATGTTATAAATTAGTTATGGATAACCCATGGTATTGGCTCACAGTATTGGCCCATGGTATTTTTGGTTGTGAACTGTATTTAAATAATGCATCTTTCCATTGTAAGTGGTTGAGGATTATTGTAAAATAGATCTGCTCATTTGGAGGTTTCCCCCTCGAAGAGGCAAGTGAACTAAGATTTTTGTGATATGAATACTATAATTTTTCTCTATATTTGATGTTCCTGTAACTTGCACAATATATTTTCTTGTTCTATAAACTGTTCCAGGTATATGACACTATAGGAGAGAATATTTTAAATTGATGTATACAAATTGAGCTATATTGTGACAAGTAAACTGTCTCTTTTAATCAAGGGTGGCATGCGTTGGGGGATTATTTGTGATATCGAAGGAAATCCTGTTGCATTTTATTCTTCGAGTCTAGGCAATGCCCGATTAACACTGTCGAGGTTTATGCCCTTTGGGAAGGCATCGAAATTGCAAAATAATTGGGAATTCATAAGCTAACTACCCTTAGTGATTCCATGTTGGTGATCATGGCAATCATTAAAATAAATATTGTTGGGAACAATGTTTTCACCGACATTATGTCTCGTTCCCTCGCTCTCCTTGCTGATTTCGAAGAATACACCTTATTCCACATTAAGCGTGAGCATAATTCGTGCGTTGATCATTAGGCCAAAGTCGGATCAAGTTTATAAGAGGGTGAAATTATTGTTAATGGGGTTAAGGGGAGGACCCCCATTCCATAAATCACGTGGCTAGTTCATTAAATTAGTGGGAAAATTGGTAGGATGTTGGCATGAAGGGCCATGTGATCAAGCAACTTGCACATTTGTTTGGCATTGGAGTTGATGAGCACATTCATTTTGATATGTGGGAAGGTAGGTTAACCTGTGTGATGGATCCAATCATGAACCCCATTCCTTTTTGTGGAGACAAGGTTAAGTGTTGGGTGCTTGTGGTATTCTTTTACAAGAGCTTGGGGATTCTTGGTGAAATCCATTCAATTTTGGATTTGAATTGGAATCTGACTAGGCTTCCCATGTTAACCAAGTTTTCCTCTCTCATTTCCATCTATATTAGGTCTCAAGATTTTGTCATTTCGAGTATTAATTTTGAAGCTTTTCTTCTTCCTCCTATTTTTGTCAACTTTGGAAGTGGGTTTGTTTGTCGAATCTGGCATGGTAATTCTAGTTAATTTCTCCTTGCACCTATTGTCAACTCTGGAAGCAATTTGTTGGTTGGTTGTTCTGACCGCTTTCTTGCTCATGTTTCTGTCAACTCTGGAAGTGGGTTTGATGGTACATTATGGTCTGGTAGTTTTGATTGCTTGCTTTGTGCAAGAATGGAACCTTCTTGAAGTGATGTAAAATGTATCCTTCATTGACATGAATAAATTGATGAAGTCAACAACACAAAGCTTCAACAGGTCACAATTAAACTTGGGGAATTGGATCAGACTGCAACTAATTTTTCCAATCTACTCAGGGTCCAAATCCAACACATTAATAGTCTAGAAATGGAGTGTTAGTATCTAAGGTCCTTTGTTCTTCCACAACATTCTTAGCCAACTTCAATCAATTAGGATTCAGTAGTATCCTGCCTTGGAATTTCAGATGTAGAATAGGGGGCGTGACGCAGTGCCAATGGACATGGAAGAAAAGTTTGCACCTCAAGGTGAAGTGCAAGAGGTCCTGAATAACGAATTTGTTCACCATTAAATGTTTTATAATTTTCCTTTCGTTGGTTCAGTTTGTAAAGTAAATATGCATTTGGACCATATGGAAGTATCATAGGGACATGTCTGTGTTTTTCGGTATGATAGTAGAAGGAGAAACTATAGGATTTGATCCAAATTTTGTAAAATATTTTGATATTGTTGTTTGCTTTTGTGCAACCCTTTATATAAATATAAGCTTCAGTTTCAATTTAAAAAAAAATGTCCCTTTTAATGGTGTCTTCATTATGAACATACTATGATATGAGATGTTATTATAAATATTATTACATTCAAATTAAATATTTAAGGAAATGCTTTTTATTTTATTCATAAATAAGTGAGGAGTGGTAGGTGTGGGGTTAATTTTAACTTTGAAAGAATAAAATAAACCGAGTCAATGTGGAGGATAGAGAATACAACCAATAATGAGATGGAAGCTTTATCTTTATATAAAGGGCTTCTAATTAAAAAAAAAAAATAGGTTCAAAAAGAAATGGTGGTGCGGGATGTAACATTAGTTCAAAGATCCCTTGACCACAAAATCCCTCTAAAGTTTTTTAGACTCACTAAGCTCATGTAAACAATCTTAACATAAGTCCAAAACTTTGAGAAGATTGAATTTTTTGAGAATGTTGGTTTTCAAAGCTTATGATGTTTCGAGTGGACACTCCACCCATCATCAAGAAAATAGCTTTGATTGATTTTTTCCACACTTTACGAAGCCAAAACAAACTTACAGATGATCAAGACAACAAAGGGGATAGGTTGTAAGAAGGGGTTTGTGATTTAAATGTGGGTGTCACCATCATATCTCCCCCATGATGTATATGAATTCTATGACAAATCAACCACATACGAACACATGTCTTGTCATACAACATCGACATGATAGCAAGTTAATACACCAACATCACCCTCCTCACTTCACCCTCAATCCTCTTGTGTAGGCTATTAATAATTGTACAATGGTGGAGTGGAGGGATGCATGTGGGTTCATTTGGCATGGAATGAAAATATGGCTTAAATTGTCTGTGCTTGCTAGAAACTGAAGTCCATTCTCCAATTGTAAGTGTCCAAAACGTTGAGAAGATTGACTTTTTTTAGAATGTTGGTTTGCAAAGCTCATGATGTTTCTAGTGGACACTCCCCCCATCATCAAGAAAACAATTTTACTTGATTTTTTCCATGCTTTGCCAAGGAAAAACAAACTTACAAATGACCAAGCCAACAAAGGGGTTAGGTTGTAAGAGGGGAGGGATTAATAATTGTATGATGACAGAGCGAAGGGATGTGTGTGGGTTCATTTGACAAGGAATCAAAAAATGACTTGAATTATTTGTCCTTGCTCCAAACTGTAGTCCATTCTACACACACGGGTGGTGATCCTAAGGGTCTATTCGGATTGGAATTGGGATATAACTTAAATTGTTTTCCCTTGCTCCAAATTGTGACCCCTCCTCCAAGTGCAAGTGAAAAACAAAGTTGGGAATTTTCTTGGTGGTAAGTTCTACCAAGCAGTTAGGAAGAAAGGTAGCTACAATGGAACATTACCACTGTAGGAGTGGATGTCACATCTTATATGATGTCATTAAGGTAAAGAAAATATTCAAGTGGTGTGAAAAGGAGACAACATAAGCATAGTGTAAAAAGGCCTTCAGATCCTCATTGTAATTATCTTCCTGTGAATACGAGTAGCCTTCACATCTCTTCTCATAGATAAGCTGCCACCATTCTAGCGAGTCTTTCACTCTGTATTTTTACAGTCTCTGTACATTTCTTTAATCAATAGAAATCATGTATTACTGCATATCTGTGTTTATGGTTGCATCTCTGATACATTTCTGCTACATTATTGAATATCTGTGATATCTCTGTGCATTTCTTTATTATATATCCGCTCTCATTTCATGCCGAAAATAATCTGGATCATTGGGTAACTAAAATGGAACATTATTTCTCTTTGTACAACATTACAGATGACTTGGCCAAACTTTGGTATGGTGTTCTCCATCTAGATTAAGAATGTTGGAAATGGAGAAAAACTTCCCATCAAGTGTATGTTGCTTGGACACACTTTGTGGCAGATATTTATGAATGCTTTGACACCGACACCAATCATTTAGGTCGTTTGAAAAAATTGAAAAGATATAGCATAGTGGAAGAATTTATAGCTACTTTTGAGCGATTGGATTTTCGTACAGAGGGCATGTCTGATGCTTTTTTCCGAGAATGTTTTATCAGTGGCCTCAATGATGAGATTCGTGCCCATGTCCTCATGGCTCAGCCTCAGAGTTGGGTGGAGGCTACTAAACAAGCTAAGGAAGCACAATAAGTTGTCTCTTCTCAAAACTGGAAACCCTCCTTTATTCCTCGCACTAAACCAGTAAATACCACTCCTCCTTCCACTCCATTAAAGATCCAAAAATTGACCAGGGCCAAAATGGATGAATGCCAACTCAAATGCCTTTGTTATAATTGTGATGACAAATATTTTTCGGGCCACAAGTGTAAGGAACAAAATCTTTTTATGGCCATCTCGGAGGATGTTTCGGAAGAGGATGTTGAAAATCCCCTTGTGTATGAGTCGCCTGAACCCATGGACATAACCCCTCCCTCAAACCCTTCCAAAGTAGAACCAATCATTTCCCTAAATTCTCTCACTGGCTTCTCTGTTCCCCAAACCCTCAAGCTAATTGGTTACATCAAGCATAGGAAGGTCATCATCCTTGTTGATAGTGGAAGCACCCATAATTTTATTCATCACCACATTGCCTAAGAAACTCATTTCTATATCCATGTAGTCAATAATTTCCAAATCATGATTGCCAATGGCAGCTCCATGAAATGTGGAGGGCGTTGTGAAAATGTGCATCTCCAAATTGGTGAAAACTACTTGAAATCTCATATCTTTGCTATCAACATGGGTGGTTGTGACATTGTGGTTGGTGCAGACTGGCTAAGGACTTTGGGTGCCATTCTCATGGATTTCGAGGAATTAACCATGCAATGCGACCAGGAGGGCCAAAATTATAATTTCCAAGGCATCACCATCGGTTCACCTGAGATCATTAGTTCCCATCGCATGGAAAAGATGCTCAAAAAAGGTCATTTTTTAATTCTGGAGTTATTGCCCAACTCCATGCATACAGGTAACTGAGATACCCTCTCTATCGCAAGACCTCCAATCCATTCTCTCTAAACATTAGGTGGTATTTTCCACTCCCTAGGGACTCCCGCCTTCCCGTGGTGTCCATATTCATTCCATTCCCTTTATATCAGGAAGCCTTCCTCCCAATATCTGTCTCTATTGTCACCCCTTTTCCCAAGAAAATGAAATTGAGAAACTTGTTCAAGAACTGCTTAACGCAGGCGTTATCTGCTTTAGTACTAGCCCCTGCTCTTCTCCTATGGTCATGGTCCTGAAGAAAGAAGGTTCTTGGCACATGTGTCCTGACTTTCACGCCCTCAACAAACTCACCATTAAAGATAAATTTCCCATTCCTGTCATTTATGACCTCTTGGATGAATTGAGTGGTGCCCAATTCTTCACTAAACTTGATCTTCGTTCTGGTTACCACCAGATACGTATGAAAGAGACAGACCTTCCTAAGACTACCTTTAGAACTCATGAAGGCCACTATGAGTTTTTGGTCATGCCCTTTGGCTTGTGTAATTCCCCCTCCACCTTCCAAAGCCTCATGAATCATGTCTTTCGCCCTTTTCTTTGTCATTTTGTCTTAGTTTTCTTTGATGATATCCTCATCTATAGAAAAACCTGTACATACCATATTTCTCATGTGGACCGCATTCTCCATCTACTCTCTCAGCACCAACTTTTCCTGAAACAATAAATGTGCTTTTCGCGCCTCAGAAGTTGAGTACTTGGGTCATCTTATTGGGAAGAACGACGTCAGGGTGGATCTTAAAAAGATTGAAGCTATGCAAGACTGGCCTCACCCAAAGACTCTCAAAAGATTGCAAGGATTTCTGGGCCTAACATGTTATTATCACAAGTTTGTTAAGAATTATGGAAAGATTGCGGCACCTCTCACTGCACTCCTTAAAAAGAATTCTTTCACTTGGACTCCAACAACTACTCAGGATTTTCCAACCTTGAATATGGCCATGTGCACCACTCCAGTCCTAGCCCTTCTTGATTTCACAAAGACCTTTGTCCTGGAATGTGATGCTTTAGGGAAAGGTATTGGCATTGTCCTTAAGCAAGAGGGTCGACCTTCAACCTTTACCAACAAACAATTGTCTGAACGAAATTTAGGCAAATCAATCTATGAAAAGGAAATGTTGGCTATTCTACATGCCATTGATTTGTGTCACCCTTATCTATTGGGGCAACGCTTCCAAATTAAGATAGAGCATCAAAGCCTCAAGTATTTTCTGGAACATCACATTTCCTCCCTGGAGCAACAAAAATGGGTGAATAATCTCTTTGGATATGATTATGAGATCATTTACAAGAAAGGAAAAGACAATGTGGTTGTGGATGCACTTTCCCGAAAATATGAAGATGAAGGCTCCCTTTTTTCTCTCTTCTTCATTGTACCAGATTGGCTCCAAGCCGTTCGCTAGGAATGGCTACATGATCCCAAAAGTTCGCATTTGATACAATAATTGCGGTCCAATTCTCTAGTTTTCCCTAGGGTATTCTTGGCTCCATGATGAGCTTCAATACAAATGCCATTTGTATTTAAGTAAACAGTCAAAACTTAAATCCACGGTGCTTTCTGAGCTTCATGCTACACCCACAGTGGGGCACTTCGGGTTTACCAAAACCTATGACAGGGTCAAACATTCTTTTTTCTGGGAGGGTATGAAACAAGACGTTCATTATTTTTTTGGTCTAATGTGATGTGTGTCAATGCAACAAGGGAAAAACAATTAAATCTCCTGGCACACTACAACCGCTTCCAATTCCACTTGCTATTTGGAGGGATATCTCTATGGATTTTATTACAGGCTTACCTAAATCGGGCAATAAATTATTCATCATGGTGGTAGTTGATGGCCTTTCCAAGTATGCTCATTTCTGTGCTCTTCAACACCCATTTACAACATCCATAGTGGCTCAACTTTTCATGGATCATGTCTTCAAGATTCATGGCATGCCACATTCTATTGTTTTTGATCGCGACCCAACTTTCACCATCAATTTTTGGCAAGAACTATTCAAGCTACAAGGCACTCAACTGCATCTCATCACAACTTATCATCCCCAGATGGATGGTCAAACTGAAGTTTTCAACAAGTGTTTGGAAACATATTTGAGGTGTTTTTCATCGGAAAAACAAAATGAGTGGGCTCAATGGTTACCCCTAACTGAATGGTGGTACAACACTTCATATCATGCAACTACCCACATGACTCCTTTTGAAGCAGTATATGGAAAAAAACCACTGTTAGTTCTCTCATATTTACCAGGTATATTGAAGGTCCAGGTGGTTGACCAAACGCTTATAGTTTGAGAAGCTATTCTCCGTACCCTCAAAGAGAATTTGGTCATGGACTAGAATCACATGAAGAAATAAGAAAATCAAGGTCGCTCTAAACGTCAATTTGTAGAAGGAGATTAGGTGTTTCTTCGACGACAATCTTACAAGAAAAATTCCCTCAAGGCCGACCATTGTCAGAAGATGACACCCAAATTTTATGGTCCTTATACAGTTCTCAAGCATGTGGGACAGGTGGCCTATCAGTTATCTTTGCCCAATCATTCTAAGATACATCCTGTTTTTCATGTTTCATGCTTAAAGAAGGTGATTGGAACTAAGTGCGAAACTCAAACCAACCTTCTTGAGTTGGACGAAGAAGTCTTCATTTGGCTACAACCACAAGCATTTTTGGACCAGTGTGAGCGTCACCTACGTCAGCAAACCATCAAGGAAGTGTTAGTCCAGTGGAAAGATAAAACTCCAACAGATGCCACTTGGGAACCAACTACCATTCTGCAGTAATTTCCACATCTTAAGCCTTGAGGACAAGGCTGTTTTTAAGGGGGAGGACATGTTAGGGACCTAACCCCTCACACAAGTAGAAAAACGTATTCCAATGTAATAAAAGTCAATATTAATAAGGCCTTGCAATAAATTAGAATAAGTCGAATGTAATAAGACCTAATAGAATCTTCTGCTTCTAGAAGGATCTTCCTCTAGATGGTTCTCTTGATAGACATATTTAGTATAAATAGGAGTCGAGGGTATGAGAACCCTAGCTTGGATATTATTGTAATAGAGCTCTACTCGATTGGAGGTTTCCCCCTCGAAGAGGCAAGTGAACATTGTTCTCAGTAGTCAAAGTGCTCTTTTTGGTTTTATTCCGTTATCATTTTAGTATTATTGTGGTCTTATTATGGTTATATTGTTGTTCATCTGCGATTTCTAGCATTTTATATTTTTTCTGCATACTTTTTAGATCTGGCATATTACACCTATGGTGCATGTACTCCATGAGATTGGTGTATATATTCTCTTGGAATATATATTAGCGTGCTTGTTACTCATTGATTATGTTGTGATTAATAGTTTTTCTCATTCTCTCTCTCTCTCTCTCTCTCTCTCTCTCTCTCAATTCTATTGCAAGTTTTATGTGATTTTCTCTAGTTACGTTGTCTGTGAATTTCACATGGTACCAGAGCTTGTGAAGAGAACATTGATTTCTTCCACATGGTATTAGAGCTTTGTTGTTAGGATAAAGCACACAAGCACTTTATTTGTAGGTTCAATATTAGAAGATTGCAACAGTTAGAAAGAATGGAATTAACGTCATTAACACTTCTTATGCCGCACAATTTTTTTGAATGGAAGCCACAAAATATTCTTCGTCTTGGAAGAAGAGTGTTATATCAAATAACCATCGAAAAAAAAGCATAGATGGATTCTCTAAAAGAGATTTTTTTTTTTCTTGATAGACAAGATATGGCTCTTAGACTTATTTGCATGTCTGTTTCTTCTGAACTACATTAACATGTAGAGGAATCATCACTCTCAACTCCAGACAAACTATGGGTCAAATTGGAGGTCCAATTTAGGATAAAGGAAGATAGTGAAGAATGCATGTAGTAGATTGACAAGACTGCCAATAGAAAATCCACCAGAAGAATAAGCCTCTCAGTTTGAAGAGACTTCTACATCTTAGGATCCACATGCTGAGACTTCTATATATATATATCTGCGCATCCTTTTGTTCCATTCATTCGATATGATGTCTACTCTATTTTAGATCTCTTTTTATGAATTAGATTAAGAATATATTGAGCATGCAAATCAAATACCTAAATGGGCACAGTCCACCCTACAAGAAACATGTGACCTTGTGGGAGATCCAATGGATTAGAGAAGGACAAGATCTTAGTTTGAGGAGCCACCTATTGCACTTACAACTATAATTAGTAATTCCCATACATTTCTACATGGTCCTATCATCCGACCCCAAATTATATTAGATCAGATCTCTTTCTTTCGCCAAAGAAAAAAATAAAGTTTTGGTCTTTTTGCAAAAAATTCAAGGGAAAAAACGGGGGTGACGCACTTCAGATTCAATTTTGAAAATTTATGAGCATAATTTGTAGAAAAAAACTGGTTATTTGAATTCCTCTCATAAAAATACCCAATTTAAAAAAACAAATCGTTCGAAATAGAGTCCGGGAAGTGAATTTATCAATGTTTTAAAATCAACTAAATTTTTAGGGTTTTTCTGGAAACAACCGTGCAATTTACAAAGTTTCACCCAAACTTCACATGGTATGGGAATAATATATTCTTATTTCCAATAAGAGAAAGTGGATATATGCAGACATCTCACTGGTGCATCTACTTCATCAAATCCATACATACATCTACATCTTCAACAAAATCTTCAACGAGCATACACTTGTACATTTGTAAGGTCTTCTTGGAGTGAAGGACACAATTGCTTAACAACTATCTTTCTTTCCTTCTTCATTTTTGAGGCATTGTACTTTGAGGGTGGGTTTTTCCCATGAGATTTTCAATCTTTCCTCTCTTTTTTAGTGTTTGTTCATGTAGATGCATTATAAAATGGGTACCTAACATGACGTCATAGCTAGGACCCATTCTTCATTACATGCTAGTAGTGTTTAGGGGGGTGTTGGAGATATTACACACTTACACACTCACTTTTCCTAAGTTTTAGTTGAGAATATTCTCCTACAAAATACAATGCTTCCTATAAAATAGGGTTCATTATCACTTCAATTAGGACTTCAGTTCAAACTTAGTTGACTTCAGTTGACAAGTGGAAGACCACTCATGCATCTATTTCCTATATTTTAGGGCATGCTGATGCACTTCCTTTGCATGAATGTGTTATTCTTGGTCTCCACACTTGTCACTTAGTTAAAATGTTTCCTCTAAAACAATTAATTGATACTAGCTAGTAGTTGACTCCCGTTAGAGTGAGTTAGTGTCTGGATCTTTTTTAGATCACTCCTACGACACATGTACTCTTTGAGATTTGCACATTGCTTTTCTTGGACTATATATTAGTACGTGTATTGCTCATTCATTATGTTGTGATTAATATATTTTCTCATTCTTTCTCTCATTATTTTCCTTCTCTCTCTCAATTCTCTTGCAAGTTTTATGTGATTTTCTCTAGCTAGGTTCTCTGTGAATGGTTTTAGGGTTTTCACCCAAACTTCATAGAAGCATTCATGGGGATTCATCATAGGAAACACTTGGAGTTCAATGAGTATTTGAGATATTTAAAATTGTTGGTTGGAATAATTGTGTCCCATATCGACCTACCTCCAAAAGTCTTTTTGTCACCCCTTATTGTTGACTCAAGCCCATGAGAGGAACCCTCCCCTTATGGCCTCTCTTCTACCTAGTGGAACACAAGGACACATTTCCCTCTCAAAATAGGGAATGAATGGATTACACAAGTGAGGTTATTCTTTCTACCACGATTGAGAAAGAGAATATATTGGATGATGTTAGAATTGAGCCACATAAGGACATGCAAGAAGAAGCTTGCCATGGGCATAAAAGTTAAACATTTTACTTTTCAAGCTTTAATATGTTGTTTTGTTATTTTTTTCTTGAGAATTATTTAAGACAACACACTTGTGAAACCTATATATAAGTTGGAACAAGAGTTAAATTTGATCGAAACATGGATATGCAATTTTGCATTTTGAATATTTGGTTACAACCACCCTTAATATTTTTGTATTACAAAATTATTCAATTTAACCATAACATTTTTTAATATAAATAATATAAATTATATTTGCTATTGTGAAAAAAATCACATATAAATTTAAACATTTAACAAGAAAATAAATCTCAAATCTTTCATCTAAAATTTTAAATCAATATTAATTTATGAAATTTCTATCTTATTCCTATTAATTTATGAAAAAATTTAAATTTTTAATATTACTTTTAAAATAAATATTAATATTTACTTTGATTCTTATTAATTTAATTTTTAATGTTAAAAATTAAAATTTATATTTATAGATATGTGGTGGGGGGGAGAATTATCCTATCACTACACTAGGAGAAGCTGAAGGGATACCTAACTTTCTTCAAGCATCATGACCCACCCACTT